>QLOH01000435.1:0-600000 GCA_026901365.1 Sesbania bispinosa
CATTATCATCATAACATCATTCATATATCATCATACTCATTATCATCAGATATCATTCATATATCATCATACTCCATTAGCATCATAACATCATTCATATATCATCATACTCATTATCATCACCGACATCATTCATATATCATCATACTCATATCATCAAACATCAATACTCCTCTCATCATCTACCCAAAGATCATGACTTGGAACTCCACACAATGGACGACACCTCGTCAATCACTCTAGTTAGTACCAAGGTGGTCTACCGATGTTACCACACACTATCCGATAGGTTGTGTACCCTCTCTATGGGCCCGCACAACGACATTCGACCCTAGGTTGTACCCCCTCTATGGGCCCGTACAATCACTCCTAGGTGCACCCCCTCTATGGGCCCGTGCATCGAACGCCCCATCTTGATCCCCTGAGTTGTACCCCCTCTATGGGCCCGCACAATTCAGGTCTCATCACATATGCTCAATGCATCTCTCCTAAGTTGTACCCCCTCTATGGGCCCGCACAACTTAGATAACATCATCATCAAAAGGTGACATACACCATCATCATAAATCATCTTTATCATGCATTAACATGCTCATTATCAAACATCATCATAATAAAGTGATATACACTTATCATCATCATCATCATACACCAATATGCTCATCATCAAACATCATCATAATAAAGTGATCTACACTTATCATCATTCACATCATCATCATAAGTGACATGCACTATCATCAATAACATCATCATCATAAGTGACATGCACTATCATCAATAACATCATCATCATAAGTGATACACACTATCATCATTTACATCATCATCATAGTCATCATAAACAACATCAAACATCGTCAATCATCATCATTATACATCATTAACATCATCATCATCAAGTGACATACACTATCATCATCAACATCATTATCATAAAGTGACATACACTATCATCATCAACATCATTATCATAAAGTGACATACACTATCATCATCAACATCATCATCATACATCATTAACATCATCATCCTAAAGCATCCACAATCATTATACTCTAAACATTTAATTAATCAAGCAATCCACAAAACAATAAACATCCAACTCAATTTCATTAATAAAAACCCCAAATCTACAGTTACAGTGCGAATTAAATATCTCTCAATCTAGACTTCATATCAATGATCCAACCGTTCAGAATGAAAAACCGGGTGTTCCAAACCAGCTGTTAAAATTTCAGCCCGATCCAACGGTTAACGAAATCTGCAGTCACTGTTTTACAGTCGCAGCTCTATCTAAAAACGGGAATAACTTTCCTCTAATGCGAACTAAATATATCATAACCTAGACCTCGTATCGACGATCCAACCGTTCAGAATGAAGAACCAGATGTTCCAAACCAGCTGTTAAAATTTCAGTCCGATCCAACGGTGAAAGAATCCGCAGTTGCTATTTTACATTCGCAGCTCTGTGTAAAAACGGGAATGACTTTCCTCTACCCTCTTCTTCAATCCCTACTTAATTCCTCAAGTTCCTAATTCAATTAAACTCGTTTTTACCAATTAAATTCACTAAAATCAACAATCATTCCTATAATTTCCAATAAATTTAACATCTAATCAATTATGGTTCCTTATCTCTAAACCTTTGTTTAACCCCTTTTTCAATTATCTTCAATATCTTCTTTACTCATTCAATAATTCGTCAATACACAAACAATAAATTATCAATCACTAGATTATATCATCATTCTCAGTTATTCATTCATAAATTCGAATTATACATCTTAGATTACTACCCAAACATCCCCTACATGCATATACAGGCAATACCCTCTCCCCCACCGTACCTTAAGCGAAGCTTGATCACAGCAAGGAAGTCCTTTCTTAAATTCTTGGTGTTCACTCCTCAGGAGTTCTCTCTTGAGACTCCCTTTCTCCCCTCCTTAGCGTTTCGCTTACTGACGAATGATACGAATAAGGATTAGGGTGCTCTGTTACCCCTCCTTACAGAAATACTAATTGGGCTTGGGCCCACTCTCACCCCCTTATTCTCTTTTCAATTAAAATTACCTTTACAAAACAAAACTAATAATAATAACACTCCTATTATTTATTTCCCATTAAATTAATTATTTTCTAAATTAGTCTCTTTAATTTAATTAATATTTATCCTAATAAAATTTAGGACGTTACATCTTTTATCTAAACAATCATTTTTAGAGTTGAATAGTAATGTGTCTATAATTTTTTGTAGGAAAGTATTATCTGGGGGATGCGAGATTTATGCTTAAACGCCAATTACTTACACCATATAGGGGGTACGTTATCACTTGAATGAATATTGTGCTCGTGGACCACAAAATGCTAGAGAATTATTCAACCTTCGTCATTCATCCCTAAGGAATGTCATAAAACGAAGTTTTGGTGTGTTGAAAAAGAGATTTCCAATAATAGCTAGTGGCACAGAACCTCATTATTCTTTCAAAACACAAAGGAATATAATGATTGCCTGTTGTATACTTCATAATTATTTGATGGCTGTTGTCATTGATGATTCGTTTAATTGATGAGGTGGACCGTGATAATTGCTTCAACACGACATAGATAGATCTCAAACACAACAACGTGAAGCGGACTATAGAGAAGGGGCTTCATTAAGGGATAATATTGCTAATGACCTTTGGAATTCTATCAAGCTTAATGTAGTTTCATATATCTATATTTTCGGTTTGTTGGTTTAAATTTCATTTTATTACATATGTAGACTATATTATTGTTTAGTCATGACTAGCTTCTGATAAATTTTCCTTTGAATGTATTATAAACTGGTGTACTTTTTTAATGTCAATAATGAAATTGTGTTATGTGCGGCAACTAAGTTTATCTCATGATAGTTATTTGCCTCCTTCTTTTATCCTATGTCTACACTCCCTTTAAATTCATAGGTTGCACAATGACTAAGGGCAAAGGTCAATCATCTGATCCTCCACATGCAGTGAGGGAGATGTGGAGGTGGACAGAAGAGATGGATTTTGTTATGTTGACTGCATTCACCGAGGAACAAAATAATGGACATAGGGTTAGTGGTTCCTGGCTGCCGGTGGCTTATGCTAACGTGTTAACGCTTTAAGGTATGTTGGTGTGTCAGATTTTATGAAGCATCACATCAAAAATAGAATGAAAAATGCAACGCGAAGTTTGCTGAGGCGTATGACTTGTTCAACAGTCTATCTGGCTTTGCCTGGAATCAAATCACAAGGAAGTTTGGAGGCAGAAGAGGAGGTGTGGGAAGATTTTATCAGGGTGAGTTATATGCATATGTGTAAAATAATAAAACAAGTTGTGCTAATGTCAGCTCTCTTTAATCTTTATGATGTCTTTTGCTTAAAGGACAAACCCCAAGCTGCAAAATGGAAGACAATGCAAATCAGACACTATAACCTTCTGAAGGGTCTTTTTGGTACTGATCGTGCAGCTAGGAGAAAGACTACTACTGGTAGGCAAGCACATTCTTCATTAGACAAAGAAACCATTGATTTAAATGATGTTGGAGAAGACACTTCTATGAATGACCAAGGTGGCACCCAGGGTTGATGATCACCAACATTCCACTCCCAATGTGGAATCTTTTAGTCCAGCAAACGCACTAACCCCTCAGTCCACTGGGACATCTGGGTCTAGAGGAACTAACGAAAGGCTCCAATGATTGACTTGGTAGAGACACAGATGGAAAAACTGACTATTGAGATAGGTCTTGTTGTTGATGCTTTGAGCAATGGAAATGTAATTTCTGAGAAATTACACAATGTGGCTGAGCATCAAGTCACAGTTGCTAAATGACAAGTTGTGGCAATGGAGAGGCGAAATGAAATTTATCATGATCAACTGACTGTCTTGAGGCATAACAGACCACTCATTTATGCTGAAGCAGATGTTTAGGATCTATTGACAGATATCAATGTTATGGAACCATATAGAATGCAATGTTATGAATATTTGTGCAACAACGAACAAAAGAAGAGATTGCTCTTTGGTGTTCCCTTACACATGCGAATGCAAACACTATTTCAGATGATGAGTGAAGTCGGACATAAGTAGATAGGATAATTATTATGACTTGTTTAGTAATGACAAGAAGTATGGTTTTTTGATATTGGTGGTCTTATGCTATGGACACCATGTTAATAGTCAACCTATCTGTGTATGTAATTAAGGAATGACTTGTATGTAAGGAATGACTTGTGTTTACTTTGGGGTTTTGGGGATAGGTATGGTAACATGTAGTAATGTAATTAATGTTGAGAACAGGCCATGTAGGCCTTTAACTATTTGGTATTACTCTCACTTTGTGAGCCTATATGTATGAAACTTGGTACTAATGACAATATTGTAAGAGATTATTTCAATTACACTTTCTTCATTCACATATAACACATGTACATTTTTTAAAAATTGATTACAAGTTATATCAGATGGCTGGGAGTTCTAAATAAAAAAGAGAAACTTCCAAGGTGTCAAAGGATATTCCGAATGAATCAAGCAAGGCAAAATGTAAGAAATCTAAGCACACCCTGTATGAGTCAGAGCTAATAGGGGTGCTTAGATTACACAAGATTTTTCACAAACCAAAAGCAAATTGATACCTATGTCCACTGGATTTGTAGGGAAGAAACTTGGTGGAGCCAAGGGTTTATAAGTCTTGACTTTTTTAGAACCAATGGCTTCCAATTTCAAGAGTTGCTAGAGTATCAAGGCCTAAAACACTTTGTTTCAATTGAGTGTCCATATCTGATTGAGTTGGTGAAGGTTTTTTTACTGCAACCTCACAATCTCAATGCAGATTTGTGCTCTGAGGTGAAAGGTGTTAAAATTCGAGTGAGGCCTTCCGATTGGTTATCTCTTGCAGGATTGAAGTTTGAGGGTTGAAAAAGTTTGAACTTGCCAACATACGGTCTTGGGAGAATTATGATTGAGCTGAAGCCGTGAAAGGGATGATTAAAAGAGGGGCTGCAACAATCAAACAAAGTCAATGCAGATAGTTTGAATGTAGAGGACAACTTGTTGCACTACACCCTTGCACGCATCTTGATTCCCCGAGGAAGCAACTATAACTCAACTGATAGAGGAGGACAATCTTTGTGTTGTGGGCCATCAAGGAGCGTATTTTGATTACTGGCCCCAATATATTTGCCAACATATGCAGAAGGTGAAGGCAAGGTAAATGACTGATCTCCCATATGCTATGCTGATAACCAAAATGTTTTCACACTATGGTGTAGACACTGGCAAGGAGGGTGAGGTTGGCATTTGTTGGTCAAATAAGTTCGAGTGGGCAATACTAAACGAAATGAAAATCAAACAACTTGATGAGGTTTGGCAGTATGCGAGGTGAAATTGGAATTGACAAAGATAACCAGGCAGAGGATGCGGAGGAAGCACCTATTGCAGGCATAGATAATGTACTAATGTCCACCGTTTGGACAATAACATGCAACATATAATGACTGCCATTCAAGGTCTACAATTATCCATGTCTGACCATCATAATAAGGTTGAGAAGATGATGGAAGAGTTGGTCAATCGCGTCCATGGTATTGAGGGATCGGCTCCCGCCGCAACATCTGGATAGTTTCATTACTCATACGACCACATTAGTGAACTAATTATGACAATTTGCTGTTTTTCTATATGCTAACTTTTGAGAATTAGTACTCCTATGACTATTAGGCAGGTGTTTTTTTAGGTTATTCGGATCCATGGTGCCATTATGTTTTGTGCACAAAATTTGACAATGGATGTTTAGGATGCCTATTGATTTCAAATAGCACTGTCTTTTTGTTCATGGAATGGATTAATTTCTATGCATCTAATTTAAATACATTGTTGTATGTCATTGTGAAGCAGGTTGTTTATGTCTTAAATAGAATTTTCAGTTGGTATGTCAAGTTCTTACTCGTCAATAATCGATTTAAGTATGTGATAAGAGATTAAAATGCAGAAAAAATATGAATTGTCATTCTGACTTGTCAACAATCGATTATTAATAACATGAAATCGATTTTTATAGTTAAAAAACCATCCATTGCGTATCTGATTTCAAAGATAATCGATTTCTATATGAAGGAAATCGATTATTTCCTTAAATGAAAGGTTCCCAACCCTTCCGAGTTATGAACAATCAATTATAAATTACAAATAATCGATTATTTATGCAATTTAAAGCCACTGCGTCTCTGCCCTTGTCATATAATCAATTTCTTTATGAAGAAAAATTGATTAATTGCTTCAATAAATGGTTCCCACAGCTTCTGAGTTTGAAAATCGATTATAATATATCCATAATCGATTATTGTATGCAATAAAACAGCCCCTGCGTCTCTGACTTGTGATCTAATCGATTTATGTATGAAGGAAATCGATTATTGGCTTCAATCAAAGATTCCCACACCCCTGACTTATGAAAATCGATTATAAATTACATATCATCGATTATTTTGGTCCCAGGAACAGGAAAACTATATTCGGACTACCAAAAATTGATTTCTGGGCCTAAAAATAGATTTTTTGATTTAGGAATACAAAAAAAATACATTGGCTTCCAGAAAATCGATTTTTTGGCCTAAAAATCGATTATATACTACATTGGCGGGAAAAACTATGATAATATTAAAAAAAAATTCTATTTCTCTCCTATTTCATCTATCACACCAAACAACCTACCTTAACATTTCTCTTCTATTTCTCACTATTCCACTCACACCAAACAACCTTTATTTCTCCTCTATTCACCTCTATTCTCTCCTTCCCTTCTCTCCTACCCATTTCTCTCTCTTCATTTCCCTACTCCCACCAAACATATGCTTAGTGTTTATTTGGTGTGGGTTGGAAGATGAAAAATTTGAATTGATTATAGCTAGTCTCCTAAAGTAGCCGTTGAATTGTAAGTAATGAATTGGAGATTCATGAATAATGATTGATGTAACTCTCAGAACATAGCAAAAGATTTCCTTATTACCATTGAAAATTGATGTGAGATGGAAAACGAATTATAGTTTCGAAATTGTTATAATTTGTAGAAAAAGGTCATGTGTAGTGATTTTTTCATGGTGTTGATGCTCCAAGCAAAGTTGCTGCTGAACAGTGATGTGAAAAGAATGACGATGAGACTAGCGTAGGGGAAGTGATGAATAAGGCCAAAATCAAATTGGGTTGTTCGTTGTACCCTTTTTGTTTTTTTTTGGCAAAACTTTTTTTTAAATAGTTGAACATTTTGAAGATAAAATATCTAGGAACAGTCCAAGTCTAAGCCTTAGAATTAGAAATACAACCCGCATCCTCTGACCAACCACTACAAGAAATCAACGATTTAGCAGCGAACGGGTAGCATCGGCTATGACACGGTTGCTAGTAGGGTCGGCCTGACCGACGCTAAGTTGAATTTTTTTTACATTTTTTATGTAGAGTCGGCTTGGCCGATGCTGACTTTATTAAATAGCGACGCCCTAGCCAACGCTACTAATAATAATTTTTTTTAATTTTTTTATTTAGCAAAAACATTTTTAGCGTCGGCCTTCGTAAAGTTAGTATCGGCCTGGCCGACGCTAATTTCTTTTATTTTTTCACTATGTATATATTATTTTGCACTATATTTCAAGAAAAAACATAGCGTAATGACAATGCTTCTTCTTGGTATAGATTACAGGTTTGATCCTCACAATTGATAAATCTGGGGACAAAGGATTTTTTTTTTAAAAAATTATTAGCGACGGTTAGGCCATCACTAAAGGCTACGTTATTAGCGACGACCTTTAGCATCATCAGTAAAATGTCGTCGCTACTGCATTAACGACGAGACTTTACCGATGGCTGGTGGGTCGTCGCTAAAAAACCGATTTTCTTGTAGTAAACAATATAATTTTAAAAACTAATGGGGACAAATTGCAAATTACAAACATTTCAAAAAAAAAATACAAACTAACAACTTAAAACCTGCTATCACGGGTCATTTTTACACAAGTTATTTGCTTGTGCACCTTAGAACTCACCATGAATCTATCTATGGTAATTCCACCGTGTGACACAAAAAAAGTGAGGCACGGGTGGAGCACGGTTTTTTACCTGTAATAATAGGTAATGTTACTTGCTATAATTTAAAATTAAAATTTAGGCTTAAATATATTTTTGGTCCCTATACTTTTGTAAATGCGTGATTTTGGTCCTCCTAGTTTTAATTACTCAATTTGGTTCCTATACTTTTGTAAATGGGTGATTTTGGTCCCCCTACTTTTAATTGCTCAATTTTGGTCCCTCTTCTTTAAAAATTGAACAAATTTAATCCTACCATTAGCCTCTCATTAAATATTTAGCAGAGTTTGCTAACATGAATTTAATTTTGTGACGTGTAAACATCACATAATAAAAATTATTATTTAATTTTATCTCTTAACTTTTTTAAACGAAAAATCAGAGCTTGCAGATTTCAGTTCGCTTGCGATTTCATTTTAAATTCCATTTCATGCTTGAATGAGATTTCAGTTCGCTAGGTTGATGACTTGAAGCAAATTTGCAATTGTTAGTTTTGGGACTTGTATTTACTTTATTGTTTTTGAGGAAATTGGAGTGTAGTATTGTCATTTTGTTTTTTTATTTTGTTTTCTCATTGTATTAAATTATGCAGAATCTGGTTTTATTTTCTGATTTTTCGTTTAAAAGTTAAGAGATAAAATTAGATAATAATCTTGTCATGTGATAGTTTACACGTCACAAAATTAAATCCATGTCAGCAAACTCTGCTAAATATTTAATCGGAAACGTTACAGGTGTATTAGATTTGTTCAATTTTTAAAGAGAGAGACTAAACTTGAGCAATTCAAAATAGGGACCAAAATCACCCATTTCAAAAGTATAGGGACCAAAATTGAGCAATTAAAACTAGGGGGACTAAATCACCCATTTACAAAAATATAGGGACTAAAAATGTATTATAGAAAGCCTAAAATTTAATATTTAATAAGTAATGTTCACTCAAAATTGCTAGGAATGCCTGTTGTGACCAAAAGCTCTTTACTATTACTTCTCAAAATTATCAGGTTCATTCTCGTTCTATTCTTGATTATGTGTTCATCAACACTTGCAAAGTAGTATTAGAGGATGCAAGCTCTTCAATAATCCATTAAACTTGTTATTTCAACTTTCAAGCACTACAACATGGATAGAATAGTAGGTGAAACTTGAATCTACTTGATGACTTCTTTTGGGAATGAGAAACTTCAAATCCAAAGGAATTGAGACGGACAATAAATTATTCACAACCTAAAGTGTTTCCATGGAAAATAGAAAAGTAATGAACTAGTCTTCTTTACTAGGCTTCACATTTACAGTTGGACGCGTTTTTTTTGTGTACTCACCTGCACCAGTAAGATGAGATCTAGAGGAACTGGAATTATTGCTCAGGATGATCTGCAAATGGTGAAATGGGCGAACCCAGATCGCTGCTGGAAGTTCGGTTTTGTTGGCCTCGCAGTTTAGCATGTCTCGAAATGATCGATGAAGATGTCTAAACCCGACTACTTCAGAAACGGCTTTCTCGACCTTCGTCATTGCCGGCGACTTTCATGGAGCTCCCCCACCTCTGTACTCTTCATCGTCGACTCGCTTTAACCTTCATCCTTCAGGCTAACATTATTAACTAGTTCGCTATAAAATAAATCTCAACATTTCATTAATAAGTAGCAAGTAAAAAATCTACACCATTAATTATTTTAAAATATATCTAACGGTGAGAGAGAGGTTTACTCACCAGTGAGACAAATTTTAGGTTGCCTCACGCTACCACAAATCTCTATCTATAATATTACACTAGAAATAGCTCGTGCAACACACAGGTTTGTTTATAATAAATGAATATAAATAAGTTAGGGAAAATATGTTTTTCGTCCCTATAATTTTGGTCAACTTTGGTCTTTCGTCCCTGTACTTTAAAATCCATTGTTTTTTTGTCCCTAAACCTAAACTTCTAAACCCCCAATTGTTGTCCCTGGCCGTTAATGAGATCTGTTAACCTGATAAACTGGGTAACAAAAGTTACACGTCAACCTCAATAGTGAGCCCTGAATAGTTGATTTATCTAATTATTCTTTTATTATTTTGTTAATTATTAAAATAATCCTAAATACTAAATTAGGTTTTATCGGTAAATTGCCGAGGTGAAAACCTCAATTGTAATTAGAGTTATTTTAATAATTAAAAATTAATAAAATATATGGTTAATTTGATGACTCGGTTATTTGGGACTCACTATCGAGGCTGATATATAACTTATGTTAACTAGTTCACGAGATTAACGAATCTCACGATAGCAGGGGCCACAGTTTGGGGTTTGAAAGTCTAGGGCAAAACACATGATTTAAAGTATAGGGATTTGACCAAAAAAAAAACTATAGGGATGAAGACTAAAGTTGACTGAAACTATGGGATGAAAAAACTATTTTCTCATATTTATTAGTAAAATTAAATATCATACATGTTAGATTTTAAATATGTTTTATGTGTAAATATATAAAATGTAAATAAGTTTGAATTAATTTATTAAAAATTTAAATATAGAAAAAATACTAATTGTTTATGCTGATGAGGTAAAATACTAATTGTTTATATATAATATTAGTATTTGTGATTTTCTTATTTATGATAACATATTTAATTTATTATTTTAATATTTTTTAATTTAAATTCTTATAAAGGAAAGTGAGCAAGAATGAAAAGACACAATGCATATAAATAATAATACTTATTGAAGTGGAATTAAAATAATATTAATAACAAATAAAAAATAATTAAATTAAGTAATTATTAATTAATATTATTTAATAAAATGTAATTACATCGAAAAAGGTCATTAAATACCTCAAGGTACACTATATTTTTAGTGTATTCTACATAAATAAGTCATCATGATTTTTTTCACATTATATGTGTTATTATATTATAATAATATTATAAATGGTTATGAATATAAAACAATAATATTATATTAAAAATAATAGTTATTATTATAGTTAACGGTTATGAATTTAAAACAAATCTATATAATAATTTGTAATATATTTAAATAATAAATATGTTACTACTAAAGTAATTGTTTAATTTAAAATAATGTGCATTTTATTAGCTTTCATGTACTTAAATATAGTGGGGATTGAGGCGATCTACGAACATTATTAAGAGGTTGAAATAATGATACAAATGAGATAATGAAATAGATATAATTAATAATAATTATTTATATTTTCCATAAAGTGTTTAGTTTGAAAAGAGTTTAGAAGATTTTTAAAAAACTAAGAGAGATATAAAGAGATTTTATTAAAATATTAATGATAAAATTAAAAAGAAAAATAATAACCTATAAGGTTAAACGTTATTTAAAGTAATGTCTAGAAAAACGCTATAAGTTAGTAAAATATACCAATGAATTCCATGAATTTGTTAATATTTTTTAATAATTTTTTTTGCAAAATGTATTAAGGTAATTAAAAATTTAACATTTTTAATATGTATGAAGATATATCAAATGTAATTACAATAATAAAATGAATAATTTTTTAATAATTAAAATTTTAATATTTTAAATATAATATAAACATTCAAAGAGTAATTTTTAAAAAATAACATCAAATAACTCTTACACCAAAATATGACACCTTAGCCTATAAGGAAGTGAGAGAGAAAAGGACAAATAAGTAAAACAACCATTTACCATCTAAATAAACGTATAATAAATAATTAAATCATATATTTAATTATATTATTAAACTGTATTTTTTAACATAGTTATGATAATAATTAGGATTTAATTGATATATATTATCAGTGTGTCGCTACATCATTTAATGAATATGACACCTCGTGTGTTATTAAATTCAATAAATGATGTGACAACACATCATTAAATGTCTGTATAAAACTTCTTTACACTGACTGCGTATATATATTAAACTCTAATTATTAATACAAAAGCTATAAGCTTTCAAATTTTCATTCATTAGTCCATTCTTTCTATCATACATTGCAACTCCAAGGGAAACACTATTTTTTAGTACTTAGTTCAATGCACTTTTTCTTATATATTTTACTAAAAGTTAAATAATGATAATATAATTAACATTGTTAAATTAAATAATTAATAATTAATAAAATTAAGCAACTAAATAATTAGGATTAAATGTTATATACTAATAGCTAGAAATTGTGAACTACCACATATTGTAATATTCTTTAAGTATTTTTATTTTTAGTGATTATATTTTGACACTTAATTTTGTGGAATGTTTGCATATATTTTATTTTAAAAAATTAATAACATTCAATAAAATTATGAATTGAAACTAAATAGTTAAGATTAAATTCTGTATTAATAGAAATCGTGTAACTGAACAACTAAGATTAAATTGTTCATCAGTAGATATAACATAATTATAATAGTAATTTATACAAAAGCTCAAATTAATTTTACATATAGATATAGATTAGGCTAGATTTTTTCGTACTGTTCATTGGAATAATAATTTTTTTGTCAACATTTGTTTCTGGGTATTTTGACTAATTAATTGGGTTTGACTTTGTGAAATATTTATGGAAGAGTGTTATGATTGGTGATGGGTGGGACGTAGATGATGTCATAGTTAGGGAGACTTGGTTTCATATGGGGATGTACTTTATGGATAATTTTAGGATAGACCCTTTAAGTTTGAGTTTATTGTAGGCCCTCACGCTTTATTAGTTATTACTATAAAAGTAAATTTAAATTAATAAAATATATCATTAATTTATGTAATATTAAATTTATATTATTTATAATAAAGATCTACCGTAGACCCAAAATAAGAGGTACATCCTAAAATTCCCTGTCGGTGATGTCTTTTCTATCATAGCTTAGGGAGTCTTGGTTTCACATGGGGATGTCTTTTATGTCTCTGTCAGCAGAATGCTTTAATAGTTGAAATTTGAGTAAACCATCACTTTAGTCCTTAAAAGTGTGCTCATTCGTCAATTTAGTCCATGAATGGAAAAAACTCTCAAAACAGTCCCTGAAAGTGTTCATCGTCGACTAGTTTAGTCCTTTTGTTACCGTGCTTCAGTTAATAATAATAAAGACTCGTACGTTTATAGTTAAGTACCAGGGTAGCTTGTTGACGTGGATCTGTATCTGACATAGACACTTTCAGGGGCTAAAATGAAATGGTTTTCTCAGCCAAAAATTTCCCTCCACCTTCATGACCCATCACATTCCTTTCTGGACAAGTCTCAAACCCAAAAATCCTTACCCTCGAGAAATTTGAGAGCATTGGAGCGTGGGAGTAAGGAGGTGAAGAAAACGATTCTCACAACTTGTGCCCTATAATCACTGTCACTATGACGTTGTTGGAGAGGACCATTGGCCCTAAATTCCTCTGTGAAGGTACGTATCTGAAGTTCTGGGTTTTTTTCCCTTGCATTGTTTAATCTTCTTTTCATGCTCATGTCTTAAGGGTATGATTGATCCATATTTTTTCCGTAATTCTCTTTGAAATGTGCTTCCACTATGTGTATTTTGGGTTGGTAAATATTGCTCTCTGTTTTGGCCGTAACAGGATAATAAGCTTGATTTTTGTTTATATAATCTTCGCTATATGTTAAATATGCTCTCAATTTTGGTTAGGGTTTTATGGTTGGAAAAAAATTAAAATTTCTTTTGTTTAGGTTGTTAAATATGCTCTTTCTTTTGTTTGGCAGAATGGATTTCATAACTCTATTATTTCACCATGGAGGGAAGTAGTTGAGAAATGAGCAAAAGGTGTTAGAGTATGTAGGGGGTGAGGTAGATGTGGGGAAGGTTAGAGTGTGATTTGTTGAATAGGTTTCTTATCATTGACCTTTGCAAGCTACACACAGTACCATGATATTCAAAATTGTTTTTGGTTGTAACCTGAACGTGATTTGGATATTGGTTTAAGAGAAATAAGAAAAGATTATGATGCATATATAATAGACTTGTGCCTAGCTTCTAAACATAACAATCGGGAAATTGAAGTGTTTTTGAGCACCCTGTTATTCCAGATGAACGTGTGGTATTCGTTAAAGAGGCTGTAGGTGAAGAAATTGGTGAAGGGGATACAGAAAGTAGTGTTGAGGTTGTAGCTAAAGAACCTAGTGAAGAGGATGTAGAAAGTAAGGCTGAGGTTGTAGTTGAAGAACTTGGTGAAAGGGATGAGGAGAGTCTTGTTGAGGTTGTAGTTGAAGAACCTGGTGAAAGGGATGATGAAGAAGTTCCTCCTATAGTTGCTAAGATCAGGAGAGTAAGAAGAAAATGATGTTTGTACTACAAGAAATACAGATAAGGGGAAGGGGAAGGGGAAGAATGTTGTTGAAATGGCAGTGCAGTAAGAGAAGAGTCATGGCAAGAGAGAGAACAATGAAGAGGATGGTGAAGACAATTCCCCTCCACCAAATTAAGGAGGTGTGGGGCATAGGCAATCATATGCAGAAAAGTTGAATGTTGGGGGAGTTGGAGTGGAAGGACCTGTACCTGAGGTTGACAGTGATGATGGGAATAACAGTTACCATTCTGAGGAGTTGAGATCACCTATCAACAGTGATGATGAGAATGGTAGTGGTGAAAGGCATGTGTATCCTCATTTCAATGACGGTGCAACATTTGTCCATGTGAGGCTTGAAGTTGACATGGAGTTTGAAACCATTCAATTGTTTACGACTGTTGTAAAGGACTATACAATCTACTATGGAAGAGAATTGAAATGGGTAAAAGATGACAAACAAAGAGCAAGGGCTAAGTGTAAAAAAGCTATGTGGATGGGAGATTTTATGTAGCAAAAGCTCAATCAATGGGAGTTCCAAATTAAAACTCTTGTAGCAAAACATAGCTGCAACAGAGGCTTCAGAAACTCTCAAGCAAGTTCTAAGTGGGTGTCTTCCAAGTTAGTCTAGAAGCTTAGAACCCAACCTGGTCTTACTCATAATGAGGCATTTGATCATATGAAGAAGCAGTTTGGGGTCTACTTAGATGACACTAAGATATTCATAGAATTGAGGGATACCAAAAAAGTGGTTGAAGGAAGTGAGAAAGAGCAATATGGCAAGTTATGGGACTATTCAGGGAGTACTATAAAGATGGATGTGATCCCAATCCCCAATTCCCCACCCCAGTTTGAGAGACTGTATGTTTGCCTTGAAGGGTGCGAGAGGTGGTTTTTGGCAGGATGTAGACCTTTTATTGGTCTTGATGGATGCTTCTTGAAGGGTAATTTTGGAGGTCAACTATTGTTTGCTATAGGACACCTTTAGCATTTTAGCCCTCATCCAGTAATCCCTAAGCACTAGAGCTGGCAAAATGGGCTTGTCCGACCAGGCCGACTCGCCCAGACCCTTAATTTCGTAGGGCGATACTAAAATTTAAAGCTCGAATTTTCTCTAAGTTATTTAGCCCGAATAAAACTAGCCCACAAAGAAAATCGGGTTCAGGCTTTCGGGCTTCCTGTTTATAATTACTTAGACAATTAAAAAAACATGAGGGACTAAAATTCGAAAACGCACAAATGGTCACTCACTCACTCAGTCTTCCAACCATAATTTCAAAGCATCTTCACTTTCTGCCAACCCCACATGCTTCTCTCCCCTGCACCTATAGCTTTTTTTGTTTGCTGCAAGACTACATATATCCTCCACGGTAAACAATCCTGTTCGAGTCAGGTAGGACCTCTATGGGCGACAAAACTCTCCCTCCGAGTATTTAACACAACTGCATACCCAGGACAATCTTACACCTATAGCTTGAATGTAGACTAAATTATTTAGTTTTAGAGGAAAATTTACTTACAAATTTTTATATTAATATATATTGAATTATTAAAATTATTTATTACTTTATCTAATATCAAATCTAATTATAAATATCTATTATCTTTTGAAAAATAACAGAATAAAAATAAAATAGGACTAGATTTGAATTTAAAGATAACAAAATATCTATTATCAATCATTTCAAACCATAATGTTTTGGTCAACATTTTTAAAAATAACAGTTGCATAAGTCATTTTATAATTTAGTTTTTAATAAAAAGTTCATATTTTAGTTTGTTGTATATATATATATATATTTATATTTACAATAAAATAGTTTTAATTATTTCTTAAACATCATTTAAATAAAAACATAATAATATCTAAAAGATAATATAAGTAAGGCTAAAATATGGTTTTTGTCCTCCAAAATATCCTGATTTTCCCATTTGGTCCCCAAAAATTTTTTCCCAACTGGTCCCCCAAAAATTATAACGCATTCTCATTTGGTCCCCGTGTTAATGCACAGTTAATTTTCTCTGTTAAATGGTTGTGTGACAACTTAGGTAGACAAAATAAATCTACATGGCATGCATATGTGTCATCTTATATGTCCTACATGACTTATATCCCTAATTATTGTGGAAATTCACTAACATTTTTTCCAAGCTCGAGTTGTGGATTTCCATGATAATTAGGGATATAAGCCATGTAGGACACAAATAACATGTATGCATGTCATGTAGGTTTATTTTGTCCATCTAAGCTGTCACACAAGAATTTAACAGAGAAAATTAATTGTTCATTAATGGAGGGACCAAATGGGAATGCATTATAATTTTTGGGGGATTGGTTGGGAAAAAAATATTTTGAGGGACCAAATGAAAAATTGCGATATTTGGGAGACAAAAAACATATTTTAGCCTATAAGTAAATATTATAGATATAAATTATAAAAGAAAGCTTGTGAATATATAATTATAAAAGGTAAATATATATCAAATTAAGCGGATAAAAGTTTTACAAGAAAATATACTAATATTTAAATTAAAGGATAAATATTTACATTAGATAAAAATGTAATTATAAAATAATGTTATATTTATATACTTTTTAAAAAACATATTGTATATTTTCAAATAATAAATACTTTCCTCAAAATATTGATTTATTCATAGATATTTATTGAATTTTATAAATATTCTGATTTTTTTTTAAATTTTAATAACATTGAACTTATATTATGAGATATGCTTTCATATATACTACCTAGCGCGTGGATCAGTTGGTCGGGTTGTTTGGAAGAATTTATTTGAGCTTATCTTATGACATAAATATTATGTAGATGTTTGGGCAAGCTTATGAAAATAGCTTATGACATGTTCATAAGTTGTTTTTAGCTTATTTCAATAACCTCCTCATAGTAGCTTGTGGAATAGTTTATGCAGAGTTTAAGTACACAATTTTCATCCATTTTTTTAAGAGCTTGTTCATTGAGCGATTAACAAATAAGAGTTTATGTTATAGGACCTTAATTAAATTGTTTTTTCATACAACACATAAGTACTTATTCAATAAAGAGCTTACCACATAAGAGCTTGTGGTATAAACTCTTAAATTCAATAAGATATTTGTGTTTGGATATACAAATTTAAAAGCACTTGTACAAAAATAAAGTGTTTGGGTGAATTAATGCATAAGCACTTATAAGCATTGTCTATTTTTTTTAAAAGATAAAAATACACTAAAGAAATAAAATAATTATTTTATAAAACCGTGATTAAAAATAAAATATTCACCAATGTCTATTTACCTTTATAATCTCTAGAATATAAAATTAACAAATAATTAAGCATGTATAAAATAAAGAATTAACAAATAAAAAATTAAGTAAATTATTTAGATATATATATATATTAAAAAAATCAATCATCATTATATATATATATAATCTCCAATAATAAATAAAAATATCAAACATGTCTAAAAATGTAACCACCACGATGTTTGGCAACTATAATTGAGTGCATAAGTTTAAGGTATAACTTCTATATAATTTAAAATAAACATGAAATTAAAGCTAGAAAGTTGTAGGCATTTGGTCTCTAATGGTGTCTCTAAGCCGCTCCATTTGCCCAATGCTTTCTTGATGTGGCTCCTCCCACGTGATGATATCTTCAATCCTAGCATCATGTACATCAACATCATCCTCTAACTCAACATTCTCATCAAATAAAATAAATTCTTCATCACATGTGTCATTCCTTTTGATGAAATTATGCAAAGCTATACAAGCAACAATAATGTGAGTTGTAGTTTTCAATGGAAAAGAAGGCATGTTGCCTAATATTTTTCATCTAGATTTACAACACCCAAATGATCGTTCAATGGTGCTTCGGAGACTAGAGTGCAAATAATTGAACAGTGCATTTTTCCCTCTAGCTTTAGGCCCCATTCTAAAATGGGGAAGATGGTACCTAGTGGTTTTGTAGGGCCCTAAGTATCCTGTAATGTAACATCCCAATTTTTATAAATCATTCTCATAAATGAAACTAGGAGTATAAAAGGTTTTCATAAAAAGGAATTAGGTTAAAGAGGGTTAAAAACTGCTTAATCGGGAGTAACAGTGGAGCATTTTCGCTCAAGTGAGAAAGTCCTCACTTGAGCGAATTTATTAGTAAAAATGGGAATTCTGGTTACTGATATTGTTGTAGAACAACAAGAAAACACTAGAAGGAGGAGTTGAATTGTGTTTTACAAACTTTTGCAGATTTTTAGAAACCTTTTCTCAAAGAGCAAGTTTACTTAAAGTTTCAGACAAAATTTTCAGAAGTTGTCTGAAGTTGCTTATCTTATTTGATGAAATTCAGATAGGAGGTTTTTCTGGAAGATATTTGTTTTTCTTAAATCAGAAAAGTGTTTGTAAACTTTACGTTCAAGTTCCCTTGGTTAGTGCAGTTAAAATATAAAGAGTTTAGGGATAAGAGAACTTAGTTAAAGATTTATCCTGGTTCACTCACTACTACTGTGAGCTAGGTCCAGTCTCAGTGCCAACAAACTACTAGATTTTCCACTAATACAAAGGATTACAAGTATCTTTTACAAACAAGCCTCTTTAGGCTCAAGTACAAGTATTTTTTGCCCACCTAGCCTCTTCAGGCTCTACACTCAAAGTGTTTACAGAAAAATGAAAAGAATTAAAACTTTAGATGGAGTTCTTCATTCGAAGTGTTTGTACAGCTAAATATGTTATACACAGAATATGAAGGTTTTATACAAGGTAAAATCAGAGTATAATTCTATATAAGAATTTTTGTAGTGTTTTCACTTTAAAGAATATGTGTGCTTCAATATCTTCTCTGTGTACTTTGTAACACCTAATTCCTAAATTCAAGACTTAGTCCGTTGGAAACCAAATCCTAAATTTAGGAAACCAAAACGCGTCATTTCGAATATCATACATCACAATTCGATAAGTAACTAACGATAACTTATACAATTTGTGAATAACTCAAACTTTATATACATAATTACAATCTGTAAAGACATATATACAACTGGCCCGGAGGCTACAAACTAAACATCTCTAGTATAAGACCAATATGTACATAAGCATTCTATACATTCCAAAAGACAATAACATCAAAATATAGAAGACTCCTGCTCTAATCTCACTGATCCCTGCCAGGAGGTACCTGCACACCTAGATTGTGTCCACAAAACGCGTGGTGAGACTAATGTCTCAGTGAAATATAACTATGCATATGCAGTGTAGGGAAAATCACTTACTAACTAATATGCAAACATAATCATGATCATAACTAAAATCAAGTAGTAATGCACTAATGATGCAACTCACTGCTGTGCCCAACAGGCATGATCTTATCACTTAAACTGGAGTTAGAACTGAGCTCAGACTACGAGAAACGTCTTTCCCGGGGACGTATCCCACCCATTACTGGACCAAAGTTAAATTTTCACATAACTATTCAATTTTCTTAACTCACAGTGCGAAGGCCGGCTTATTTAACTCATGGTCGAAATTGGCTTATAACTTATTGAACTGAAAACTATTAACAAATATTTCGAAATCTTGTAAGTTTCGTAATCTCGTAATTTCCTAACTTAGGGTTCCTAATGTCAATTTCACATGCTTTCACACTTGATCACTTAATTTATAATACAATTATCACTAATTCAACATCAATAAGCATAAGAAAAGGGAAGACAAGATTAGGGTTCATGCATAGAGTCAAAGAGATTGAATTTGTGAAAGTGTGAGTTATACTCACCTATTCTTGGAGTATCAAGAGGAAGAGTAGAGGAATTGTGATGAATTGCTTCACGATTCCGGCTCCAATCTTCCGTCTTGAGTCTCAAATAAGCCCTCTCTCTCTAGAACTCAGACCCTCTCTCTCTAAAGAAATAAGGAGGAAGAAAAGAAAGTGAAATTCTGAAGTTGAAAGGGAATCCTGGTCCGGGTGAAAGTGGAATTTCGCTCAAGCGGAATATTTTTGCTTGAGCGAATGGTACTTTGCATGTAAAAATCATAAATATTCGCTCAAGCGAATTCAATTCGCTTGAGCGAAAATAACATAAGAAAAACACCCTCTGTGGACTTTTTCGCTTGAGCGAATCTTTATTCGCTTGAGCGAAAATTGTCCAGAGAGCCTCCACTCCTCATCAGCTACTGTCTGAAGATACCTTGAATATTTAGCTAATTCTTCAAACTTGGCCACGTATTGGCCTACAGTCAAACTTCCTTGCTTCAGTGTGTAGAAATTCTTCTTCCTTTTGTCTTCGGACTGTAGCAGGAAAATACTTGTCCAAAAACAAAGTTTGAAATATGCCCCAGGTCACCAGAGTCTCCAACACTGCAGTCCTAGTACTAGGGGTCTTCCACCAGTCCTCAGCTTCACCCCTCAGCATGTATACAGCAAAACCAACCTTGGACTCATCAGCACATTTCATTACCTCAAAAATCCTGTTGAGATCCCTAAGCCAGTTGGATGCCACATCTGGATCATATACTCCATTAAATTGAGGAGGGTTATGTTTTTATGAATTCTGCTAACCCATGAACAAAAGAATCCACCATAGGAATAGGAGGTGTCCCCGTTGTCCTTCGGGTCAACTCCTGAAGTAGTGTTGCATTGGCCGCCGCCTGTTCTCGAGCCGCCTCAGATTGAATCCGGTTAGCATTCATCTGTTCCCCCATCATCTGGGTGAATGTCTGTGAAGCTGCTGCCACTGGGTCCGGATGTGGATTTTGAGAAAGAGGATCAACTCTAGGACGACCCCTCCTGCCACTTACCATAATTCTCTACACATCATTAAGTAAACATCGAGGTGATTAATCTCTCAATTCACAAAATAATGCATAAATCATAACAACAAATCACAAGAAAATCCTAATACCACAGTCCAATTGGATTGAACTGCTCTAATACCAAAATGTAACACCCTAATTCCTAAATTCAAGACTTAGTCTGTTGGCAACCAAATCCTAAATTAGGAAACCAAAACGCGTCATTTCAAATATCATACATCACAATTCGATAAGTAACCAACGATAACTTATACAATTTGTGAATAACTCAAACTTTATATACATAATTACAATCTGTAAAGACATATATACAACTGGCCCGGAGGCTACAAACTAACATCTCTTGTATAAGACCAATGTGTACATAAGCATTCTATACATTCCAAAAGACAATAACATCAAAATATAGAAGACTCCTGCTCTAATCTCACTGATCCCTGCCAGGAGGTACCTGCACACCTAGATTGTGTCCACAAAACGCGTGGTGAGACTAATGTCTCAGTGAAATATAACTATGCATATGAAGTGTAGGGAAAATCACTTACTAACTAATATGCAAACATAATCATGATCATAACTAAAATCAAGTAAATGCACTGATGATGCAACTTACTATTGTGCCCAGCAGACATGATCTTATCACTTAAACTAGAGTTAGAACTGAGCTCAGACTACGGGAAACGTCTTTCCCGGGACGTATCCCACCCATTACTGGACCAAAGTCAAATTTTCACATAACTATTCAATTTTCTTAACTCACAGCGCGAAGGCCGACTTATTTAACTCACGGTCGAAATCGGCTTATAACTTATTGAACTGAAAACTAATAACAATATATTTCGAAATCTCGTAAGTTTCGTAATCTCGTAATTTCCTAACTTAGGGTTCCTAATGTCAATTTCACATGCTTTCACACTTGATCACTTAATTTATCATACAATTATCACTAATTCAACATCAATAAGCATAAGAAAAGGGAAGACAAGATTAGGGTGCATGCATAGAGTCAAAGAGATTGAATTTGTGAAAGTGTGTGAGTTATACTCACCTATTCTTGGAGTATCAAGAGGAAGAGTAGAAATTGTAGAAATTGTGATGAATTGCTTCACGATTCCGGCTCCAATCTTCCGTCTTGAGTCTCAAATAAGCCCTCTCTCTATAGAACTCAGAGCCTCTCTCTCTAAAGAAATAAGGAGGAAGAAAAGAAAGTGAAATTCTGAAGTTGAAAGGGAATCCTGGTGATTAAAGTGGAATTTCGCTCAAGCGAAAATATTCCGCTTGAGCGAATGGTACTTTTCATGTAAAAATCAAGAATATTCGCTCAAGCGAATTCAATTCGCTTGAGCGAAAATGACATATGAAAAAACCCTTTGGACGTTTTCGCTTGAGCGAATCTTTATTCGCTTGAGCGAAAATCGTCCAGAGAGCCTCCCAGACCCCTGATTTTCGCTCAAGCGAATCCAATTCGCTTGAGCGAATTTACAGCAACTGAACCTAAACTTCTTTTCTGCATAATTCTCTTAAGCGAATCAAATTCGCTTGAGCGAAACCCTGAATTTTGGTTTTCAAACTAGTAGTTTTATTTCCAAATTTCTAAAACTTTCTTGTCTTAATTACTAATACCTAAACCCTTATTTTTCACCTAATGAATTATTAAAAACTCTAATTTGTGGGATGTTACATACTTCAAGAAGGCAGATGGGGTATATATAGGCTTCAGGAGTAAATCTGAAAAGTCCGTTTAGAGATAACATTGAAGATAAGTCCGTTTAGAGAAACATTGAATGCTCTTCATCCCGTTGTGAGACAACTCTGATACGTATAAGGTTGCAGGCATTGTTGTGACCACTGCAAGTCTGTTGCGCAACATTTCCTTATCAGTGCATGTTTTTCAAACCTTCGCAGAAAGCTATCTTTTGTCTTCTTTATTTGTGTTCTAAGCTTGCGTGTTGAACAGAAGAACCTTGGTCAATTGCCACGCCAGAAAAACTCTTGCTTCAGATTAATGATCTTCATACGGCTAGGAGCTTTTCATCTCTTAAGACAACAAGCTTATTTCCAGACAACTTCTTTTAAATAGCTTCCTGAAATATACAAAACTTAGTTAATTTAAAATAGCGAAGCACGTCTTAGTTTACTTACGTTTGTTATCATCAAAATTAAGATATGGGGTGTCTTAGACTTTTATGGTCTTGAGACTTAATATTCTCCCCCTTTTTGATGATAACAGACCTGGTTAAACTAAATTTAACTATAGTATGAAAAAAGAACAAAAATATTAAGAAAGAAAGATATTTGGTTAGCTCCCCCTAAGTCAAATGACTTTTCTTCAAGCAAGTTGTTTCGTCCGGCTGGGCGGTGAACATTCAACTTAGTTGTAAGTAAGGCGGCAGGATAGATCATCCGTCTAAACAAACTTGATGGATCCTTAACTGGCTAAAATTACTCGAGGCGACCAAGTTTGGTTATCCGGTCAAGTTTTACTTGAAACAACCAAATTTTGGTTATCCGACCATCCGGTTATTTATCCAACCCGGTTGAATTTCATCCGAATAGAAACACTTAAGAGTTTTTTCTGTTTGCTCCTTTTTTGAATGACTCCCCCTGAACTGCATACATGGCTCATATTATGTTAATATAACTCCCCTTTTGTCAGCAATCAAAAGGGTGCCCGAGCATAAAAAGAGGGATTCAGAGAAAAACTATGATAAACAACATAATTAGAGCAATATATAATCAGAGCAATCAAAGCATATAAAAGAAACAAATAAAAAGTGTTGACTAATTGAAATCTCATTTTATTGACATAATAAAATTGAGAACAAGGAAGCATCACACACACAGAAAATTATTCAAGATTTTTATCAAAGCCTCTCTAATAACTTCAAACAAAGAATCATTGGTCCTTGAAATCTCTATTAAGACTGCATTCTTGAAGTCTTCATTATCCATTAGGATTTTCTCTGTTTGAGCTAGAAGTTGATCTTGCCTTCTAACCATCTGTGCTTAGTATGCTTCCATTTCTTCAAGTCGCTTCCTAAGTGCTTCATTCTCCTCAAACATATCCCCTTCCAGCGCATGAAACACAAGGTTGATAAATTTGGATGAAAATCTGAAGAAGGAAGTATACCTTGGAAAACCCATAATAACCTGGCCACTTAATAACATAGAAGTGCCAGTTATTGGTGTTTGTGCAAAATCTTCCACTCTCCTTCATGCAGAAAGTCTCTCCATTGGAAATAATCCATGAACGTACTGGAAGTTCATCCACTGTTGTGCAAAACGTCCTTTGTGCACTGCAACAATATTGGTTGGGATGATTTTCTCATGATCTTCGATTTCCGGATCCGGATACGAGCATTCAACAGCAAGCTCCCAGATATTCCAATAGGAAGTCCATATCCACTTGTATTCTGTGTGGTCAGACCTTCCTTCCGCATAATCCTCTTCCACTGAGCCGAAGTCAAAGGTTTTAGAGGCCCTTGAAGCGACCTTGTCCTCACCTTCTTCCCTTTAAACTTGTTCATCTCCTTAAATAAAATCCTAGGAATAATCCTATCCGGCATTACCCAGATATAGATATCCGGACGCACATGAACCGGAACTGGTGGTGAATAAAATATTCCTCCTTTGCATTCCTTATGTGGTTTTCCATGGATTCTTTTTTTCTATTTGCAAAATTTTAAACCAACCTTATCAATCAACCCATGTATTTTGCTCCTCCCCTCTTTTTCTCCTTTTAACTATAGATGAAACAAAAAAGGCCAAAACCTAATAGGAAATGGAGTTGAATTAATCGCTTGGAAGAGCCTATTCACATGAATACCAAACACCTAAAAAAATCAGTAAATGAAATCACAATATGTCTTAAAACAAGCTAATCAAAGTTTAATAATAGATCCATATAGTTTAGATGGGTAGTAGAATTGTTAGAACTGAATGCAATTTTATATATGAAAACTTTTGTATCTATGAACCAATTGTAGGTGAACCACTACCATCATAGTGGTGATGTAATGAGCCACCACTTCTATCACCCACTAATAACTATAACAAAATGTTCTAAAATGACAATAGAGTGTGAATTGAATTATAAGGGAAGCTATATTTAGCTAGCAGCCAGAAAGAAAACAAATTAATAGTATCTCTATTTAAGATTCTTTAACTGGGTTTCGTAAATATTGATAATCGAACAAATATAGCTTCTATTGTTCAAGCAATTTTACCTATAATTTAAGAAAACCCTATCATTGTATTGGCAGAGAGTATACAAAGAAAATTCTCACATTTTATAAGGATCAACAATAGTGAAACCCGACTGTGGGATTGGGTGTGGGCATTAACACCAGTAAATCCAATTACTAGAAAGAAATAATTACAAAATGCAATGCTATGCCATATAGCAAAAATACATAAATAAATAAATAAATTAGGTAAAAAGAAATTAAAAATCCCTAATTTTACAAACTGAAAAAAAATGCTAACCTCACCATTCACAATGATTCAACGAAGATGGGGCAATGACAACCAACCAGGTCTTGCAACACGGTTCTGAACTGCAATTGGAAAAAAATGAAGAGATGAAATGGTGCCATATGCGAGAAAGGGAAAAATAAAATATAATAGTAGAATGGAAAGCTCGATAAAGGGGAGGGAAGAGTGGTATTGACCTATACACTCATAAGGACAACACCACCGAGACTTTAAATGATAGCAATCGAAAGAAGCGAGCCCAACGGAAACAACAACAATGAAAGGGGAAGTGTTTTCATGGTGGTTTCATGCATGGATGGATAACTTTCATTAGCAGTAGAGGGAAGAGAAAAACGAAATAGGGGGAACGCAAAGTAATGGTGAAAACTGACAGCAGCTCCTCTGAAGAGTGAAAGGAGAAATAGTGGTGGGGAAGAGGAAGAGACAACAGGAGAAATGAGGGAATAGGGCAAAACAAGTTAAAACTCGGCCGAAAGAAAAATGGAAAAAAAATGCTTCGGGGCGGTTAAATCGCCATTAAACAAAATGACTCGCCCTTAAACTCTGGTGGTTGTATAAATGACGCTGGTTTATCAACATAATGGCAGTTTATATTAACCGTCGTTAATCAATCGTCTCTAAATCTCGCAATTCTTGTACTGCCACCAACTCACCTTTAATCTCAAGTTTCTTTGTAAGGATCCAATCTTCATTATCAATGAACAAACACTCCTGGGAGAAAGGATTCATTATCTTCTAGAAATGGCTAAAACTGCCAACGAGGGAAGGAGAATGGTCTTCGAACCGGGTGATTGGGTTTGGGTACATTTCCGTAAGAAAAGGTTTCCAACTCAACACAAATCAAAGTTATCTCCGTGGGGTGATGGGCCTTTTCAAGTTTTGGAGCGCTAGGGGACAATGCCTATAAGATTGATTTGCCCGGTGAGTATGGTGTTAGTGCCACTTTCAAAGTTGTTGATCTTTCTGTGTTTGATGTAGGTGATGACCTTCCAAATTTGAGGACAACTCCTTCTTAAGGGGGAGGGGAATGATGGAAAAGCTAAGGAGTTGCCTAATCAACTAGCATAGGAGGAGCTGATTGGTCTATAACTAGAGGGAGGGCCAAGAGAATCAAGGAAAAATTTAGCCAAGCTTGTGTTCTACATATTTAAGGACATTGACCTTCATAAGGGCACAAGTGGTCCTAACCAAGGGCACATGATCCTTTATACCTCTTTAGTTTAGGATTTCCTTGTATTTTATTTTTATTTGTAATTTTTCCTTCTTTTAATTAGAAGTAGGCGCTAAATTTTAGTGTTTTAGTGGTTAAGTGGCTTCTAAGACACATGTGTTAGGAGTCTTTGGGTTCGACAACCCAAGTATGATAATTTTCACTCATCTTCTATTTTCCTTGTAATATTGGTCGACCCTTTTCCTATAAAAGGAGAGGAAAACTCTTACACTTGAAAATACAATAAAGCTATTTTCTTAAATTCCTCCTCTATTGTTTGAGTAGAGAATGATTGATGGTGCTTCCCCAAACCATTCATGAGACTTATCTAACTCTCATGAGTTAGTGGCGTCCAACACTGGAACTTATCTGCTGAAGGATTTGCCTTCAATAGTGGCGTTCATCAACCTCTCATCCTCTTCCATTTTCAAATTTTTACTCTCTTTTCTCTCTTTTGTGCGTTGAATTTTGCTCTCATTTTGGTGATTTCCAAGCTGACCCGTTGATTTCTGGCTTCAATTCTAGATCCGTACCCATACTACTATCATGATCCTTACAAAGAAGTTGGAGACTGAAGCTGAGTTGGTGAATCAACATACCATCAAAAGCAAAGGAGGAAGGTTTTATCAACCACCACTCCCAGTTAACATGCTTCCAGATACCTATATCTGTGTGATGCCGAATAGGATTATCCCCAGAATAAGACAAGTTGAAGGGGAAGAAGGTGAGGATAAGCTCTCTACAAGGACCTATGAAGCTTTTAACTCCACAACAATCAGAAAGGATCATGCAAAAAAAAGGTTTGGACCACACTAAGTATAAATAGGTGTGGACTTCATACTGGAACATCAGGGAGCACACTGCAACGACTGTTGATCCTGATCCGGATAAGTATCCATCCCATGAATTTCAGATTCACAAAGGTCCCTTCGCTTAGCAATGGATTAACTTTTGGTATGTTCATGGATTATTTCCTGTGGGAGACTTCCTGCATGAAGGTGAATGGGAGGTTATGAAGAAGACAAATAACTGGTACTTTTATGTTATTAGAAGTCCCAAGTATTTTGGCTTTCCAAAGGACGCAACGTACTTCAGAATTTCTTCTAAGTTTAACAACATTGTGTCCCATGAGCCGAAAGGAGATGTCTTTGATGAGAATGAAGTTCTGAGGAAAAGACTGGAAGAAATGGAAGCACATCAGGCTAGGCTAATTAGAAGGCAAGATCAGCTATTGGTTCAACAAGAGAGGATCTAGACTGATAATGAAGAATTCAAGAATGTAGTTTTATTAGAAATTGCAAAGATCAAGGACTCCTCGATTGAAGTGATTAAAGAAGCCTGGTTGAAGAAGTCTTAATTGATTGTCTATGATGCTTTCCATGTTGTCTTTTTTTTTTTTAAATTTCAATAAAATGAGATTTCATACAATAACTTCTTGCATTTTATTATACGCTTTGAACTTTCATTATTTGATTATTTTGATCTAATATGATAAATAACCTTTCTATGATATATATGTGTAATTGCTCTAATACCATTTTTTGTGAGTGCTCTGATACTGTGTTTTTTATCATGCTCTAATACCCTTTTGATTGATGACAAAATGGAGAATTATTATACTAACATTAAATCTGAATCATGTGCAGTTCAAGAGGTTCCCTAAAATTGTGTTTAGTGGGGATCGAACTTGGGAGCTCTTCCTACAATCTAGGGATGACAATTGAGTCCAAACCCTTTGGGTACCCACAAAAATTACCCGCGATGGGTAGGGTAAAAACCCGCAAAGCGGGTATGAGTGCGGGTACGGGCAAAAGCCTGCATTTTTTCATGGGGACAGGTGCGGGTATAGGCACTTTGATGCCCAGCCCGCCCCATACCCACACTCATATATATAATTATTTTATAAAAATACCATATGTAATTATATATAGGGATGTATTAATTTTATTAAAATATCTAATATATTTATGCATATTTTTAAAATTGATATATATAATATATTACAAATTAAAATATATTTTTATAACTATCTATTTATGTTTTTTTTACTTTATAATATACGACTGATTAGTGTTAATAATCATGTTTTACATATCTTGAAGAATTCTAACACATGATATCCAAGTTTATAAAATAGTGTGACGTGAAAGTATTGTTAGAACCACAGGAAACACTAGAAGGGGGGTTGAATAGTGTTTTAAGCTTTTTGATTGTTTTTGGAAATCTTTAATTTAAATCATGAAGATGGGCACCGTTCAAAACAAGTCTTAAGATCAGAGATAGTTGAAACGTGCGGAAGATAAGAAAAACAATGTTTCTTCTAAAGCTTAAGATTGTTTTAAACAGAGGCTTCTCAAAGTATCTTCTGAAGATTATTACAAAGAGTATTTTCAGAACGGTTTCTGAAATACTTCAGACGACTAGAGGTTGTCTGAAGTCTGTTCCTGATTTCTGAATTGATCTCTTTCAGACTCACTTCTGAAAATTTATTTCAGAGGTTCTTCAAGGAACATTCTTTGTAAAGCTTTAAATGATATAAGAGACATCTCATGTTTTGTTCATATGAAAGATCATTTTATTGAAATAGTTGTGTTAAGTTTATTATAGAAAATACTTTTCAAACCCCAACATAAATATGAAAACTGGAAATAAAGAGATTAAGGAAAAGAGAACTTAGGCACATAATTTATCCTGGTTCACCCACAAACCCGTGAGCTACATCCAGTCCCAGAGGCAAACCACCACTGAATTTTCCACTATCTGAATCCACAGATACAAGTATTATTCACAACCTCTTCAGGCCAACACAAGTATTAATTTGTTTTCAACTGCCTCTCCAAGCAACATATGCAGTATTCTTTTTCAGTCTAGCCTCTCCAGGATTTGCAACTAAGTATTCTTTCTTCCACCAAGCCTCTCCAGGCTCTCTGACACATAAAGTGTTTACAAATTAAACTAAGTTTAAGTTTCCGCGAAACATAAACTTAATCTTTTCCTGTACTAGAGGTTAACTGAGTACTACTCAGGATACAATGAATGAATTCTAAGTACAATCCCTGTCTCTTATAAGAGGAATAACATCCTCTGAGAATTGTCTAGGTAGATACTGACTTTAAGCTCCAGCCTTGTTCTCCAGCCATTGGTTTCCATGGGCTACATTCTCACCCGTATCATTGGAAAAACCAAGGCATACTTGCAGCTTCAAACCATTCTTGGTTCATATGAGATTAAGCACAGCCTGGTTGGTTGTTCAACTGAACAACTATAATTTTGACTAACTGATCAATAGATCAGCAGCATGGTTGATTCAAGTAAGCATGGTCAACAACCAATAAGGTTTTTCTGATATATCTTGATCAACTGATTGAACCAAGTGAATGAGTTCAACACATTCAAATTCTTCCTTGAGGCTATTTATATGTTCTGTTGGAATATAGCCGTTTGAAGATGATTCATAATACCGTTGAGATGTTGATGATGTGGCTCATATAGCCGTTATGTAATAGTGTCTCAAACGGTTGCTTTTTCTTAAGCAATTAAGTTTTCAGACAGTCCTGTTCTGACACTTCTGTAGATGAGCTCTTTAGAGAGATTTTCTTGATATTATTTTGCATGTTCTCTCTTGATATCCTTTTGCTTTTCTCCAGCTGTCTCGTTATTTCTTCTGCGTTCCTCAGCTGACTTCTGATTTCCTCTGCTTTTCTTAGGAGTGTATATAAGGAGGTATCCGTTGGATTTGTCCTTTTGCTCATTTTGTATATGCTCCTTTTCTGTTTGCTTCCTGACACCATTTCTTCTTTCTTCTTTGAGTGAGGTGTCTTGTCAGATAGCTGTTGTTGCAGTTTCTTCTTTGAATAAAGATATATGATATTATAGTCGTTGTATCATATAGTCTTAGCTTTTGTATTGATTTCTTCAATGTTGAAATATGTTCCATGCACTTAGAGAGCTTATATGTTCAGACAATTAATTTCTTCACATATACTCAAATGCTGGCTTTTATCTCATCGTAATTTTATCAGCTTCAACATGTACTCATCTTATATAATTGCTTCAAGCTTATGTTAATTCTCCAGCTTGAGATGCTTTCAATAAGCTCTTTTCTTAAGATAATATGTTTCTTCTTTTCTTCAGACGATTGCTGCTCTGTTCTTCTTTGCATTTTCTTCTTCTGAGATATAGATGAATAAAGATGTTGAATTTTAATATGTTTTATTCAAACATCTTTCTGGTTGCTTTTATTCAGTCTTCTGATCAGTTCTGGGCAGCCAGCAGGTACAGGTGCAGGTGCAGTAGGTCTGTGCACACAAAAATGCTTTTTGTTGCAGGTGCACCAGGCGTTGCAGAAAGTCTTTGCAGAGTTTCCTTATTTGTGCAAGACTTTGATCGAGGCATAAAAGCATGTTTAGCTTTTATACTGAAATAAGTGTACTCCATTTTGGTAGAGTGTGCTTTACACTTTAGCAACGTCTTCAAGAGATCAATTCTTGATTCTGTTTGTAGACTTCTTCAGATAGTCTTCACGTCTTCAGACAGCTTCAACACTACAGACGGCTTGCGCACTTCAGACGACTTGCGCACTTCAGACGGCTTCAACACTTCAGACGACTTCAGCACTTCAGATGGCTTCAGCACTTCAGACGACTTGCGTTCTTCAGACAGCTTCTATGCTTCAGATGAGTTGCTTTACTTCAGACAACCTTTATATTACATCCTGCATTTGTTCTTCTGATCCTTATCTTCTGATTCTGATTCTATTCATCAAATCTTCTTCTTCTTCTAATGAATATTTCAACCTGAAACACAATTCAACAAACCAATACCTTTCTCAGTAGAATCTGTTTATATAATCTTATTTGTTCTTATTATACTTTTATTTGTTAATCATTAAAACTAAAGGATATTAAGTCTTTGAGTTAGGTTTGAATGCTCAAACTGATTAATAGACTTCACAAGTATGTCTTTAGATCATTTGTTGTCTTTTAGAACATTAACACATTGTATTTCAATGTAATTAAATTGTTGTGTCACTGATATTTAAAATTATGTTTGGACGATCTTCGAGTAACTTTTTCAATTGAGATATAGTTTTCTTAAATTAATATTTTTTTTAGTAAGTTGTTAATTTTATGTTTAATAAAAGTGCGGGTAGGGATGACAATTGAGCCCAAGTCCTATGGGTACCCGCAATGGGCATGGTAAAAACCCGCAAAACGGATATGGGCGTGGGTACGATAAAAAACCCGCATTTTTTCATGGGATTGACGCGGGTACGGGCACTTTAATGCCCAGCCCGCCTCATACTCGCACTCATATATATAGTTATTTAATAAAAAATACCATATATAATTATATATAGGGATATATTAATTTTATTAAAATATCTAATATATTTATATATATATTTTTAAAATTGATATATATATAATATAATATATTACAAATTAAACATATATTTCTATAACTATCTATTTGTGTTTTTTTTACTTTATAATATATGACTAATTAGTGTTAATAATCATTTTTTACGAACCTTGAAAAAATTCTAATACATGATATCCAAGTTTATAAAATAGTCTGACGTGAAAGTATATTGTAATATTTAATAAAAATTTTGAACTTTAGATCATTTGCTGTATTTTAGAACATTACCATATTGTGTTTCAATGTAATTAAACTGTTGTATCACTGATATTTAAAAATTATGTTTGGACGATCTTCGAGTAACTTTTTCAATTGAGATATAGTTTTTTTAAATTAATATTTTTTAGTAAGTTGTTAATTTTTTACTTAAAAAAGTGCAGATAACGAGTGCGGATACAAGCATATAGGTGCCCAACGGGTATAGGGACGGACACTAAAGTTACTGCCCACGCGGGAACGAGCGCGGATACGGGCTTTTTTTTTTAAAATGCAGGTACGGGGACGGGTACTGTGTTACCCTGTCCAGAGGGTACCCATTGCCATCCCTACTACAATCTCAGCCTACATTGCCAACTTAACCACACCTCTTTACTACCTAAAATCTTGAATTTGAATAAAGCATCAGATATTTCATAATATTCAAAATTTTAAACATAACTTCTACGAAATTAATTTATATTAAAATAGGTTAGAGTGTTATACATTTTATCCCTCAATGAAAGAAAAACTGAGGCATAGCTTCCCCTGTAGCCGCACGGGTACCGTTAAGCAGATTTTAATGGATTTCTGCATATCTGAGGATATCTATGGTTGCCCCTTGCCCGCGGATATATGCTAGAAAATGAAAAATAAATTAAAATTGAAAAAAAAAACTAATTTAGAAATGTCTTTTTTTTTGTATAAAACTATAATTTGAAAAATAAAAATACGTTTTGACAGAAAATTAGGAAATTCTTAATGTAAACAATGTCGCATTTAAAAAAATTAATATTTTTACATGAAAAAAAAATAATGATTCACTCTCCTAAAAAAAAGAAATTTAGTTTACTTTGAACGTATATTTTCTTTTTTATATTATCATCTAATAAAATATTATTACTGCTCTCGAGATAATCTCCGGTGATGCAGTACAGCGAGGTAAGGTGATGAAGATGACAGATCTGCGACGGAGCAAGGAGTACCTGCAAGGACTCCGATACTTAACGTAAGTGAGGATTCTGATAAATAAATATAAAAAAAATGAGAGAAAAAGGTACCTGAGGATTAGTGATCCTCGTTATTTATAGGAGATTCTGGGCGGGAAATTCAGTTACTAGCGTAACCGCTTCCGTAATTCATGGGCTCATGCGCTTCTAAGAGGGTGGTATCACGCGCTTACATCTTCGAGGGAGTACGGTATTTTCCGGGATATTATGTCGGATTTATACAATCGGCAAGCGAATTACTGTTGTCGGAGTGATATCTCGGATCTCATCTTTGGAGCCATATCTCTCAGGCTTGCCTTTTACTTTTGATGGATTTGTGTCGTAATAAGCTGATGTCGGCCATTTAACTCGGATAGCTAAACTCTTTGCCCCTGTCGGTAATGCAGCCCTGCAGTTACTCCAGAACAATTACATTATTAAAAAAGTTTGATCTATGTATGTGACGAGAAGGTGGTAGCAGAGCAAAAGAGAAACAGAGAGTAAGTGAAGGAAATCTTTTTGTGAATATTAAAAACTAAAATATATATATAATAAATCAATTAGTGGACATATAGTTTGAAAAATGTTACCGTGTAGAATTCATCCACAGCATTAACGTACAACATATTTTGTAAAAAGTAGATAATTAAATGTTGCAAAAAGGCATAAATGTGATAGTGATCTTGATAGCAGCATTGTTACATATCTAGAATTGGAATTCAAATATTGGACATTAGCGCATGAAATAGGCAAAGAGACATGAATTGTGTTTGGGAAGTTCAATGAGTTAGCAAGTAACTTATTTTACTAGTTTATAAGTTAGTTTGATCAACAAAAAAGTGTTTGGTAAGGTACCCCAAAGTAGCTTATTTTAGGAGCTTCTAGTTTATAAGCTACAAGCTACTTCACCTAGCTTATAACTTGTAACTTGTACTACCTCTGTTTCTATTTAACAGTCCACTTTCAAAGAAAAAAATTGTTCCTATTTAACTGTCCACTTACAAACCCAGTGCACTAATAAATACATTTTTCTTCATTTTACCCCTATGTTAATAAATGGTCCACTAATAAAAACTAATGAGAGCCAATAATAGTAAGAGAGATAAAAGTGTAAAATGGAAAGTTTAAAATTTATTTCCATGAAAACGAGAGTAATAATTGCATTCCTTAATATGTGTGTTTTAGTTAACGTGGACAGTTAAATAGGAACGGAGGTAGTAGCTTATTTAATTTTCTTTCATCACTGTCCCTTATATTTTAATACATTTCTCTTATTTTTTTTAGTTTCTTTTTACCTATTATTATCTATTTTTAATTTTAATGATAAAACCTTTCAATTTCTTTTTACCTATTATTACCTATATAATAAGTAATTTAAAAAACTACCAATTAACTAAATTGTTATTTTTTTTCACTATTTTATGAAATTGTTTTTATATTATACTATTTATTTTATCAATTTCACTATTTATTTTAATTTTTAATTAAATATTTTATCACTAAAAGATTTAATAAAAAATTAATTATTTCCAAAAAAATCTAAAACTATAAAAATCTAAAAAACACAAATAGAATTTATATAATAAAACTTATTTAGTTATGTCATTTTATATTTACCAATTAGCTTATCAGCTAATTCTACCAAACACTTCTAATTCAATAAGCTAGTTTATCAGCTCGGAGCTTATAAGCTAGCAGCTAGCTTATCAGCTAGAAGCTAGTTTATCAGTTACCAGCTAGCTTATCAGCTAGTTTTGCCAAACATACCCATGAAAAATTCAGACTTAATGAACATTAAGGAGAATCAAGATGGAAAATGTGGAAGGAGAAAAAAATGGTGAAGACATCACAGGCTAAGGCAACCCCTCAGGCTCATAAATCTTGATGTAGAAACGCCACCAACTCCTGGAACTGGATAAGTTTCACAATGGTTTGACAAGCACCATCAATCCTTCTCAACTCACAAAGAGGGAAAGACAAACATATAGCTCTATTGAAAATTCAAGGTAAAAACTTACATGAGTGAAGGCCCTCCTATTTATAGCTTAAGGGGCGGCCAAGTGAAGGGGAAGGGAAGGGAAAAATCAAATAAATGCTAAACTATCTTATATATGTGGGTTTTGAATACTTAACCCAAGGCTTCCTACTCTAAAATATGTGCTACATACATGTAGGAAAAATACAAATAATTAAAACTATCAAACATTAACTTTGAGGCCAAAATCAAGAAGCCTCTTAGGGAATTTTAAAATAACCAAATAAAGAAATGAGAATTATCAAAGTAGTGTTTTGATGTCATGACCAAGTAAGGAAAAGGTTAAATATGAAGAAAGTTAACACAAGGTGGGTTTAAGGACATAGTCTATATATCATCTTCATGCCCATGATACTTCACTTGCACCGATGCACTTCTTAGCTTGTCCTTAGCTTCCATGCATGTGCTATCATACCCTCCCCATTAAAAAGAGTTTGTCCTCAAATCCAAAAGATGAGGACCTCACAATGTTTTAAAAATCAGACCGATAATTGAACCAATGAAGACACTAATTCACGTTTCAATGGTTTAATCGTGGTCGAACCGATATTAATTAAATATACATTTTAATTAATAAAATAACACAAAAATATTAGAAATTAAGATATAAAAGTTGTCAATTCGTGTAAGTAACCTTATGATAAGGCTTATATGACAAAAAATTAATAATAATTGGTAAAATAATAAATACTTGTGTGTAATTCTCAAATATATATATTTATTTATCTTAAAAATATTTTAGATTAAAAATAGTTGCATTTAGACTCATCCTGCGGCTAGATTAATAGAGATATCTCATAGTATAAGGCCCATAATCCATATTTATGGATCAAAATACTGAGTCACAACTCTTTAATACCTAAAATCTTGAATTTTAATAAAGCATCAAATATTTCATAATATTCAAAATTTTAAACATCGCTTCTACGAAATTCATTTATATTAAAATAGGTTAGAGTGTTATACGTACATTTTATCCCTCAACCAAAGAAAAACTGAGGGATACCTTCTCCCTATAGCCGCACGGGTACCGTTAAGCAGATTTTAATGGATTTATGCATATCTGAGGATGTCTATGGTTGCCCCTTGCCCGCGGATATATGCTAGAAAATGAAAAATATACCTATAATTTAGGCCAGATAGAATGATAAGAACGTCTGAATTTGCAGCATGCACAGCTTCTGCTCCTTTTGGCATATACCTATAATTTTAGGAAACTTTATTGGTTTTTTTTAACAACCTATCTACTTTACAGGGTTTTTACTTAGACTTTAGTTCAATTTTTCTTTTATTGAGGGATAAAATGTATTGCACTCTAAACTAGCTAGTTATTATTTTAATATAAATAATTTCTTACAAGTAATGAGCCTTCATTTTTCTACCACTTCAATATCATTGATGACTAATTTTAAACTTTCTATTGTTGCTTTTAGAGTTTTAGAAGATGAAACGAAATTTTACTTTTTTACTATCGAATTTACAACTTTACCTAAAATCTTAGAATTTTTTGGTGTTAAGTTGTTAACCACATGTATCTCTATTAAAGGGGCAATCCTATCTGGGATTTAATCACAGTTAAGACTCTTTACCTTCCCTAAGAGTGTGTTTAGTGGGTATCAAACCCGGAACTCTTCCCACATTTTCAGCCTGCGTTGACAATTAACCCACAACTCTTTATACCTAAAATCTTGAATTTGAATAAAGCATCAAATATTCCATAATATTCAAAATTTTAAACATCACTTCTACGAAATTAATTTATATTAAAATAGGTTAGAGTGTTATACATTTTATCCCTCAATGAAAGAAAAACTGAGGCATAACTTCCCCTATAGCCGCACGGGTACCGTTAAGCAGATTTTAATGGATTTCTGCATATCTGAGGATATCTATGGTTGCCCCTTGCCCGCGGATATATGCTAGAAAATGAAAAATAAATTAAAACTGAAAAAAAAACCTAATTTATAATTTTTTTGTATAAAAATAAAAATATGTTTTGACAGAAAATTAGGAAATTCTTAATGTAAACTATGTCACATTTAAAAAAATTAATATCTTTTATATGAAAAAAGAATATTGATTCACTCTCCTAAAAAAAGAAATTTAGTTCACTTTGAACGTATATTTTATTTTTGTATACTATCATCTAATAAAATATTATTACATATTAAAAAAATTTATCTCTTAAATGGATGTATGTGACGAGAAGGTGGTGGCTCTGAGAGAAAAAGAGAAACAGATCAGAGTAAGTGAAGGAATTCTTTTTGTGAATATTAAAAACTAAAATATATATAATAAATCAATTAGTGGACATAAAGTTTGAAAAATTTTACCGTGTAGAATTCATCCAAAGCATTAACAATAACATTTTGTAAAACGTAGATAATTAAATGTTGTTATTATGGACTAATCGTTTAGACCCATTAATCAGCATGACCGAAAGCAATCTTAGCAGAATTTGTTATGTCATTATTGACTTACTACAATTACATATCTGTCTACTTACTACAATTACATATATGCCTACTTACTACAATTATATATCTGCCCACTTACAACAGTTATATATCTGCATACTTACTACAATTATATATCTGCCCACTTACGACAGTTATATACCTGCCTATTTACTTCTTTTATAATAATACATGCTTACCATATTTACACACGCCCAAGACTCACACTTACCCTTTTATAAAGATACCTGCTTACCATATTTATACAGGCACAAGACCCTTATAAATAGGAGGTATCAACAATTCACAAGGTACGCAATCTTTACTCAATCAATCACTTTGACTGTTATACATATCTGACTCTTGGGCGTCGGAGTGCCTTTGCAGGTACACCCCCATCTATTGACAACCCGGATCCGCTCCTCAACAATACCCAGATCAGAGTTCGACTTCGCGCGCCTGAGTCCGAGTTCTACACCAGAACATTTGGCGCTAGAAGGAGGGCCTCCCCTTTTCCAGCATGATCGTTAACACCCGCCTCTAGACGAGGAGGGCTCGCCCTCAACCAACACCTAAAGGTTGGATGGAAGACTTGGATTACCACAATGGCGGGTTCGAGGACATAGGCATCTCTCAACCCCCACAAACCCAACCTCCACCATCTCCAAACCAGATTTGGATTATGCCAACCTTAACAACATGAGGAGATATCTGAGAAATGTGTACAGTACATTCATTGTTTCCATATTCATACTACGATTTGATATTTTCATTATTTGGTTGTTACGTCTTTGAATCTTGAAGCTCGACTGAAAAAGCTAGAAGAACAAAGTCTGAAATCACCACCGCATCTCAAACTCCACCATCTCCGAACCAGATTTGGATTATGCCAACCTTAGCAACATGAGGAGATATCTGAGAAATGTGTATGGTACATTCACTGTTTCCAAATTCATACTACGATTTGATATTTTCATTATTTGGTTGTCACGTCTTTGAATCTGTAGTGTTCCGAGGTAAACTCGGATCTGATTCAGACATTCATTTCCGAATATGCCAACTCCTCCTCCTCCTCCTGACTGGAGCTGTTAATTGGAGAAACACCAAGGATGATACTCAAATATATTTGAATCAATTAACAGGACCTAGTCACATTTGTCTCAGAAACTCAATCATCCTAGAACTAAATTCAACAACAACCGGATGTGAAGAGCATCTCGGTTCTTCAATAAGGATGTGAAGAACATCTCGGATCACCAAAACCGGATGTGAAGAACATCTCGGATCACCAAAACCGGATGTGAAGAGCATCTCAGATATAATGAACATCTCTGCTCAACCAAAACCGGATGCGAAGAGCATCTCGGATGTGAAGAACATCTCGAATCAGCACAACCAGATGTGAAGAGCATCTTGGTTCTTCAATAATGACATGTGAAGAGCATCTCGGATCAACAACAACCGGATGTGAAAAACATCTCGGTTCTTCAATAAGGATGTGAAGAACATCTCGAATCACCAAAACTGGATGTGAAGAGCATCTAGGATCAACAACAAACAGATGTGAAAAGCATCTCAGATCAACAACAACCGGATGTGAAAAACATCTCGGTTCTTCAATAAGGATGTGAAGAACATCTCGGATCACCAAAACCGGATGTGAATAGAATTTTGGATCAACAATAACCAGATGTGAAGAATATCTCAGATCAACAATAACCGGATGTGAAGAACATCTCGGATCAGCACAACCGGATGTGAAGAGCATCTCAGATCAATAACAACCGGATGTGAAAAACATCTCGGTTCTTCAATAAGGATGTGAAGAACATCTCGGATCAGCAATAACCGGATGTGAAAAACATCTCGGTTCAACAACAACCAGATGTGAAAAGTATCTTAGTTCTTCAATAATCACTCGAGCTGGGGACATCTATTACGGACCAGTATCATTCGGTCCTACTCAAATCAGTTCAAGTACACAAGTCGGCACAGTAACAAGCCGGCTAGCCGTAACCATTATCGGTTGAATCACTAATAAAGCTCAAGCCGACTTTACCAAGTCAACTTAAGCTGGGGGGGCATCTGTTATGGACTAATCCTTTAGGCCCATTAATCAGCATGACCGAAAGCAATCTTAGCAGAATTTGTTATGTCATTATTGACTTACTACAATTACATATTTGTCTACTTACTACAATTACATATATGCCTACTTACTACAATTACATATATGCCTACTTACTACAATTATATATCTGCCTACTGACGACAGTTATATATCTGCCTACTTACTACAATTATATATCTTCCCACTTACGACAGTTATATATCTGCATACTTACTACAATTATATATCTGCCCACTTACGACAGTTATATACCTGCCTATTTACTTCTTTTATAATACATGCTTACCATATTTACACACGCCCAAGACCCGCACTTACCCTTTTATAAAGATACATGCTTACCATATTTATACAGGCCCAAGACCCTTATAAATAGGAGGTATCAACAATTCACAAGGTACACAAACTTTACTCAGTCAATCACTTTGACTGTTATACATATCTGACTTGGGTGTCAGAGTGCCTTTGCAGGTACACCCCCATCTGTGGACAACTCAGATTCACTCCTCAACAATACCTAGATCTGAGTTCGACTTCGCAGGCCCGAGTCCAAGTTCTACACCAGAACAATTGCAAAAGGCATAAATGTGGTAGTGATCTTGATAGCAGCACTGTTACAAATTTAGAATTGGAATTCAAACATTAGAAATTAGAGCATGAAATAGGTAAAGAGATATGAACAATTCAGACTTAGAGTGTTTGGTAAAACTAGTTGAAAATCTAGCTGAAAGCTTAAAGCAAGTTGAAAGCTGAAAAGCTCGCTGAAAGCTTAAAGCTAGCTGAAAGCTGAAAAGCTATTGAAATGTGTTTGGTAAAACTAGTTGAAAATGGTAAAATGACATTTAAGGACAACATTAATTATTAAATAATGATAAGTGGGGGTGGTCGAGGGCTAAACTTGTAATTAATTTTCAGTTAGTAGCTGAAAATTGGAGCTTTCTTAAAAAAGCTACCCCAAGTAGCTTTTTAAGAAAAGCTTGTAGCTACCCAAAAAAGTTACCTTCCCAAACATTGCTGAAATGGTTTCAGCTACTATTTTCAACTTTCAGCTAGCTGAAATGGAAAGCCAAAAACACTCTAAATGAACATTAAGGAGAATAAAGATGGAAAAAATGGAAGGAGAAAGAAATATGGTGAAGACACCACAGGCTTAGGCAACCCCTCAAGCTCATAAATCTCAATGTAGAAATGTCACCAATTCCTGGAGTTGGATAAATTTCACAATGGTTTAGCAAGCACTATCAATCCTTCTCAACTCACAAAGAGGCGAAAACAAACATATAGTTCTATTGAAAATTCAAGGTAAAAAGTTACACCCTCCTATTTATAGCTAAAGGCGCGGCCAAGTGAGGGGGAAGTGAAGGGAAAAATCAAATAAATGATAAACTATTGTTGAGATCTTGGTAAGCGTACCGATATCACAACAGTATAATAGTAAGTAAGAGAGTTGTCGTATCCATAGGGAACGATACAATTTAAATTCTAGTGATCACACTTATCAAGTTAGAGCAGATTTGAATGTTTGTTTGTGAAGATTGCAATAGTAAATAAAAGACAAGAGATAAGAGAGAGAAAATAGGGATAAGGTTGAGCAAATTACGGAAACTAGGATTGAACTTCATCTATCGCACCCCTCTTGTATTTGGAAACCAATGAAATCTAGGAATTTATAATTATAATTATTGAAACCCAAATAAAATTCATTCATAAAGATTCCCTCAAATATGAAATCCTTAGAACAACCCCCTAAACACCAATTCCTTGGCTGCATAATCAAATTGCCTAGCTTTAAGATCAGTTGTTAATAGCTATCAATAGTTGAACCCTATTCCTAGATATTAATTCTATTGAGTAATTTTTACCCAAATCAGAATTCAAGATCCCTATTCCTAGGCTCCCAAGAACTCACTCCTGATTTCATAAAACCACTTCCCAGTGCGCCCCATAAAATCATATCATAACTTCGGTACAAAGACGAAAGTTAAGCATTAAGAACGAGATAAAAATACCAATATATTATAAAAATAGTGATTCCTAAATAACAAAGAGGATCCAAATACAATTGGGGATTGAATCAATTACATTCAATCCTAAAGGAGAGTTTAGCTACTCATGGTAGCCATTACAAACCAATAGAGAGACTGTCACACTTTTCTCTAGCTTCCGATCTGCTCCGCCGTCTCCTCCTTTTATCTCTGCAAAAGGTTCTTTAAATAGAACTTTGGAAAGTCTGTTGAGATCTCATTTTGATCTTTTGGAAATTAGAATCTCGTGCGCTTGCGCTCCATCCTGCACTCAGCGCAGATGAAGCGCAGAATCAGAGAGGAATTTTAATTCCTGCGCTCCACTTGCGCTCAGCGCAGGTGGAGCACAATCTCCATTTTCTGCTTTCTTGATTTCCTCTTTTCTGATTTGATCTCCTGCTGATCTTATCTTTATTTGCTTCGCTTTCCTGATTTCCTTCTTTTTAGCTTGATCTTTTGCTGATCTTATCCTTATTTGCTGCTATCTTGTTACTCAATTTAAAACTTTCCTTTTTATCTGCAAAATCAACAGTTTTATTATCAAAATCGCATCAAATTCAAATTTGAATTAAATATTCACAAGATCTGCATTTTAAATTAAAAAGAGGTAATTTGGGTATAAATCTAATATTTTGCCCTTGATAAGTGTTGTAATTATATAGAAATTTATCATTAATTTAGCACTTATCAAATTCTCCCCAACTTAGCTTCTTGCTTGTCCTCAAGCAAGAAAACCTTTTGCAATCAAATGAATTCAATTCCCAATCATGATTCTTACTAAATAAGGAAATAATTCCATTACCTCTTGCTAGGCAGCTGTCACTTTCCAAATACCAGATTGAAAATCAGAATTAAGTGGTGTTTCCAAGACTCAATCAGAACAGGATAAAAATACATTCAAAATTTTTCAAAAGTAGTAACCAAAACAATAAGTGATAAATCAAGGAATTCTCTCATGCTCACGAGTAAGTGTTTCCCTCAATTTTTCACAGCAGTTGAACAATTAAAATTGATAGTCGTTTCTGGTTAATAAACATGCACATGGTAAATCATGGATCAAAAGGTCTTTCTTGGGTTGTAGTGAGGCTGAGCTATCAAGAACTCATGGTTTTTCTGGATATGCAAAGAAACACTGGAGAGCAATTTTGAATTTTTCTATTTCTTGAACTTTCTCTCAATTCTCCATTGCATTCTTGATTTGCATTATTCAGCTGGCCTCTTCTCTTTGATTGGTGGTTCACTCCCTTTTTATTCACTTTTAGTTTTTCTTTTTCATTCTTGAGGGAGTGACTCACTTTGCTTTCTTGTGCCTGCTTTTGTTTTGCTTCAAATTCACTTTCAAGTAACCAACCAATTCTCCCATTTTATCAAACTGCAACTTTTCTCTCTATCCCAAATGTATAAGGGACATGATATAGACATTAATGTTGGCTGGGGTGCATAAGAAACATTAAAGCTCAAATGGGTTACCAAAAAATTGGAAAAAATTTTCAAGGGTTGGCTTTTTTGCACTGAGCAAATAATTCATAATCACAAATTTGCCTTTATCACTTCCATATTTTCCATGTGCAGAATAAAATCCAAAAACCCAAGCAATAGCAGTTGACAAGCGACAGTGAAAACTCTCATATCAAGTGTTTGGTCTCACAACTCACCGACTTTTTGGCTAATTTCCTTGATGAAGTCACTCATTGGAATTAATTAACTACCTTGATATATTTTCCTGCATAATATTCTAATCCTAACTGATTATGGATTTAATCACAAAATTCCTATTTCTTTCCTAATTCAGATAGTTAGACTGCCTAGCTTTGAGATTTTAAATTTATTTCCTTAAATCCCTATTTCCTATAAACAACTAAAAAAATGGTCCTGAAAATGCTGCAATGCATAGGAATGATGTGTCAGTAGTGTTGTATATACAGTACAGATCCAGTGAATAATAAAAGGAAAATAAAAAAGAAAAGAAAAAGAAAAGAAAAACACCAAGTCAATCCATCTCCTCCATATCATCATGATCCTCAGCATCAGCTCCAGCAACTGCTCCTCCCTCTCCCGGAATGATAGGCCTATCCCCAAGCCACTGCAGATAAGTCCTGAACTGGTCCGGTAGCATGCCTGTGTAGGGGTCCGGTCTGGTTTGGTACAAATAATCCTGGAGATGAACTAATCCGCGGTGAACAGTGGAGTTCTGCTGAAACAGATGTTCCGCCCAAAACGGGATGTGTCCATCAGCTGGTGGTGGCTGCTGCTGCTGTGGTGGTGGCTGCTCCTCCTCCTCATCATCAGGGATGCAATTAGCCTCAATGTACCCCTTAGTCATAGGGGTCTTAATACGCTCAGTGGGGTAAACCTCAATCCCCTGAGAATGGCATAATGCAGTGATGAGAGAAGGGAATCCTAAGCTGATCCTGAACTGTGTGCTCCGTCGCCCAACAGATGACGTCGTCATAAATATCTTATGTGATATCACCTTGGCGATTTCAATGTCCTGTCCAATCAGGATGCAATATATGAGATGGGCGGTCTTCATGGTGACATCTGAAACATGGTTAGTTGGCTGGATGTTTGCCAACACCAAGACCGTCCACATCCTGAAAATGTCTCTCATGTCGTGCCCGTAGATCCTGGAAGCCTGCCTGTATGCGTTCCTCTCAAAGGTACGTCCCCTCAAGCATAGACACTCAGCAGTCCTAGTGTCCAAGGGATCATTGCCATTGATGCCTACTTCATTTACCAGCTCATGATACTGGCAAGGCATCATCCGTTCATCATCTGGTCCAGGGTGACCTAAGAAGGTGTTGATTGCGTCGCGATCATAAGAAATCCACTGGCCTCACACATAGGTCCTTCTGTGTACATCAACGCCATGGTCTCCGATGGCGTTGGCATAGAACTCTTTGACCAGCTCTGGATCAAAGTATCAGTCTGGCTCTGCAAGACGCCTCCACCGCCTCCTGATAATCTCATCTAGGAAGTCATCAAACTCGCCTGGCTGTAGTGCAACTGGCCTTTGCAAAATGAAATTACAGTTCATCAGTGAACTGTATGCCTAAAAAACAAGGGGACTCTTGAACTTTAGAGGGTCGAACTCGGGCACATCTCGAGCTCTCTTGGGACCCTTTCCTCTCCTGGAAGTGCCCGCAGTGTTAGTGACCTTTTTGCGAGCCATCTGCAAGATAAATAGAACCAGGATTATTCCAATGCATATAAAGAATATCAACTCATGATCAGTGTATTAAGCCATGCATGCAAATCACATACATGGTGGCCATCTTAATTAAAAAATCAGAGCAATCATTTAGCATGCAATGTTAGGTTCATTCACACAAGATCTTGACTACCATATTACCCAATGCCAATTTATTAATTTCTTAAGACCATGCTAAAGTGATCAGTTAAAGAAAGTCCTAATAAATTTCTAAACAGGGCATTAAATGGTACACAATATTATGCTCAAATATCATGACATTAAGACATGCAATAATGCACAATTATTCATACAATGGGCAATGCAAAATTTCACACAATTAAAGCACACATATTACCAACTAGAATAATCTGCAGAGACTCACTGAGCATTTCAGAAATCACCACCAAGCATACAACCACAATCAACATTTTATACTAAGGCTCTATTGACAGTTAATCCTAAAATCATATGATTCTAAGAGCCTAAGTCTTCTATCCGAAGTTTTACTCAACGAAACAAAGAACTAAGGATTTTAATCGGTAAAATCTTTTCAAAATTGTAAAAAAAAAAATACCTGGAATAGCAAGAAAATGAGTAAGGAAGAGGCTTGTGAGTGAAAGAAAGGATATGGAAGGTTAGGACACCAGAGAAACTTCTCAAGAAAAATAGTGGAAGGTGCGAAATGACCTTCCACGCTCCAGAATTTTGAATTTATGCAGGAGCGGCAACTTGTGCTCAACGCAGGTGGAGCGCGTGTTGCAACTTTCCCTGGAGCAAGTAGCTGTGCTTCACCTGTGCTCAGCGCAGGTGAAACGTAGAAAACAGAACTGAATTTAGTAATTCTGCGCTTCACTTTCATTGAGCGCAAGTGAAGTGCAGAAAACAGAATGCATTTTTTCCTATTTTCTACTGCTTCTAACTTTCAAAGGTTATGTTTCCCTCCCCTATTTTCATTGATCATTTCCTAACAACTTCTAAACTAAGCAGGTATTTCAAAAGAAAATTAAACTAACTACAACACACAAATGAAAAACAAAAATTTCAAAAAAAAAAAACAAATAAAACACCGGGTTACCTCCCAGGAAGCGCTCGTTTAACGTCATATAGCTTGACGCCTGGTTTACTCAAGGTGGTTTCAATTGAAGCATGATGGTAGAATCAGCTGATCCACCTCCTGTTGCCCTGAACCATCCTCCATACCAGCTTCTTGTCTTGTCATCACCTTCCTCACTATCTTCTTCCTCATCTAATGTTGATCTTTTTCTCTTTTTGAACCGAAACTCCACCATAGATTCTCGTAGTTGCTTCTTTCTTCTTGTTGGTTTCCTCATAATATTGGGAGACTTCTTCTTCTTGTGCTCAGAAACACTTTGATTTATGACTTCCTTTTGTTTTACTTTCTGCAGCTTTGGTTCAGAATGAGTTATACAGATCCCATCAGTAGGATCTAACTCCAATTGATCTGGTGGTTCAACTAGGTGGGGAATCCCTCTGTCTAAGTGGAAAATTATACTCTCATCTTGAGAGCTGAGTTGAAATTTTCCCCAATCAACATCAACTATCATCTTGGCAAATTTCATGAATGGTCTTCCTAAGATTAAGGGGACATCAGTATCCTCTTCCATTTCAGCAATGAAGAAGTCTGTAACATACACAAATTTGTCCACCCTTATAGGAAAATCTTCAACTATTCCATATGGATGTTGTGTGGACTTGTTTTCCAGCTGTAGAGTTACATCTGCGAGTTTGACCTTCAAAATTCCCAATCTTTTGAAAAATAATAACAGCATCAGATTGATGCTTGCCCCAAGATCTAGCAGGGCTTTTGTGATTGGTTGAGTACCAACAGTGACTGGTACTGTGAATTTCCCTAGATCTACTGGTTTTTCGAAGATGTATACCCTTTCTGACTCTTCCTCTTCTTTCAGAACTACTTCTGGATTCTCTTTTAATTAAACACTCATTTGTACATTCTCCTTTGTGAACAACTTTTCTTCAGATGTTATGCTATCCTCTAGATCACTTTCTTCTGATGTGTTACCTTCAGTAGTAACTGCTTTGCATTGCTCCTTGGGATTAGTTTGAGTGTTTGCTGTAAATTGGCCCTTATTGTGCTCTGCCATGTCCTTTGCTAATTGGCCAACTTGAGTCTCCAAAAGTCTGATGGCTGCTTCTGTAGTCTTCCTAAAGCCTTCAAAGGAGTGCACAAAAGCATGAATTTTCTCATCCATTTTTGAGAGCTTGTCATGCACTGAAGGATAACTTTGTTGTTGCTACTGCTGATAAGGCATTTGTCTGTTGCCTCCATCTTGTCTCCAGCCAGAATTGTTGTTTTGATTATTTCTCCATCATTGTGAATATTGATTGTTGTTGGAGAAATTACCTTGTCTTCCTTGATTTCCCATATAGCTGACCTGTTCTATTTGAGTATCCTGATAGGAACAGTGACCATTGGGATGGTCGCCTCCGCAAAAATCACAAATCAACTGTGGGTTTGGCTGGGTTGAGACTACACTGCTTGCAATTGTTGAGGAAGTGTATCCATTTTCTTGGTAAGTGCCTCCAGCTGTCGCTTGATAAGCCTGTTTTCTGCTAGAAATGCGTCATTGCTATTTAGCTCTAGTATCCCCTTCTTCTGGACTCGTTGTCTCCTATATTGAGCTTGCTGATCATTCTGTGCAAAATTATCAATTATTGCAATAACACTCTCTACATCTACGGTCAAAATTGTCGCTCCTGCTGCAGCATCTATGAATGACTTTGAATCAGGTCTGAGTCCATTGCAGAAGATGTTTAGTTGAGCAATATCTTCGAAACCATGGTTGAGACACTTTCGCAGCAAGGACTTGAATCTCTCCCAAGCTTCACATAATGGTTCATCTTCTCCTTTCCTGAATGTGGAGATGTCTGACTTGGCTTGAATGTAGCGTGATGGTGGAAAGAATCTTTTCAGGAACTTATCTTCCACTACACTCCAACTGGTCAGAATTTGATTGGGATGTGATTTCAGCCACTCCTTTGCCTTACCTATTAAAGAAAAAGGAAACAATCGTAAATAGACAGATTCTAAATCACCTTCCTCAAATCCCATAGTACCAATCAATTCATAGAAGGTAGAAAGATGAGTATGGGGATCTTTATGATCCAATCCTGTGAATTGGTAGGCACTGATGAGGTTCAAATGTGCGACCTTCATCTCCAAGGATTTTGCTGTAACTGGTACAACTATACTCGAGAAGTATCGAGGCCCTTGGTGCATTACATAGTCTCTTAAGACTCTTCTTCGTGGAACTTATTGTTGTTCTTCAACCATATTTTTGTTTTCTATTTGATTTCTCCCTTGTCTTCTTCTTCTTCTTCTATTTATGCTCCTGTTCCTCCTGGATGTCCTTTCTATTTCTGGATCAAACAACAATTGATTTTGGGACACCTGTCCTCGCAAGAGCATAAATCAAGAACTTGCACAAGGGTGAGAAGAACAAAATAATAAATAAAATAAAATAAAATAAAATAAAATATTCCAAAAAATCCTAAAAATTTAAAAATTAAAATAAAAAATAATATATACAACTTGATAGGATATACCTCCCAAGAATTTAAATTGAGACACCGTTCCCCGGCAACGACGCCAAAAATACTTGTTGAGATCTTGGCAAGCGTACCAATATCACAACAGTATAATAGTAAGTAAGAGAGTAGTCGTATCCACAGGGAACAATACAATTTAAATTCTAGTGATCACACTTATCAAGTAAGAGCAGATTTGAATGTTTGTTTGTGAAGATTGCAATAGTAAATAAAAGACAAGAGATAAGAGTGAGAAAATAGGGATAGAGTTGAACAAATTACGGAAACTAGGATTGAACTTCATCTATCGCACTCCTCTTGTATTTGGAAACCAATGAAATCTAGGAATTTATAATTATGATTATTGAAGCCTAAATAAAATTCATTCATAAAGATCCCTCAAATATGAAATCCTTAGAACAACCCCGTAAACACCAATTTCTTGGCTACTTAATTGAATTGCCTAGCTTTAAGATAAGTTGTAAATAGCTATCAATAGTTGAACCCTATTCCTAGGTATTCACTCTATTGAGTAATTTTTACCCAAATCAGAATTCAAGATCCCTATTCCAAGGCTCCCAAGAACTCGTTCCTAATTTCATAAAATCACTTCGCAGTGCGCCCTATAAAATCATATCATACCTCCGGTACAAAGATGAAAGTTAAGCATTAAGAACAGGATAAAAATACCAATATATTATAAAAATAGTGATTCCCAAATAGCAAAGAGGATCCAAATACAATTGGGGATTGAACCGATTATATTCAATCCTAAAGGAGAGTTTAGCTACTCATGGTAGCCATTACAAACCAATAGAGAGACTGTCACACTTTTCTCTAACTTCCGATCTGCTACGCCGTCTCCTCCTTTTATCTTTGCAAAAGGTTCTTTAAATAGAACTTTGGAAAGCCTGTTGAGATCTCATTTTTATCTTTTGGAAATTAGAATCTCGTGCTCCTGCGCTCAGCGCAGATGAAGCGCAGGAATCAGAGAGGAATTTTAATTCTTGCCCTCTACTTGCGCTCAACGCAGGTGGAGCGCAGATCTTCGTTTTCTGCTTTCTTGATTTCCTCTTTTATGATTTGATCTCTTGCTGATCTTATCTTTATTTACTTCGCTTTCCTAATTTCCTTCTTTTTAGCTTGATCTCTTGCTGATCTTATCCTTATTTGTTGTTATCTTGTTACTCCATTTAAAACTTTCCTTTTTATCTGCAAAATCAACAGATTTTTTATCAAAATAGTATCAAATTCAAATTTGAATTAAATATTCACAAGATCTGCATTTTAAACTAAAAAGAGGTAATTTGGGTATAATATAATATTTTTCCCTTGATAAGTGATGTAATTATATAGAAATTTATCATTAATTTAGCACTTATCAACTATCTTATGTGGGTTTTGAATACCTAACCCATGGCTTCCTACTCTAAAATATTTGCTACATACATGTAGGAAAAATACAAACAATTAAAACAATCAAACATTAACTTTGAGGCCAAAATCAAGAAGCCTCTTGGGGAATTTTAAAATAACCAAATAAAGAAATGAGAATTATCAAAGTGGTGTTTTGATGTCATGACCAAGTAAGGAAAAGGTAAAATATGAGGAAAGTTAACGCAAGGTGGGTTTAAGAACATAGTCATTCATCTTCATGTCCTTGATCCTTCACTTGCACTGATGCACTTCTTAGCTTGTCTTTAGCTTCCATGCATGTGCTATCATACCCTTCCTATTGAAAAGGATTTGTCCTCAAATCCAAAAGATGAGGACCTACCCATGTTTTAAAAATCAGACTGGTAATTGAACCAGTGAAGGTACTAGTTCACGGTTCAATGGTGCAACTATGGTCGAACTGGTATTAATGAAATATATATTTTTAATATTATATAACATTTTAATTAATAAAACAACACAAAATATTAGAAATTAAGATAAATAAAGTTGTCAATTCGTGTAAGTAACCTTATGATAAAGCTCATATGACAAAAAAATAATAATAATTGGTAAAATAATAAATATTTGCATGTAATCCTCAAATATATGTCTTTATTTATCTTACAATTATTTTAGATTAAATAAAAAATTAAAAAAATTGTTTTTTTAAAGTACCGGTTCAACCAATTTTTAGACATCAGTTATGAAATCCACCGGTTTTTTGGGGTTGAACGGACCGGTTACCTGGTCGATTTTTGGTCCGACTGACTAATCGAACCGGCTGGTCCGGTCTAATTTTTAAAAATATGGGACCTATGATACAAAACCAAAGGAAAAATATATAAGTAGGTAGGAAGTTGGAAAATTGAAAGGATGACAAGTGAGTAGGAGATAAGAAGTGACTTCCCTTACTCAGACAAGGCTCAAGGTTCCTCTCATTAACAAGCAAGCCAAGTCCTAAAACAACATGAAAAGGCCATAAGTATGGTACCCTTGCATACAAAAGATGAGATTTGTAACAAAATATACTTGGGAATCATATAGATTAAAGGAAAGGAAGAGTAAAAATAGGGTAAAGAAAACCCCCTTAGCATGGCTCAATACTCCTTTTCCTTAATTAGCCTCCAATAGCAGCAACTCCTTTCTTTTTTTCAGTACAACAAAAAAAATCAGTAGCTAAAGGAAATTTAAGCACAGGCATCAATTTCTTTTTTTTTTTAATCTTTTTTAGCTTTGACCCTATCTTTCTTTTTCTTTTTCTTTACCTGTTTGTTATTTTCAACCTCTTCTTTCTTTTTATTTTTCTAAGGGTTCTCAAGTTTTGATTTTTCAAGATTATCCCTCTCACAACCTACCCTCATTTGGATTTGATCCTCACATATTTCTTCAGGAGACATTGGCATTAGAGTGATTTTCATCCCTCTATGTTTAAAAGAAAATTCATTGGAGAAGCCATCATGGATAGCTCTCTTGTAAAATTGCCACGACTGGTGTTCCCAACAAAACATGAGTAGCTTCCATAGGTACAAAATCAAAAATAATCTCATATTGGTACGTTCCTATGGAAAGAGCTACAAGGACTTGTTTGTTTACTACCCTTTCCCCTTCATCACTTATCCAAGTTAGTTTAAAGGGTTTAGGGTGCGGGGTGGTTCTCAATCCTAACTTTTCTACCATTATTACACTAGCAATATTAGTGCAACTCCCACTATCTATAATGAGTGAACACACTTTTCCTTCTACTATGAGTCTAGTGTGAAATATGGTTTCTCTTTGATTTTCATCCATTTTTATTATTTGGTTACCTAAGACCCTCCTAAGCATAAACACATTTCCTTCGAGCCAATAGTTAAACATTTTGTTTTCTTCATTCTCCTCTCTCTCTCTTCATCACTATGGTTTGGTATTGATTCTTTTGAGCTAGCACTAGTGTACTCCTCACTCTCTTTTATTAGCATTGTTCTTTTATTAGGACATTGGGAAGCAATATGACCCTTACCTAAGCATTTAAAACACTTAATTTCGCGGGTATTTGAAGTAGAGGCATTGGTATTTTCATTCACAACATTTGAAAAGGTAGGTTTAGAATTTACCTTTGGCACTTTGGGTACCTCCCTCACTTGAGGTTTTCTTTCCTCTTTTCTCATTACCTCATTTTAGCTCTTGGTAGGGTAACTTGAGCTAGCTTTCCTAAAGCTTCCCTTCCCCTTGAGTTGGGTTTCTACCTTTATGGCTTGGTGAACCAAGTCCTCCATTTCAACATAAGGATGCAATTTCACTATGTCCCTTATGTAAAAATTGAGTCGATTGATAAACCTTGCCATAGTAGCCTCATTATCTTCAATGATGTTGGTTCTAATTAGTGCAAGTTCCTTCTCCTTATAGTATTCATCAACACCCTAGCTTCCTTGTTTGAGTGATTGGGGTTTAGTGTGCAACTCCCTTGTATAGTGTTAAGGTATAAATCTTTTTCGCATTATAGTCTTCATTTCCTCCCAAGTGGAACCAAGGGTGCTCCACACCTCCTTCTATCAGTTTGAAGTTGATGCCACGATACCAAAGCATAGTTTTTAAACTCCAAAGATACTATTGTAAGAAAAATAGGGAAACACTAGAAGGGGGGTTGAATAGTGTTTCAATGGAAACCTTTTGGTTTTAGAGAATACTTTAAAAAAGTTTCTGTAAAAACTTCAGATGATAAAGATTGTCTGACAATAGTTACTACCTTCTGAACCTTGGTTCAGACACAAAGACAATTTTGATAAATAGTTTTGTTTGATGTTAAGATTTTAGCTCTTGAAAACTTTTCTAAACCCCTTTGTTAGTTCAGAAACTGAATTGAAAGAGTTTAAGGGAAATGAAACTTAGCCAAGAATTTATCCTGGTTCACTCACTACCAATTGTGAGCTACGTCCAGTCCCAGGGCAAACCACCACTGGATTTCCACTAATCTTGCAAGATTACAAGTATTCTTTTCTGTCAAGCCTCTTCAGGCTCTACACCAAGTATTCTTTTCTGTCAAGCCTCTTCAGGCTCTACACCAAGTATTCTTTTCTGTCTAGCCTCTTCAGGCTCTACAACAAGTATTCTTTTCTGTCAAGCCTCTCCAGGCTCTACAACAAGTATTGTTTCTTCCACCAAGCCTCTTCAGGCTCTCAGACACTTATCCAAGTGTAGCCCAAGTATTCTTTTAGACAATAAGCCTCTCCAGGCTTGTAACCCAAACTGTTTTAAGATAAAAATAGATAAAGTTCAATCAACTAACTTCAGATGATAGATTGAACTTATCAGAAGTGTACAAGTAACTGAGATTTACTCAGGATAAGCAAATAAGCAAATGTACAGAAAATATCAGAGTATTTTTGCTGCGTTTTCGCAGAGTAAGATTTCTTTGATAGCTTTTCTCTTGTTGTTATTAGCTTCAATCTTCATGGGCATATTTATAATCTTCGAGAAAATGTTTCCCGTTGTCAAATAACATTGGATGCTTCAGGAGACGTCGAGACACACTCTGTCCAACACGTTCTGAGCAGTCTTAGGTGCAGCAGATCTGCGCACACAATACTTTTGAGCAGGTACAACAACTTTGCAGACTTTCCTTAAAAATGCTAAACATTTGAACGAGGAGATAAAGTAGCTCTGATTCTTATGCTGAAAAGGGTTAGACCATTGGGATGAACGTTCTTCTTATATAGTAACGTCTTCATGGGTCAAACCTTAAACTTGATGCATTCAGCCTTCAGATGCAAAGAGTGCTTCAGATGATCTTCAAGTCTTCAGATGATAAACACTCTTCAAATGATGTTGATCTTTCAGATGATCCTTTATACAGACAATATGATCTGAAACAGTGCAACATCCTGTGAGAGCATAGTATCATATAAATGCCTTTTATATTTTATATTTGTTGTTTATTAAAACTTAAGAGAGTGAGACTCAAAATATTTTTAATTTCATATATTTAATCCTTTGAGACTCAACAATCTCCCCCTTTTTGATGATGACAAATATAAAATATGATAAAATCTGAAAAAGGTTTTAATTGAAAAAATTCTCCCCCTTAAATAGATATCTCATCTGAGATGATCATATTCCTTCTGAAATGTTCTCCTTCTGAAGTATTCTCCCCCTTTCTAGTTCTGAGACATTTTCTGAAGTTCTTGCTGCATTGCTTTCAGATTTTGTTAGTAGCACCATAGTAAATACACCATAGTAAATACTGCATAACTACCAATCACATCATATTACCGCTCCCCTTTTTGGCATCAATAGAAAAGGGTAAGCAACATACAGATAGCAGTTAAGATTGATGTAAAGTGATAACAATCAAATCTTTATGGATTAAAAGCGGAAATACGTAATGACATAAACAGTGAAACTCAGTCTGAATCATTCTAGACATTATCATGAACGTGGTCTTAAGCTTCCCAGAGCTCTTTCAAGCAATTCTTGCATAGCCAGTCTCTGCCGTTCCAGTTCAACTACCACAGCTTCTCGGAGATGGTTTTGACTAGCTTGTATCTGAGCTTGAGTCTCTAAAATCTGATTTGTTTTCTGCATAAGTTGGTGATTCTTCAGACGAAGTTCCTCATTCTCCTCAATTAAAGCACTGACTTCGGCTTCAAGATTCTCTTCATAGAAAACGAGAGAGATATGCTTGCAAGTGAATCTGAAGTATTGAAAGCCAGTAGGTAGATGATACTGCAAAGGATTCTTCACTCGGATATAAAATTCAGGGCGAACAAAAGGAGATGCCACCATCCAATCTGAATGGATATCCCTATCAGACAATGGAAAGTGTCCTCTAAAGAAGGTAGCGGTTTCTAATATAGTTGAACCTGCAACCACTTGAGAGTCAGCGTCATCCCAACTTGTTCCTGATGAACTCCCTGCCTTTTCAACAAGGTTCCAGTGAAAGTCCAACATGGCATTATAAAGTGAATGATCCATGCCTTGGTTGATGAAGATATCACCTGCAAGATTGTTCCAGGCTTCTTCAGATAACACTCTTGGAGGTCCAGTACCTTGTGAAACTATCTTAGGTCCTTTGTATTTGATAGAAAAGAAGTCAGCATAAGGATACCGAGGTACTATCCTGTCTAGTTGCACCAGAATAGTAGTTGACAACTTTGTATGAATAGGTAGAAGGGGTTTGAAGTATCTACAGCCAAAGGATCTGGAACAACTTTGATCAATTAGTTCAGCTTCAAGACACTGCATTCTGACAACGATCCACTCATCGAGAGATAGATTGTGTTGATCCTGTGAGAAAGGATCCAAAGTTTTCCACTTATGGCAAGGAGTGATGATTCCATGTTTGATCTTCTCAAGAGCGTCTGAGAGACCACCTCCCCCTGAGCTGAGCATCCTCCTTCGTCTTGCTTTTGAGGAAGTTTCCAGCGAAAACCTCGATGGTGGGTGAGACAGCAGTGGTGCAGCTTTCTTGAAGAATAGCAATTCTTCATATAAGTTTGGGAACTTTGGTACTCTTGTTCGTACAGAAGTGAGTATATTGTAGTATCTGTGAGGTACTTTAGTAGCCCACTTCAAGTGTTCATTGCTGCGAATAGGTAAAGCTAGATCATAGGTAGGTTGCCTTGACAGGTTCCTTCCTTTTTCTTTCGGCAGAATGCTAACGGGAAGATTTCCACCAAACGAGATGCAGTCTGGTTCAACATCTGAATCAAGTTTAGAGTAAACTGACAGAGAGGAAGAAGATGGTGAAGGTGGGGGTACTTCTCTTGGTGTGCTAATAGATTTAGGTGGAAGAGGTGCTTCATCTTCTAAGGATGAGACATTTCCAAATAGAACCCTAGGTCCCTTAATACGAGCCGTAGAGCCTTCAGTAGTTGGCTTCTTCTTCCTCAGTTCCTTCAACTTCTTCTTTCTTTGAGCTTCAGCAACCTTCTGTAACTCAACAACATCTTCTTGTTGGATGCTTTTACTTCTAGTCAACCTCTGAGGGGCATCAGTAGCAAGAGACAACAATCTTCTCCTTTGATTTCGTCTAGTCTTAGCATTGGCTCTTCTTCTTTTGAGCCTGTTGGCTTGCTCAAGCCTTTCATCTTCAAGAACGGCTTATTGAGCTGCAACAGCAAGAGCATAGTCTTGCTTTTCTTGTTCTTCCTTCTGCTTTCTTTCTTCTTCTTCAATCTCTGTAACCACTTGTCTGATGTCAGCTTCAGGAAGACTCGTAGCAAGAGGGATGGCTTTGACAGGCTCAGTTGAATCATCTAATGCAACTGAGATTGGTTCAGACTCTAGACTATTGTTGTCCTCTACCTGTCCTCCCGAGTTGAGAGTAGGCTGAGTAACAAAAGCTAGGTTCTCAGTAACCTGACCCAAAATCTCATAAGTATGTGCAGATATACTCTGAGAAGGTTCAGATTGTCTGAACCGAACTTCTCCTTCTGGTGATTCTTTCTTCCGAAGCAGCTTTGTTTTTTTCTTCTTCAGAACTTTAGTGGGAGTCTGAGCAGACACAAACTTGTCTTTGTGAGTGTCACCTTGCAACTCCTCTTCCATAATCTCTAAAGGACTTTTCCCAGTTCTGCGAGCCTTGGTTTGAACGACTTCTTCTAGCAGAGTCCTTTCTGGTGAGGGCTTCTTCACAACAATCCCCATCCTCTTGACGTTAGTCAAGGAGAAGAGAGTAGGACCTTTGTGGTCATACACTCTTTCAATGGGAACATTGAACTTCAGGAGAATCTTTGTGATAAGAGTGGTATGTGTATAGCTTGAGGCAGAATCATTTAACCTTTTTAGCATATTGTAGAGGATGATCTTGGGTAGATTCAAAGGATTTTTATCCAAGAGATGGATTATGCAGAATCTTTCTAGCTCAGACACATGATTCTTACTTCCATGTTTGGGCAAAATACAACATCCTAAGATGGCATGAAGAATCCTTGCCTTAGGATGCATGTAAGAGCTTCTTAGATCACCTGGGTCTTCAATCCCGTACAACTTCTGGGTAAATCGCTTAACTCCACCATTCTTTACTTCCCATTCTGAAATGAACGTATCTACAGTATTGGAAACACCAGTTACAGCAGCAATGGTGTCAGCATCCACAAAGATTTTTATACCCATCACCTTAGTTTCAAAACCTTGATACCTTCCATCCTGAGAAGAAATATCTCGAGCATTTTTCCAGAAAGTCCACCACACTCTGTTCATGCCATGCACAGTCAATGGAAGAAAAGAAATTAATCTAGCCACATGCTTCGAAGGTGTCAGTGAGATCAATGCCACCAGCTTGGAGCATCTCCAGGTCTACAGTCTTGGAAGGAACAATCTGACCACCAGCCGATTTCTTGGAAGTCATTGTTATGAACTATCAAGGAGACGAAGAATACAGAGAGGCTTCAAGGAACTTAGGGCACAAGAAAAGCAGCAGTTTGCACTTGGAGAGAGAGAGAGAGCAGTAGCCAGTAACAGTATTAAACACGTCTCTTAAATAGCCGTCACACTTAGTAATGATGACGGTTGAAGTTTCGAAGATCGTGCAAACATGCTTAGAGTAGTTACTCAGAGAAGAAGACCAAACGTTTCAGCTTGCCATGTCATCAGACTGAGTTGCTTTACACATACATGTTATTCAGACAATCATGCATGTTCAGATGCAACAACTTCAGATGCATATTCAGATGCAACAACTATTTTTCAGATAAAGCCAAGATATTCAGATTATTTCTTATGAACTTAAATCTATCCTCAGTCAGGGCTTTTGTGAATATATCTGCCCATTGATGCTCAGTATCAATGAACTTTATATCAAAAACTCCTTTCTGAACATAGTCTCTAATAAAATGATGCTTGATTTCTATATGCTTTGCCCTAGAATGTTGAATGGGATTCTTGGATAAATTAATTGAACTTGTGTTATCACACATTACAGGTATAGAAGATACATTAATGTTAAAATCTTCTAACTGATATTTTACCCATAGCAGTTGTGAACAACAACTGGCTGCAACAATATATTCAGCTTCTGCTGTGGAAAGAGCAATGGTGCTTTGCCTTTTGCTGGACCAGCTGATCATGTTGTTACCAACGAAATGACAACCTCCACTGGTTGATTTCCTTTCAATTCTATCTCCAGCAAAATCAGCATCACAAAATCCCACTAACCTGCAATCCTTACTGTTGAGACAAGCTCACCTCCAAGAAGTTTTTAATATGACAAACTGACTAAGTTTAAATATGCATATGAGATGCATCTTGTGTTACTAACTATGTGCTCAAGTGTGGCAGAGACTTTCTGTATTTAAGTTACTGCAGGAATACATGAAGACAGAAAGGATCTTTAGACCACTAAGATCAGCTATAACATAAGTAACAGTGGCACAAGAACAGAATCTATAAAGAGCTTTACAATAGTTGTGTGCTTCAAAGATCAGACTAGAGCTCAAGCAAGTCAATTTACACATACAACACGTGTGTTTGAATTAGAACAGAAAGTATACAACCAAGCTCATCACTAAGTCTATGAAGAAACACTCCAATAAGATTCAGATAAAAGCACAGCTTGAGATGCAAGCCTATGTTCAGAAGCTATCATAGTTCAAGCAAGCATAAGCATGAAGCCATAAATAGATGCAAGCTCAGCTTGAGATGCAAGCCATGAACAGATGCAAGTTCAGCTTGAGATGCAAGAACAGCTTGAGAGACTAATTGGATCTCAAAAGGGAATTTTTGATAAAGCTGGGCTTGGTTATGAGAGATCATTAAATGAAGTTTGGTATAAAGATTTCTTCATTCCTGCAAGAAAAAAGAAAAAAGAAAGATGTTCTTGTTGTAGTAAATATGGTCATAAAGCCACAGATTGTTACATGAGACAAGTAGCATATGAGAGAAAGGTAACTAACCATGCAGGACCCAAATACAAGTGGGTACCTAAAGCTAAATCTCTTGTTGTAACAGATGTTCCTGGAAGCAACAAAGACCAAGAAAGAATGGGTGCTGGACAGTGGATGTTCAAGGCACATGACAGGAGACAAAAGCAAGTTCCTGTCACTTGAGGAAAAGACTGTTGGAGTTGTCTCTTTTGGAGACAACAGCAAAGCCCAGATCAAGGGCATAGGTAAAATTGGTAAGGCCAATTCAGCTCAGATTGAAAATGTATATTTTGTTGAAGGTTTGAAACATAATCTGCTGAGTATCAGTCAGTTATGTGACAATGGTTATCATGTTAATTTCCAGCCTACCTTTTGTGAGATCATAGACTCCAAAACTGGAAAAATCATTTTCTCTGGAACAAGAAAGAAAAATCTTTACTCAGTCTCACTAGAGGGTCTGTCAGATCTCACCTGTCTCATGTCTCATGATCATGAGAGATGGCTTTGGCACAAAAGGGTTGGACATATTAACATGAGAACTATGAGTCAGCTTGCTAGTCAGTCTCTTGTCAAAGGATTACCTAAGGTAAAATTTGACAAAGACTTGAAGTGTGATCCTTGTATCAAAAGCAAGCACAGCAAATCAAGCTTCAAACCCAAGAACTATGTCTCAACTACTAGGCCACTTGAGATCCTCCACATTGACCTGTTTGGACCAACTAAGACAGTGAGTCTCAGTGGTAAAAAATATGGTTTTGTCATTGTGGATGATTTCTCACGATTCACCTTGGTTCTGTTTCTATCTCAGAAAGATGAATCATATGGTTCCTTCAAAACCTTTTGTAAAAGGATTCAATCTGAGAAAGGATACATAATTGGATCTGTTAGGAGTGACCATGGAGGAGAATTTGAGAATGTTAAGTTTAGAAAATTCTTTGATAAAAATGGCATAACTCATAACTTCTCTTGTCCAAGGACTCCTCAACAAAATGGTGTAGTTGAGAGGAAAAATAGAAGTCTTCAAGAAATGGCTAGAACTTTGTTATGTGACTCTGGAATTGAAATGTACTTCTGGGCAGAAGCTGCCAATACTTCTTGCTATATTTTAAACAGAGTCACTATAAGAAAGATCTTAAATAAAACTCCATATGAGCTATGGAAAGGTAGGAAGCCTTCAGTTTCATATTTTCATATATTTGGATGTGATTGCTATATTTTAAATACAAAAGATCAACTAGGAAAATTTGAAACCAAATCAGATAAAGGAATTTTCCTAGGATATTCACTAACCTCCAAAGCTTACAGAGTATATAATCTAAGAACCAAAACCACTGAAGAATCTATGCATGTAGTATTCAATGAAGTTCAGGGAAATACTCGGAAAGAAGTTGATGAGGAGATAGAAGAACTGATAAAAGATCTAAAGATCTCAACTCAGGAAGCTGAAGAGAGACTCTCACCTGAACAAAAGATGATGAGGTCACCTCTGTCTGAACAGAGGAGAGAAGCTCAGTCTGAAGGAGTACCTCTCAGAAGTAGCCAATCTGAACCCTCTCATAATCCTCAAGAAGAAGATAAATCAGATAATCAAACCAGATCTCAAGAAACAAGACAAGAGAATGTTGAGATACAAAATGAACATGCATCTCAACTACCCAGAAGCTGGAGACTGGTAAGATCTCATCCAAAAGATAAGATACTTGGAGAAACTTCAGATTGAGTCAGAACCAGATCTTCCTTCAGAGACACAGAGAATCTAATGGCTCTTCTATCTGACATAGAGCCAAAAGACATACATGAAGCCTTAAATGATGAATCCTGGATTAAGGCCATGGAAGATGAATTAAATCAGTTTGAGAAAAGCAAGGTCTGGAATCTGGTTCCTCCACCATCTCATCAAACCATAATTGGAACTAGATGGGTCTTCAGAAATAAGCTAAATGAGAAAGGTCAAGTAATGAGAAACAAAGCCAGATTGGTAGCTCAAGGGTTTAATCAACAAGAAGGAATAGATTATGCTGAGACCTTTGCACCAGTGGCAAGACTTGAAGCTATCAGGATCCTACTAGCCTTTGCAGCCTTCAAAAACTTCAAATTATATCAAATGGATGTAAAAAGTGCATTCCTAAATGGGGTCATAGAGGAAGAAGTCTATGTAAGGCAGCCCCCTGGGTTTGAAGACTCTGACCATCCAGAACATGTGCTTAAGCTATACAAAGCTCTATATGGTCTCAAGCAAGCTCCAAGAGCTTGGTATGACAGGTTAAGCTCATTTTTAATTAGAAATGATTTTATAAGGGGTAAGATTGATACTACTTTATTTAAGAAAGAAATTAGCAAAGATTTATTAATTGTTCAAATTTATGTTGATGACATTATCTTTGGATCAACTAATGAATCTTTATGTCAAGAGTTCTCAAGTCTCATGCAGGGAGAGTTTGAGATGAGTATGATGGGTGAGCTGAGATTTTTCTTGGGGCTCCAAATCAAACAGTTAACTGATGGGATATTCATTAGTCAAGAAAAATACACAAGAGATCTTCTCAGCAAGTTCAAAATGAGTGACGCAAGACCAATGAAAACTCCTATGCACCCCTTAACTCAGATTGATCAAGATGAAGATGGAAAAGCAGTATCAGACAAACTGTACAGAGGTATGATTGGTTCCCTTATGTATTTAACTGCCAGAAGACCAGATATTCAGTTTGTTGTAGGAATATGTGCAAGATACCAATCCAATCCCAAAGAATCTCATCTCACTGCTGTAAAAAGAATATTTAGATACTTGATTGGAACCACTAATCTTGGCATATGGTATGAGAAGGGAAAGAGTTTTGATCTCATAGGTTATAGTGATGCTGACTTTGCTGGAGATAAGATAGACAGAAAGAGCACCAGTGGATCTTGTTAATTCCTAGGAAAGTGCCTTATCTCCTGGTCATGTAAAAAGCAAAACACTATTGCCTTATCTACAACAGAGGCTGAGTATATCTTAGCAGCTGCATGCTGCACTCAAGTTCTGTGGATCAAATCTCAATTGCAAGATTATGCAGTCAGGTACTCTAAAATTCCTATTTATTGTGACAATACTAGTGCCATAAATCTTGCTAAGAACCCTGTACATCATTCTAGGTCCAAACACATTGATATCAAACATCATTTTATAAGAGATCATGTGCAAAAAGGAAACATTGAACTAATCTTTGTAGATACTAAAAATCAGCTAGCTGACATCTTTACAAAGCCTTTAGTTGAAGAAAGATTCAATGAGAATCTAAAATTGCTAAATATGTGTTCTCTTGAATAAAAATAGTTAGTTGAGACCAGCTCTACTATGGGCTATATGATTAAAGTCTCACCAGAGATGAGACTCAAGTGTCGTCTGTAAAGAGACGTGGGTTTAGACGCATCTGTCACCAGACGTGTCTCATGATTCATCTCAACCAACGTCTCATGAAATTATTGAGACGTTTCCAAGTACCAAAACTGAAGGATTGAGCCGTTGCTCAACGGTTAGTAACTGCCCACTACCTGGCAAACTAGCCGTTAGCCTATAAAAAGAAGAGTCAACCTCCCACAACTGCCATAATAACTCCCCACTAACGAGCAGTTATTATGTCTCTCTCTCTCTTTCCTCTCTTGTCTGAAGACTATTTAAGTCTCATCTCTCACTCCAAACTCACTTCCTGCTCTCTCCTCTTCTCTCAAATGCGCATCAAAATCATTGCTCTGAAACTTCCTTATTCTGACAAATCTTCATCTTCTTCCTCACCTGATAAAATGTCTTCCTCTGAACAAACTCAATCTCTTAGTGTACATTCAAGCCAAGAAAACTTAAGTCGTTCTCCATCGCCACAGCCTAGCACAGAAATTGAGCGTTCACTATCCACTCAACCTACCCAACCTTCTCCATCTTCTAAATCCACATCTTCCAAGAAGAGCACTCCTCTGCCTCCCAGAATGAAATCCCAAAGGATTGCTTCCCAAATCACCCAAGCTGCACCTCCTAAATCCCCTGTTCACATAGACCTAACTCAACCAGAATCCTCTAAGAAATGGAAAGAAAAGGCTGTAGAAGGGAAAAAGCTTTCTTTCCAATCATATCTTTTCAACAATGCAAAAGTTGAAGATAAGTTTACAAAGAGATTTGCTGAGAAGAAAATCATTGTGGGAAGGGTTATCTCATCCCAGGAACTGAAAGAAGAAGGGTGGGACATGAGTCCTTATTTGGAAAAGCAAGGATGGAAGGACTATCTGACTATGACAGACTCAATATTTCCAAAGATGACGAGGGCATTCTATGCAGCATGCTACAATGCTAAGGGATAATCTCAAGTACAACCACACATCATCTCTGACATTAAGGGAGTTCACATAGAACTGACATAAGAGACTCTTGGTGCTATCATCCAAGCACCTGTGGCTGGGAATAGACTGTACAATGAAGAACACTGGTGGAATGCAGTTGGAATTCCATCAGCCAATGTAGGAACCTCTCTCTTCAAATGTGGTCTCATCACAGACGCTGCATCATCTCTGAACCTATTTGGTAAATTTCTGTTTCATTTGGTTGTTAAGTGCATCATGCCCAGGGCTGTCACTTTTAACAAGGTTTGTCATCAAGACTTGATGGTGATGTATCACCTAAGCATGGGATACCTCTGAATCTCCCATTTCTCATCTTAAGGCATATGGAGCATGCCTTCCACAACTCCAAGATCAATGCATCTCTTCCCTTTGGAATGCTCACTACCAGAATCATGAGGCATTTCAAAGTTGATTTCAGTGGATGTGACAAGTCTGATGAAAGACTAGGCTATGTTGGAAAGACAAACTTGAAATCTCTTGGCTTAGATGGTAAGACTATACCTTCCCCTTCTTTTCCTTTATCTGATCCTTCTCCTCCTGTACCTACCACAACACAGACTTCTCCCTCATCCAAACTGTCTGAAGTCAAGAAGAAAAAGAAGAAGAAGGTCTCAAAGGAAGATGCTGAGGGATCTCAAGAAGGTTCAGAGATCCCTGTTAAGGAAAAGAAAAGGAAAGCTCAGCCTTCGGTATCTACAGAGACTGAGAATAGGAGAAAGAAGAAGAAGAAATCCAAGTCTGATCACACTGCTCTAGTTCATACTGAACCAGCACCTAAGAAACTCCATGAGCAAGGAGGAGAAGCAGAAGATGAAGCAAGGAATGAAGAAGAAGGAGCCATGTTTGAACAAGAAATTGAGCACCATTCACCACTTGCAGCAAGTATCTCCTCAATTACCTCCTCAATCTCCTCCACTGGAGATAACTCCACAGGAAGTCTCTCCTATCAGTAAGATTGTTGCTGAAACTTTGATGAGCTTAGAAAAGGATACCACAACCTCAAGCTTTGAGACTCACCAAGAGCCGCAGCAAGATGAGACTGAGACTGTTGAAGTTAGCCACCACTCAACAAGCTACTCCAGCAAGTCCACAGCCAACTTACTCCATCCCTACTTCATTTCCCACTCCTGGAAAATTCTTTGTTGAGACCATCCTGCTCAACTCACCACAACCTAAATATGATCAGTCTGCACCTCCCACTGACAGACCTGAGCCAGCTAAGGCACCCTCATCTGAACCATCCATTCCTACTCATCTGTCCAATTCAATCAATACTTTTCTGAACCAATTACAAGAGGAACAACAACAACAACACCAGAACCTCCAAGCAAGAATTGAGCAAAATCAGAAGAAGATTCTCAAGAAGCTGAAGCACCACAAGAAGAGGCAAGAGGCCATTCTTTCAGGATTTGACACAGTCCTGCAAGCAATGCATGCATCGAATGAATTTCACAAGAAGATGAACCTTCATCTTTCCAATTTGCCTCCTCTGCCTGAGTTTCCTCAAACTGTGCTGCGACCCTCTGGCCCTAGCTCAGGCTCATCCTCTTCCCTTTCATCCTAGCTATGCTAGTCTTTCGTTTTGATAATGTCAAAAGGGGGATAGTAGGTTATATATATCTAATGAGAGTCTTAGGTAGGAAAACTTCACAGTTTTTGAAGGATATGATCAGTTTAAAGAAGGAATTGGCATCTTTTCACAGCTTTTTGTTGAGATGCAGTAGCATCTTTTGCTTTGTAATCCTCTAAACTTATGATTAATGAAAATTGACTCTCAGATATCTGCAGTATATTTTCTATTTGGTTTGTTTAGCAATCTAATTAACATTTAAGCTCACAATTGAATATTAAATCTCAGAACAGAAAATTAAGCTTATCACTCAGGGGGAGTTCCTTCCCTCAAGTATTTCTGTTACAAAGAGATTGCTCAACTCAGGGGGAGTTAACCTTAGATATACATCATATTCATTTTTATCTCATCAGATATTTAAACTCATAGTTTGCCATTATCAAAAAAGGGGGAGATTGTTGAGACAAGCTCACCTCCAAGAAGTTTTTAATATGACAAACTGACTAAGTTTAAATATGCATATGAGATGCATCTTGTGTTACTAACTGTGTGCTCAAGTGTGGCAGAGACTTTCTGTATTTAAGTTACTGCAGGAATACATGAAGACAGAAAGGATCTTTAGACCACTAAGATCAGCTATAACATAAGTAACAGTGGCACAAGAACAGAAGTTATAAAGAGCTTTACAACAGTTGTGTGCTTCAAAGATCAGACTAGAGCTCAAGCAAGTCAATTTAAACATACATCACGTGTGTTTGAATTAGAACAGAAAGTATACAACCAAGCTCATCACTAAGTCTATGAAGAAACACTCCAACAAGATTCAGATAAAAGCACAACTTGAGATGCAAGCCTATGTTCAGAAGCTGTCATAGTTCAAGCAAGCATAAGCATGAAGCCATAAATAGATGCAAGCTCAGCTTGAGATGCAAGCCATGAACAGATGCAAGTTCAGCTTGAGATGCAAGAACAGCTTGAGACGTTGTCTCATGGACAGACGTGAACAGACGAGATCTCATCAGAGATACAAGTAAAATTTAACTAACTCTAGACAGAAGCAAGACTGCATGCTCAATGATAAAGACAGCAAGTGAGGTTAGCATAAAGTCAAACAGACAAGGACACTGACACAATGACTTAGCCTGAAAAGCTGTTGTACACCTACCTGAAAAGCCTATCTCCTTGCTGTGCACTCCAACAGCTAGAAACGGCCATATAACGGCTAGTTTTCTAAGTGAAGATATAAAAGAGACAAGGTCAAACAGTTGGAAGTGTGAGAGACTGCCTGCATCACTGCAAAACCATTAAGCATCTTATCACATCTCAACTGACATCTCAAGTGCACATCTCAGATGTCTGTGAACAGACTTATCTCATCTTAAGATCATCTGTCTCTTCTCATCTCTCTTCTGTGCATCACTATTATATTGTATCTTAAGTAGAGAGATTACCTAGCTTACCCATCTCCATATTCATACTGGGTATGCTTGTAAGCTAGACTCATCATAAACATTTACTGTAACCTGTGTCATCTAAGATAGGAGTGTGCCTAGTCTTAGAGTGAGGTGTGTACGTCCTGAAGAGGCTGTAAGAATACTTGTGACTCAGCTAAGATAGGAGTGTGCCTAGGCTTAGTGTGAGTGAGACGTCCTGAAGAGCCTGTAAGAATACTTGTATTGACTGGTTTGTCAATAGTGGAAAATCTCACAGGTTATGGGGACTGGACGTAGCCCAAGGAGTGGGTGAACCAGGATAAGATCTCTGTCTCTTGTCTCTTATCTTATTCTTATATCTGCTTATCTTGAATCAATTAATACAGCTTGATAACTAAAGATACAGTTGAATTAATAATCAAGATAAAACTTTAAACTAAAGTCTAGACAAAGATCTTTACCAAAATTGATAAACTCCATCTTGTCTTAACAGAGACTCCAAGTTGACAAACTTGAGAGCACATCTCAACTATCAATTTTAGTGTGGAATTGTAGGAATAAATTCGGAAAGTCTCTATTCAACCCCCCCTTCTAGAGACGTTCAGCCAACTTCACTCACTTCTCTTATAGCAAAGACCAAGATTAGTAGTACCATTTAAATATCTGAAAATTCTTTTTACAGCTTTATAATGAGTAACTCTTGGATCAGATTGAAATCTGGCGCAAAGACATACACTGAACATAATATCAGGTCTGCTTGTTGTCAGATACAATAATGAGCCAATCAATCCTCTATACAAAGTTTGATTTACTGGTTCTTCCCTTTCATCTTTGTTCAAAACAATAGAAGGATGCATGGGAGTAGTCATGGACTTGAAATCACTCATATTGAATTTCTTAAGCATTTCTTTTGTATATTTCTCTTGATGGATCCATATACAATCAGATTGTTGCTTAATCTGAAGTCCTAGGAAGAACTTAAGTTCCCCCATCATGCTCATCTCAAATTCAGATTGCATAAGTTTAGAAAATTCCTTGCATAATGAAGAATTAGTAGAACCAAATATAATGTCATCCATATATATCTGAACAAGAATGAAGTCTTTATTGGACATTTTTCTGAAAAGAGTTGTATCTACTTTTCCTCTTTGAAAACCATTTTTGATTAAAAAATTGCTCAATTTGTCATACCAAGCTCTTGGGGCTTGTTTCAGACCATAAAGAGCCCTTTTCAGTTTCAAAATATGTTCTGGAAAAGTAGCGTCTTCAAAACCTGGTGGTTGTCTAACATAGACCTCTTCCTCAATAAACCCATTGAGAAAGACACTCTTAACATCCATCTGATATAAGGTGATGCCATTATTTACTGCATAAGCTAGTAAAATTCTAATGGCTTCAAGCCTCGCTACAAGAGCAAAAGTTTCAGTGAAGTCAATACCTTCTTGTTGATTATAGCCCTGAGCCACAAGTTTTGCTTTGTTTCTGACTACTTTTCCTTCTTCTGATAACTTGTTTCTGAACACCTATTTGGTTCCTATTATAGTTTTCCCATGGGGTTTAGGTACAAGTGTCCAGACATCACTCCTAGCAAATTGATTCAGTTCTTCTTGCATGGTTAGGATCCAACCTTCATCATGCAGAGCCTCTTCAATGTTTTTAGGTTCAATCTCAGAGAGAAGTGCAAGATTATTCAAGCTTCTGAATCTTGATCTTGTTTTTACTCCTTCTGAAGTGTCACATATAATTTGCTCTCTTGGATGATGAGTTCGGTATCTCCAATCGCGATTGTGAGAGGGTACACACTCTGTCTGAGACTCAACAATGTTGGTCTGAGAGGGTTCAGCTTCAGATGCAGGTTCATATTTTTGTTCAGAAGGTTCTTCAGACTTTAGTTTGGGATTCAGCTTCATTCCTGCAAAATTCTCTTCAAGATCCGATAGTTCCCTATCAGTCTCTTTAAAATCGTTAAATCTTACATGGATAAATTCTTCTACTGTTAAGGTTCTTGAGTTATACACTCTGTAACCTTAGAAGATTCATAATATCCAATAAAGAAACCTTTGTCAGACTTAGCATCAAATTTTCCTAAGCCATCTTTTGTGTTGAGTATAAAACACTCACATCCAAAGATATGGAAGTAGGAAATGTTGGGTTTTCTTCCTTTCCACAATTCATATGGGGTTCTTTTGAGAATTGGTCTTACCAAAATTCTGTTCTGAATGTAACATGCTGTGTGAACAGCTTCTGGCCAAAAGGATCTGGGTAGATTGCTTGAAATGAGCATGGTTCTTCCCATCTCTTGCAAGCTTCTGTTCTTTCTCTCAACAACCCCATTTTGTTGAGGTGTTCTAGCCACAGAGAAATTGTGTGATATCCCATTCTCATCACAGAACGGTCTGAAGCTTGAGTTTTCAAACTCTCCACCATGATCACTTCTGATAACAGATATGCAGATTCCTTTTTCATTCTGCACCTTCTTACAGAATTTTGTGAACTTCTCAAAGGTTTCCTCTTTGCTTCTTAGAAATATAACCCATGTGAATCTTGTATAGTCATCAACAATGACCAATCCATATTTCTTTTTGCTAAGACTTTCTATTCTAGTGGGTCCAAACAAATCCATGTGAAGTAGTTCTAAAGGTCTGTTGCTTGAAACAACATTTTTACTCTTAAAAGAGTGTCTTGTTTGTTTTCCTTTCAGACAATTTTCATATAAAATATCAGATTTGAATGAGAGCTTGGGCAAACCTTTAACTAAGTTGTGTTTATTTAGCTTTGAGATCAATCTCAGGCTAGCATGCCCAAGTTTCTGATGCCAAATCTGTTTTTCATCTTCGATGGAAACAAAACACTTCACATTCTAATTTGCAAGTTACTCTAGATCAACTTTGTACACATTATTGTGTTTCTTAGCAGAGAAGAGGATATGATCTGAAGTATCCTTGACTATACATCCTTCTTTAGTGAAAGACACAACATATCCACTGTCACATAATTGGCTTATGCTTAGAAGATTGTGTTGTAGTCTCTCAACCAGAAGCACATTTTTAATGAGAGATAGAGGAGTCATACCTACAGTCCCAATACCAGTGATCTTCCCTTGCTGATTTCCACCAAAGGTGACCACTCCTCCTGCCTTGGGTCTAAGGCTTTGGAACAAACACCTTTCTCCCATCATGTGTCGTGAGCACCCACTGTCCAGGTACCATTTGTGGTGTTTCTTTTGTCCTGTTAAACACATCTGCAACAGGAACAATCAAATTCTTAGGTACCCATACCTTCTTGGGTCCTTTTTTTAGCTTTGGGTCTTATTTTCCTTCTGTGTTTGCACTGAGACTCAACGTGTCCAGGCTTCCCACAATTAGAACACCCATTACCTTTCTTAGGTCCTTTATCGGGCATATTAAATATAAAGGATTCAGATGAAGATGTATCTGAATAACCTAAGCCACTCTTGTCAAGAGGATGCCTCTGAGAGCCCAATAATTTATTCAGATTATTAGTTCCTTTGACAAACTTGGCTAGATCCAAAGTTAATTCTCTAACCTTGTTGAGCTTTTTGTTCTCCTTGACAAGATTATTAGAACTACTTGGATCTTGCTGAAGTAGCTTTTCTTTGAGAGCAAGGTTTTCTTTTTGTAATTTTTCATTTTCTAAAGCAGCTTCTGTAAAAGCTCTTGAAAGTTCCTTGAACTCATTGAATAACTCTCTGCTACTTTCAACAGAGTCATCATACTGATCTTGTAAGGTTTGAGGAATTACCTCAAAGTCTAAACTATTTGAAGATGGTAGACTTGCCATCAGACAGAGGTTAGCTTCTTCTGAAGTATCCTCCTCTTCCTCTGAAGTGGAATCATCCAAGTCTTCCCATGTAGCCATCAATCCTTTCTTTTTCTTGAAAAACTTCTTCTTCTGAAAGGTTGGCTTCCTTAACTTGGGACACTCCGTCTTCATGTGGCCTGGCTGTTTGCACTCAAAGCAGGTAATTTTGTGAGTGATAGTAAATTCTTTACCTGATTTACCTTGTTTGACATTAGAAGGTTGAGATCTTTTGTATCCTCCTTTTCTTTGCAGCATTTTCTTAATCTTCTTGCTGAGAAGAGCAAGATCATCATCTTCTGAACAGTCTTCAGACTCAGTATCATCCTCTGAAGTGTCCTCTGCTTGCATGGCTTTCATGCTATCATGCCTAGACTGTCTGACTTTGCAGTTCAATGCCAGTGATTTCTTCTTGGTGTCATCCTCCCCAAGTTCAAGCTCATGGACTTTGAGAGAGCCCAATAGTTCCTCCATTCTAAGAGAATTTAAATCCTTGGCTTCTTGAATGGCAGTAACCATGGGTCTCCAGGACTTTGGTAAACTCCTTAGAATATTTCGAATGTTATCTCCAGATTCAAAGGTTCTTCCCAATGACCTGAGTCCAACGGTTATCGTCTGAAACCTCCAAAACATTTGGTCTATAGTTTCAGATTCTTCCATTTTAAACATCTCATACTGATGTACAAGCATGCTGATCTGGGATTGCTTCACAGTCTCTGTCCCTTCATGAGCTGCTGCAAGAGTATCCCAGATCTCCTTGGCAGACAAACAACCATGAACCTTCTCATATTCTGACTTGTTCAAGGAACATATCAGATAGAGTTTGGCCTTGGCATTTAATTGAACTCGATCCTTCTGCTCCAAGGTTCATTCAACCTTAGGTATGGGCACTCCAGCATGTATGGGCACGTAGTCTCCATCAGTAATTACATCCCAGACATCAATGTTGTTGCTTTCAATAAACAACTTCATACGATCCCTCCAATAGTGGTAATCCACTCCATTGAATGTTGGGGGTCTTGTGATAGAGGCTCCTTCAGTGATATACTGTCTGTTGCTGATAGAAGTTTCCATTGGATCTCTGTCCTTCGCACTGATTAGGTGCTAACCCCGAGGATAAGCTCTGGTACCAACTGTAAGAAAAACAGGGAAACACTAGAAGGGGGGTTGAATAGTGTTTTAATGGAAACCTTTTTGTTTTAGAGAATACTTTAAAAAAGTTTCCGTAAAAACTTCAGATGATAAAGATCGTCTGACGTTAGTTACTACATTCTGAACCTTGGTTCAGACACAAAGATAGTTTTGATAAATAGTTTTGTTTGACCTTAAGATTTTAGATCTTAAAAACTTTTCTAAACCCCTTTGTTAGTTCAGAAACTAAATTGAAAGAGTTTAAGGGAAAGGAAACTTAGCCAAGAATTTATCCTAGTTCACTCACTACCACTTGTGAGCTACGTCCAGTCCCAGGGCAAACCACCACTGGATTTCCACTAATCTTGCAAAATTACAAGTATTCTTTTCTATCAAGCCTCTTCAGGCTCTACACCAAGTATTCTTTTCTGTCAAGCCTCTTCAGGCTCTATACCAAGTACTCTTTTCTGTCAAGCCTCTTCAGGCTCTACACCAAGTATTCTTTTTTGTCAAGCCTCTTTAGGCTCTACAACAAGTATTGTTTCTTCCACCAAGTCTCTTCAGGCTCTCAGTCACTTATCCAAGTGTAGCCCAAGTATTCTTTTAGACAATAAGTCTCTCCAGGCTTGTAACCCAAACTGTTTTAAGATAAAAACGGATAAAGTTCAATCAACTAACTTTAGATGATAGATTGAACTTATCAGAAGTGTACAAGTAACCGAGATTTACTCAGGATAAGCAAATAAGCAAATGTACAGAAAATATCAGAGTATTTTTGCAGTGTTTTCGCAGAGTAAGATTTCTTTGATAGCTTTTCTCTTGTTGTTATTAGCTTCAATCTGCATGGGCATATTTATAATCTTCGAGAAAATGTTGCCCGTTGTCAAATAGCATTAAATGCTTTAGGAGACGTTGAGACACACTCTGTCCAACACGTTCTGAGCAGTCTTAGGTGCAGCAGGTCTGCGCACACAATGCTTTTGAGCAGGTACAGCAGCTTTGCAGACTTTCCTTAAAAATGCTAAACATTTGAACGAGGACAGAAAGCAGCTCTGATTCTTATGCTGAAAAGGTTTAGACCATTGGGATGAACGTTCTTCTTACATAGTAACGTCTTCACGGGTCAAACCTTAAACTTGATGCCTTCAGCCTTCAGATGCAAAGAGTGCTTCAGATGATCTTCAAGTCTTCAGATGATAAACACTCTTCAGATGATGTTGATCTTTCAGATGATCCTTTATACAGACAACATGATCTGAAACAATGCAACATCCTGTGAGAGCATAGTATCATATAAATGTCTTTTATATTTTATATTTGTTGTTCATTAAAACTTAAGAGAGTGAGACTCAAAATATTTTTAATTTCATATATTTAATCCTTTGAGACTCAACAACTATTTTCACCCTTTTCTTCCTCACTATACCTATGACAACTAAATATTTGTTTTATTTTTAGTTCCCTCTCCAAATATTTCTCAACATCATTACACCTTTGAAATGTTGGAACTTTAGCCTTAACTCCTTTTAAACCTTCTTCTCTTGTAGGCTCCCTTCTTCTCCTTTCTTCCCCTTTTCTCCTTGTTTCCCTCTCGTACCCATCATCATCATAATAATTTTTCCTCTTATGTTCTCTTCCTTCACGCCTCCTCCTTTCTTCCCATCTTCCTCACACCTCTTTAACTCCCTCTCTTTCTCGTCCCTCCAATTCTTTCTCCCTTCTTCCCTCCTATGCCTTATAATTACATTGCTAGGACTCCTTTCATCATCATTACTTTCAAAGTGATACCTCTTTTCCTCATTCTAATGAACCTACCAACACTTTCCTCATCTTGAGAAGTGTGTCTTTTCTCTCCTCTTCTACTCCCACTGATTTCTCTTGTAATTTAAGCAAACTCCTCTCTCATTAACCTAGTTCAGTTACGAGACATATCCTCTAACTCTGCCCTATACCTTAGAGTCCTAGGTGAAGGGGGTGTACCATTCCTAGTTGCCATGATTTTTAGTTTTTAAATTTTAAGGACCTCTCCACTCAAGCTATGTGTTTCACTTGAAAAATGGTCACTAGTGATGACAGGAATTGCCAAGGACCTAGAATTGAGCAAAGCAAACCAATTAGAACCAAAATTAAGCAATTAAAATGCAAATATAGGTGCTGGAACAGCAGCTATATTCACGTGGAAAATGAAAGAAAGTGAAGGAAAATGAAAGAAAAATGGAGAGGAAAGAAGTGGAAGATCGCCACTGATGCAAGTCATTTCTTGCAGCAGATAAGATCAATCGCCAGTCGCCACTAATTCAGGAGAATTAGATAAGACTCATCCATGGTTTAAGCAACAACCACCAAGCACACTCAACTCACAAGGGAGGAGGTTCTCAACTCACAAAGAGGAGAAAAATGGGCATAATGCCTTTACTTCCAAATTCAAATTGTTTTGTTACATGAGGGAGAGCTCCTTTATATAGGAGAAGGAGGGGGAGGGGGCGGCCATCTTGGGCGATGTGGGACTTCAAGGAAAAAGAAAAAAAATAAAAAGATGAGTGAATACTCATCCAAGGTGGGATTTGAACCCACTCACCTAAGGCATTAAGCTAAGCTAAGCTTTTAGCCACTAATCCACTCACTTATGCGCCCCACTCTCCATGAAATGGAAAAGATGAATTAAAATTCATCCTACATGGGAATTGATCCCATGACCCTCTAACCCATGTAGCTAAGTCACTAATTATCCATTAAACCCACTTACATGACATGGGCGCCCCTAATAGATCCTATGGCCCCAATTACATCATAAAATCCTATGGTCCTAATTACATCATCTAATCCTATGGTCCTAATTACGTCATCAATAATCCTAATTACATGAGTCTTGTATGTTGACTTTGACTTTCGTCAATGGTCAAGAGTTGACCCAGAGTTGACCCTCATGAAGGAAGGCTCATGCTTGGCTCAGCCCCAAGCACTTCAAGCAGCTCCAAGTAAGCCATTAGCTGTCAGCTGACAGGATGTCATCAACTAGTGTTTGTCACTCTTTTTAGGCTTTTTCTATAGCGTGCACTCTTGCCTTTTACCACTTTGTTTGGGTTCAATTAGCGCTTGCGAAGACCAAATAGAACTCAACCCTAGCAACAAAAGCTAGTTGCGCCAAAACACAGACTTATTTAAGGAATGCCAAAAGAAGAAAATTGCAAAGACAAAACTATAGGAATAAAAAAAGACAAGCAAATAAAGATGGTTTAAACAAACACAACAACAAAAGATTCATAGAAGGCCAAACAAGACAAAGATACAAAATAATGATTGCAAATAGAATGGATGTGATAGCTTTGGTTCAAGTGGTAAAATACCTAAGTTGCCAAATTTAAAAAAATAACAATTACAACTTAAATGAGGAATACATACAAATTGAAATTACAATTCAAAGGGAAGTAGTTAGGCATTTTCTTACTCAATTTTTTTTAACTGTTGAGGATTTTTTCCTCACCACACATATTTTCTTTTTCCACCTATTTTTGACTTTTGACTTTTGACTTTTTTTTTTGAATTTTCCTCTACTTTCTTTCTTTTTGATTTTTTCTAAATTGTCTTTCTCATCAACTAGACAATTACATAAATTGCAAAGTAGTCCCTATTCTAAAACAAAAAAATGGTGTGTATCTCCTCTAAAATATGGATAAAAAATGTGTTCTTCTTGAAGAACATTTAGCTAACAATAGCTTGGACCCAAAATCTAAATTGGCTTATAAAATTTGATTGGCAACTTGAATAAAAATCTATCAAAAGCATAATAACATCCATTAAATTCAGTCCTTATAAAGTGGTCATACAAAATAAAAACGCATTCTAACGTGATTTATTGGATTAAAATTGATTCACAAGAAGAATTTCACCAAGAACATGATGAATTTCTCAAGATCCTCAAGAACAACCCATATCTAAAATTAAGCGTTTTTAAACGATCAACCACACGTATCATAAGGATTTACTAGTGCTAGATTCAAATATGCAATCAAATTAACAAATAGACAAACATAAATTGAACAACACATACAAGAAAAAGTAGCACGTGAATTACAAGAAAGAAATGAAGATGACAATGGTCTAGTTCAAGTTTGTGAAGCCACTTCAGCTCTCCAACAACAGAAATTAAAATGGCAGAAAGTAAAAGGGATGAACTGAAAGTAAGAAGATATGGTGAACAAAAATTTAATGACAGAATTGAAAAGGAATGAGCTGGAATTTAGATTTCGAAGTGGAAGAATAGGAAAAGTAAATTATTAAATTAAAGAACTAAATTGAAATGGGGATGGAAAAGGAAATGTAAAATGGACTGGGGTAGAATGTAGGTGAACGATCTTTGGAAAAAGAAAGCCAAGAATACACTTCCTCTTACCACACTTCACCACAAATCATCAAACACAAAATAAGCATATGATGAACATGAAAGAAACAAAATATAAAACACCTAGGGGGTAGATAAAGTGTGCCATACAGCCCCCTCTAAGCATCACAATTCACGCACAACAAGCAAACAATTGCTGAAAAATTCAGCGAGAAGAGCACCTTGGGCTCATGAACAGTTCACAGTCCAGGAATTACAAGAAATGAGATGAATAATTACAAGGAAATTTAAACAAAAATTGCACCTAATGCAACCCTATATTAGGGCTCTATCAAGAAGAAAAAGGTTACCATTGATTCAATTTCTTATCCTTTTTTCCCCAAAATACAAAGTAGGGATTTAGTAATTGTTAGTCAACCGAACATATAATTTCTTCAACTACATATACAACAAGCTTATGATATGCTATATGTTACTTATATTGATATATGGCCATCGCACTTTAATTTTATAAAGGGCCCACATTTGTTATCGTAAGAGGAGATTAACAAAGTGGAATAAATTGATTAAACTGTAGGAACACAGGTAAACACAATAGGGGGTTGAATTGTGTTTATTAAATATTTTGTGGATTTTTGCAACAAGCTTGTTTTAGAAAAGTTCAGACAAATTTTCAAGATGTTGTCTGAAGTAATTTCTCTTATTTGAAGAAATTCAGACAAGAGGTTTTCTTAATCGGATTAAGTTTTTTTAAACTTACAAAAGCATTTATAAACTTAGTTCAAATCCCCTTAGGTTAGCACAACGAAAATATATAGAGATAAGGAAATAAGAGAACTTAGCCAAGATATTTATCCTGGTTCACTCACAATCACCATGAGCTACGTCCAGTCCCAATGCCAAACTCATCAATCGGATTTCCACTCATCTCAAGAGATTACAAATGTTGTTTTATAGTCAAGCCTCTTCAGGATCAATTACAAGTATTGTTTGCACACCTAGCCTCTTTAGGCTCTTCTCAAGTGTTGTTTACTCACCTAGCCTCTTCAGGCTTTAAACAACTAAGTGCTTACAAAGAAAGAATTGAACTTGAACTTCAGCAAAGTTCTTGTTCAATATAGAATACAAATAATTGTGTAAGACACAAGATATGAGTGTTTGCACAATAAAAATCATAGTATAATTCTACAAAGAATTTGGCAGGGTTTTTCTCCTTGAAAAAATATTGCGTTCTTGCTTCTTCTTTGCTTCACGGAGGTAGACGGGTATTTATAGGCTTCTAGGTCTTTGTTTGTTGAGAAGTTTGTTGAGAAATAGAATTAAATGCATTTACTCCCATTGTGAGACAACTTTGACGAAGGTACAAGGTTGGCAGTGCTTTATCTGACTACAGTAGACCTGCTACGTCGAACTTCCTCTTTTGTGCATGATATTTGAAAGCAACTCGGAAAGCTTCTTTTTGTCTTGCCTTTTAGCGTCCAGAACTTGTGTGTGAGAAATAATGTTTGACTTATGCAACGTTAGAAATGCTTTGGCTTCATATCGTTGATCTTCAGATGCCCTAAGCTCTTCAGACGACAAGATGCTTCAGACAGCTTCTTCTTCAGACAATTTCTAAGTATGAAACATAAGAACTTGTTAAAACTAAACAGTGAAGCATTTCTTAGTTTTTCTTAAGTTTGTTATCATCAAAATTATATGTGAGGTGTCTTAGACTTTCTGAAGTATTAAGACTCAACATTCTCTCCCCTTTTTTATGATGGCGAACCCAATTAAACTAAATCTGACTTTAAGCTATGATAAGAGCAAATGGGATAAAATAAAATGTAATGTTGATAGCTCCCCTAAGTCAGATGACTTTTCTTGAAGAAAAATCCTTTAAGTTTTGCTCAACTCTTTAACCATGACTAAGTCTCAGATAGGATTGCCCTCTATAATAAAGGGATACCTATGTTAACACAAAAAAAAAAATTCTAATATTTTATGTAAAGTTGTAAATTCAATAGTAAAAAAGTAAACTTCGTTTCATCTTCTAAAACTCTAAAACCAACAATAGAAAGTTTAAAATTAGTCATCAATGATATTGAAGTGGTAGAAAAATGAAGGCTCATTACTTGTAAGAAATTATTTATATTAAAATAATAACTAGCTAGTTTAGAGTGCAATACATTTTATCAATTGAACTAAAAGTCTAAGTAAAAAGCCTGTAAAGTAGATAGGTTGTTAAAAAAAACCAATAAAGTTTCCTAAAAACTCTAAAATCGGTTTTGTACGACAAGTGAGCTCACGAGTCATTAACTCTAGCTGTGTACATATATATACATGTTTGCACAAGCAAAGAGAGTCGTGTCGTAAGATTGGAAGATCACATGTCTTCGTATCAAAGAAAAACGGTGTGGGTCGGTTCTCCTCCGCGTAGCCATTTCTCTCTTGGAATTGGAACAATGATAGTACTAATGGTGTTGGTGCTACTCACATTTGAAACTGTGGCTGTGACGGCTCTTCCACTATACACGAATGGGCGTTGGATCGTGAACGAAGGTGGAAATAGGGTGAAGCTTTCATGTGTGAATTGGGTGTCCCATATGGATGCTCTTGTGGCTGAGGGCTTAAGCCAACAACCTTTGGATGTGATTTCCAAAGGAATCAAATCCATGGGATTCAACTGTGTCAGACTCACTTGGCCACTTTTCTTGCTCACAAATGATTCTTTCACTTCTCTTACCGTGAGACACTCTTTCCAGAATCTTGGCTTGCTTCAATCCATCTCTGGCATTCAAGCCAACAACCCCTCCATCATTGATCTTCCCCTCATCAAAGCTTACCAGGTACATTTATTACTTAGTCGGTCCATATATATCTTACTATTGTTTTAACCAAAGTTATATAAATAATAAAACTTGTAAACATGAAGTTATTAAAGGTCATCGTTTTATATTTATACTAGCGTTAACTAAAAACACATCAATGCAATCATTATTCTTATTTTTATGGAAATAAATTTTAAACTTTCTATTTTATCCTTTTATCTCTCTTAGTACTATTGGCTCTCATTAATTTTTAATAGTAGGTTATTTATTAATATAAGGGTAAAATAGAGAAAGTGTAATTATTATTGCATTGGATTTGTAAGTGGATAATTAAATAGGAACAAAATTTTTCTTTGAAAGTGAACAGTTAAATAAGAAGTATAATATAGTTTTGAATGAATTTCTTTCTTAACTATAAGTCATTTAAAAAAATACTTTATTTTACTTGTTACTTTGCAAATTTAAGATATATTAATTAGAGTGTATAGTATAAGAGTCTTTCTTATATGTGAATGAAAGGAGTAAGTTTTGATTATTAGATTTAATCATTAATGACTAAAATTAAAATATAGAATTATATATATGATTTTTTTAAGGGTTATATGATCATTAAATAATTTTTAATATTAATCATTCATGTTTTATTGTATAGTCAAGATTTTATCTTTTCACACTCAAATACAAAAAGCCTTGGCATTATATACATCCTTTATTAAGTATTTGTTTATTTTATCCCTTTATGTTTTTATTACGTGAAATGTAAGAGAATATTAACAAAGTAAGGAAATAATTTAGTTAAATTAATAAATAAATATTTTTTACTATTTATTTTAATTTTAATAAAATATGTTATCATTAAAAATTAATAAGAGATTAAAATTAATAAAAAAAATGAGAGGATAAAAAATAAACTGTATTAAAATATTAAAAATAAAAATGAAAAACAAAAGTAATAACTATAACTTCTAATTGAAATAACTTATATCTTATATTTTACATATTAAACACACTCTTACATGAGGCTATTAATATCTCCTGCATTATATATAATGATGATTCGTTACTTTAATTAGCTATCAAATTAAATTCCCTTCACCATCAAATACCGTTTATCCTATTCCTTCTGGTATTATTTATACCATCCTGATACACATATTAAAATAATATATTTTAATGTATTGATTTTAAATTTATTTTTTCAAATGATCAAATATGTACCTATTTAAAATTAAACTTTATTCAATTTTTCACATTAATCAACCCTTAAGAACTATAAAAATTCATTAATTACGAAAATTAAAAATGATAAAAATTAATATATATTTCTAAAATTTTATTGAGGGTCTTATAAAAAGTAGTAAAATAAAATTTTCAACTCATATAAAGATAACTTATATTTAGTAGTTAGAACTTAAACCCAGTGGGTTAGTCGAGTGGAGCAAGACATAGTCTCGTATCTAACAGGTCGCAAATTTGAACTCCACTCGTCTCATCTCTTGGGGTGAGGTAAAATGAAAATTACTTTATAAGAGTTCAGAGGCTTTCCCAATTTTGGACTGGAACACCATCCCCTCACCCTAAATTTTTATTAAAAAAAAAAGTAGTTAGAACTTATAAACTTAGCCCCCGTTTGTTTTAAATTCTCAAGTAACAAAACCATGGTTTTGCAGAATTGATTTTAAATCACTTCCGTCCAAAGTACTTCGTAAAGTGTGCATAATTCATCTCAACCATTCATTTCTAAAATCAATTCTACTCAACTGTAACTAGTTAATTATTATCCCAACTCCCAACTACCATTAAATGTCTACTGCTTCTGGTATTAACTCAGGAAGTGGTGAAAAACCTGGGAGACAATGACGTAATGGTGATTCTGGACAACCACGTGACCCAGCCAGGGTGGTGCTGCAGTAACTCAGATGGCAATGGCTTCTTTGGGGATCAGTATTTTGATCCACAACTCTGGATTATGGGCCTTACCAAGATGGCCACCACTTTCAATGGAGTGACTAATGTCATTGGCATGAGCTTGAGAAATGAGCTACGAGGTCCTAAACAGAATGTCAAAATGATTGGTTCAGGTAAAAAAATTAATTCGTTTTTATTTGATAAGGCCCACACTGGCCAATCTATGCTGTCTGCATGATAATTAAATTCATTTCCACCAAAGCCACACTAATGCTATTTTGATATTTAAAAACAAGGGATTTTATATACTTTTCCACTTCTATTTATAAGGCATAATTAACCAAATCATACATATATACTAATAAAAATGGTTAAACCTAATTAATTTTTATTGGGATTTTGAAAAATATTTTAAATTTTAAATTTTTCTCTTATTTAATATTAATATTAACTAACTCCATTATCATTTGATAATTGAAAAGAAATTAAAGTTGATTAGGGTAAATAAGGAAAATGGTAATAAAAACTATCTTCAATTATAAAATGACTTATAAAAAAGAACATAAAAAACTTTTAAAAGTTGTTTTATAGATAGCAATGGAGGGAATAATAAAATGGTGAAAATTTATGCTATTTTGATATTTTATAATAAAAATAAAATAGCTCACTATTTTTTTCTTTAAAATTAATTATCTCTTTCAATTGTTAATTATTTTCATTGAAGTGTTATATTTTTATTAAATAATAAATAGGGGAGGAGAGGAGTGAAGAAAAATTTGATAGAATTAAAATATTATATAATAAAATGGTGATTTTTTTTCCATTATTTGAGTAGTAAAAGAAAAGAGATATTAGGTGAAAATAAGATACGATAAAATTTATTTTATTTTAATTTAAATAATTTAATTAAAACAACTAATACCATTCATTTTATTTCCATCCATTTCTCCTTTTTATCACATTATCTTTGATTAGTAAAAGAGATATAACAGAATTATATTAGTTGTTATATATATTGTTTTAAGTCATTTAAAATTGGGTGGAATGAAATATACCCTATCCAATACCTCTATATTTTGTCTCAATTTTGAATATGAGATAAAGTTATAACTCTTATTTTTAGTCTACTTCCTAAATAATGGAATAAAAACTTTACTCTATTTCTTTAAAAAATATATATATATATATCCAAATAATGATATGATAATTTTATTTTGTTTCATGTGTCACTTTATCCAATTTCACCTAAATATAACCTCAGTCCAAACACAATATTCATGTGGGAACAATAAATCATATTGTTCTAAAATTATAGGTATATGCCAAAAGGAGCAGAAGCTGTGCATGCTGCAAATTCAGACGTTCTCATCATTCTATCTGGCCTAAATTTTGACACAGACTTATCATTCCTTCAAAACCAGTCAGTGCAACTCACCTTCAAAAGGAAACTAGTATTCGAGGTGCATTGGTATGGCTTTAGTGACGGTCAAGCATGGATATCAGGGAATCCAAATCAAGTGTGTGGGCAAGTCACAGGGAACATTATGAGAAAGTCAGGCTTTTTATTGGACCAAGGATGGCCATTGCTTGTGAGTGAATTTGGAGTGGACTTAAGAGGCACAGATGTGAATGACAATAGGTACCTTAACTGCTTCATGGCATTGGCAGCTGAGCTTGACTTGGATTGGGCATTGTGGACATTGGTAGGGAGTTATTACATTAGACAAGGGGTGGTGGGAATGAGTGAGTATTATGGTATTCTCAATGAAAATTGGAGCCAAGTTAGGAACAAAAGTTTCTTACAAAGGATATCTGCTATTCAACTTCCCTTTCAAGGTATAACAAAAAAAAAATGCTTTCATATATTTTCTTATACCATAATTTAAATTTCCCTTTTCATGTTTGATTGTGTTTGTTTGATTTTCTTCTAAACAACATTATACACATGGATCGTAGCGTTTATATGAATTTACATTTGTAACATAATTTTGATGGAAATCAAACATACGTGCATTACATATGTATCCACGTTTATAACGTTGTTTTGATGAAACCAAACACACCAATTCCTAAATAGTTTGATCAAATTGAAGTAATTATTAAATAGGGATAAAATATTATGTTATTTTTATATCATATACACATATGATCACTTTCCATATAATTGTAATTCTCCCTTGATGTGCAGGGCCATCTTTATTGGAAGCTAAACCATATAAAGTGATTTTTCACCCGCTGACAGGTCTTTGCATCCTAAGAAAATCAATATTGGTTGACCCATTGAGATTGGGATTGGGACCCTGTTCTAATTCTGATGCTTGGGAATACACAACACAAAAGATATTGTCAATAAAGGGTACAAATTTATGTTTACAAGCAGAGAAAGAAGGGAAGCAAGCAAAACTTGGAACATCATGCTCAGGTCCAGACTCAGGATGGGAAATGATCTCTGATTCGAAGATGCACCTCTCATATAAAGTCAACAATGATTCTAGTGTTTGTTTGGACATAGATGGAAATAACATCATTGTCACAAATACTTGCAAATGCTTGAGCATAGATAAAACATGTGACCCGGAAAGCCAATGGTTCAAACTTGTTGATAGCACAAGGAAGTTACCCACAAACACAGTGTTGAATTTATTGGAAAGCCAAAATTCTTGAAACTATACTGAGCTCAACATAAGTCATACCCTCAACAATATTATTATAGACTTATCTTTGCCCTTGTAGTCTTTAGTACGATATTGTATAGTAAATTAAAAATATCGTGTGACTGTCATTTTATAGGACAACAATGATGCATTCAACATCTTTGTTTATATATTCAATATATCCTATGTAAAAGTAATTAGGTAATATTCAATATTTTGTTCTGTAATGAATGGAGCAGAGTGAGTAGAGTTCACGATGTTGGAGGTCACGGTTGCTGTGTTACGAATTTCCCCACTGTATTGTGTTCGACGAGCTATCTTTGCTTAGGAGAGAAACCATGTTCATCCGTTGACGATCTGTGAAGTGCGTCCATGGCATAGTAGTAGAGTTTTGCTTATTGCTGCTGTGCGTTGCTTCCCTGTTCTCAGTGTTAACTGTAAATCTTGCATCCCTTTGGTCCCTGTTGGTTCCTTGTGCTCACTGTTGTTTCATTGGTGCTTCCCTGTGCTGAGTGTTGCTTCCTTGTTGGTTAGTATTTTTTTTTTGTTCACTTGGTTTCATCACCGTAGAGCAGTACCCTTTATTTGTGTTCATATTGTATTAATAATATATTTGTGTTAAGGTCCTCTAATAATTATTGTTAGCTCTGATAGATCACACACGCACTAAACTTCCAGCCCATCAAACACTCCTCTGTTTTAAGAAATCATGCCACTCGGACCTCCTTGCAAGCTTTTATTATTGTTTCTTATTCTCAGCCGCTTTTGTGTGTACCTCGCTAGCTTGCTCCTATGTCAATCTCATTTTGATAAATACATTCTATTAGTATTGATCGTGGCCGAGATCTAGAAGGTGGTCCGAGGTGTTTGGACCGGGTTCTCCAGGTGGTTGGAGACGGAGGAGAGGCTTGAAGATGAGTATCTGGACGGCGGAGCGCGGTGGGAGTACATGCAGAAGGCACTTCGACGCTCAAGTTAGTGAGAGTATAAGGTGAGTGTGGGTAGTAGATATTTCAGTTACCTTGTGCAAGTGGGGAGACTTCCCCTTATATAGGTGATCTCTGCTGGTTATATGGGGATGAAGTAGGTTCCTTAGCTAGAAGCGATAGGAATGATTACGCTATAATCCCTCTGCTATGACCGTAAATCATGGTTGCTTGTGTCAGTGTTAATGTTGCTCAGAGAAGGAGGCATGGGGCGCATTAAATGCGATGAGACTTAGTAGGTAGCCTAAGTTTGGCAACCTAGGGTTGGCAGGTTCGAGATTAAAGGTGTGGTCCTTGGAGATCTCGTCTGGAACTAGCGTCGGTGCGTGCCTCGGATAGGTCTCAAAGCATCTCGTCTGGAGTAGATGACATGGAGCATATTGGATGGATCTCTGATGACCTCGTCTGGCGTAGGTGATGTGGAACATATCAGATGGGTCTCTGATGACCCTCGTCTGGAGCGGGTGATATGGTACATATCGGATAGGTATCTGATAACCTTGTCTGGAGCGGGCATCTCGGACAAGTCCGGATCAGTTTCCCCTCAGCTCGATGGGTAATGGTGTTAACCGTCGAGGGTGACAGTAAACTATATCGGCGCATGTTTGTTTTTAGCGGTTGACCGTCGGGGTGACAACCATGTCGAAGGACCGACAATAAGTTGGTATCGGCTAGGCCCGGATCAGTGTTGCCCCTCAGCTTGATGATTAACTGTGTTAACCATCGAGGTGATGATATGTTGATGGTGGAGGTGGCGACGTTTGTTGATGTCTTGTCTTTTCACCTGCAACCGTCTTGTCGTTCCAGTTGTTTTCTTACCATTTCAACTGCGACCGGGACACGTGGCATCGTCCTCTTGGCCAGCCGTCCTCGAATTGTGGGGCCATCAATGCTCATTATTATTGAGATTGTGCGTTAACCCACAATCTCTCTGTTTCCTATTTTACCCCGGCTTTGAACCGGGGAATGTCGGTTTTGCCCTTGGTAATTTCTGCTTTGACCCTTTTACCACAGCGTGAGAAGTCATTTTTGCCCTTGTATGTTGTTCGTGTCTTTTCAAATTTTTGGCGGTCGGACGCTTTTGCCCCTGTCCTTTGAATGAAGTTAGTGGGGGAGTAACCGTCTCCCTCACTTTAAACATTTTACCAAAATTCCTCTCTGCCTCTTCCACCATTTTCTCTGAGAGAGCCTTGTTAGTATATGCACTAGAGACTTATATGTTTTATTCTGAACATCCATCACTTGTATCATATTATTTTATAAAGGCAATTTATTCTTTTAGAATATAATAAATGTCCTTATAATAGTAAAGTTAAACTTCATAAGAAATCAAGTAGATGACTTGATCGTGAGATCTTATGAAGAACTATTCTTAAAATAGTCCCTGGTCAAGCATCTTCTTGGGACAAAAGATGCATTTAGACTAGTATGTGAGTTCGTTGACGATCACATCTTACGGATCATGGATATGAGATATCATGTGCTCACATAAGTACATATTAAGAGTAATGGTGTACTGGACCGACCCACCTTAAGAACGTTGCATGGATTGTTACATAAGTGTCATGAACATTTCTTAAATTGATAAATATTATATGAAGTCCTTTGACCTGAAATCACTACGATTCCTACATAAGGAATTATATGTTTTAAATATCATCAAACGTTGCTTATAAAGGTGATCATAAAGTTGGTATTTGGACGTATAATAAATTATGTGGTGGAATGTGAGTGCCCTAGATGGGATTTGTCCCTCCTATGTAACAGGAGTTATATCTGTAGGTCTCTTGATAAAGTTAGACTACAAAATGCATGGCCATGCTCAGGAGGATAAACAAGAGATGTTATTTTCTGTATAGTCTACTTGGGGATCAATAAAAACATAAATTGAACTATACAAGGTTGACACATTTCATGCCCTTGTGTTCAATTAGATATTTGGACAAAGGGACAAATCACATAAATTATTATCATAAAATAGGATTCGTCAAGGTTGTTGACAATCTCAATATTTGGGTAGTAGTGATGTATTTCTAGATACCGCTCACTATTTATGATATTAAATATAAAAGGGTTTTATTTTAATATCATAACCAAATATTAAAAGCATATTGGGTCACACCATACAATAAGCCGCTAGGAAAGATAATAATTCTAATTTGATTAGAATTATAACATAATGGGCCAGACCCATATATGTTAGGGTTAATAGAGTGAGGGGGGTAAAACCTAGCCACCACTCTATAAATATATCATAAGATGCATTACCCTAGACACATGAACAATCGCTCTTACTCTCTAAAGGCTACTAGCAGAGTTGAGGAGGGTTTCCTAGATCGGCTGTTGGCATGGACACCTCTAGAGACGTGGCTGTTATTGCCTCGTTAGCAATCCATAAAAGGTATGTCATTATGTTTCATGCCTTATATGCTTTAATTCGTGTTTTTCGCATTAACGATCATAACAAGGGAGGGAATCCATTTATTCCGCTGCACCCTGACCACATGCTTGATTCCCTTCCTTCCTCCACCAGAGCTTCTGTTTCCTATTCTTTGTTTTCCCATGCCATTTTCACGTTTCTGCTTCGATCAAAGCTTTCGTCTCTTCAAGGGATTTCCTTTGATGTGACTCATTGTTGGTTTTGGAGGTTTGTGGTGGTAGAGGCCCTCCTTTTTACTGCCCTTTCGCCGGAAAAACTTCCAGGTAACTTCTTTCTCCTCCTGCCTTCTCCCTTTCTTTTTACATTTGCAATGGTACGCCTTCGCGAGAAGGGGGAGTGGGGAGGAGAGTGGTGACTCTCTGGAGGTTTTTCCCGCGCCTCCACCGTCATGCCCAACATCTAAGTACATGGATGGTTTGACGTCACGCAGATCGAGTTCGTCTCGGTTGTTGACCATCCCAGATATGGTGCGCCTTATAGGGATACGGTGTTATCGGTTCGTGAGGAGGTTCACCGGACTCTCCACGGCTGAGGTGTTGGCGCTTGTGAGAGAGCTTTGCGCTTCCTCTTCGGAGTCCGACTTAGACTCGGCCGATGAGGGTGCCGAATGCTCTAACTCACTTGCTCTGTATACTTCTTCTGTAGAATACTTAGTATCTCGGAGGCCAATGGATGCGGCTAGTACAAGCAACCAAGAGGTGACCAGCCGAGAGATTGCTGCATCGGACCGGTATAATTGGGTTGACCAAGAGGTAGTGGGCCCCGCTTCCCGTTATGAGCCGGGTTCAGACATTTTCCTTCGCGGGGCATTTTTGCATTGCTGAAGGGGACGACGCAAATAGGTATTCTATTGTCACTCCACCAACTGGGGGCCGAGTGTGCGAGACCGGTGAGACCCCGACTGGGTTCATCTACATGTACAGTTTCTTGGTCTCTCGGCTGAAGGTTCGGGTTCCTTTTTCTGCTTTTGAGAAGGCTGTCTTGTTTCATTTGCAAGTGGCGTCGACACAACTTCATCCAAACACATGGGCATTCGTGAAGGCGTTCCAAATATTGGGCCGATATCTAAATTTTGATCCCATCGTTCGTTTGTTTTTTCATATTTTTTCTGTGATAAGAATGAACGCCGAGGATTGCTCCTAGGTGAGTGTCTGAGGTCACCAGGGGAATTCAATTCTGGCCTTTACGTTGACTCTGTGAAAACCTCTAGGGTATCCTTTAAACAGGAATTTTTTAAGGTGGTACCAAACGACAATGTATTGTCGTTTTGGAGTAGCTTATGGGAAGAAGTGGAGTCGACCTTCAATATCTACTGGTGTCGGCGCCACTATGATCGGGCTCCTAATACATATACTTTTTCTGAAGACCGAGTATCCGTGGCAGAGAAGACAATTTTGGAAACATTGACGAAGGTGGTAAAAAACCGGGGTGGCCGTCGTTTCTCTACACGCTTATTGGTAGATACCCCTGCCAATCAACTTGATGCCGCTATAGGTATGTTTCTGACATGTTGTTTGACATGTCGGTTGTAATTGTTTTACCTTGTGTGTTCATTGATTTTCTCATTTTTTTGTGTTGCAGAGACTGAAAACATGCAGCTCGCTCAATTTCTTCAGCAAGCCGCTACTGTCAGGGTTTCTGTGGCCGGGATGGTGGTAAGAGGAAGAGGAAGCAATCTCGGTCTAAGTCGACCTCAACCGAGCCTGTTATCCAGCCGGTTGACCAAACTCAACCAATTGTGGATTTGACTGGACAAAATTGTTGGCTTTAATTGTCAGCGTCACCCTTAGGATTCGATGGGCTTAACATCCCAACCCATGGCGCCTCTAACGGGCGCAGCCCCTTAAGCTAAATGCGGCTCTATCCCTTAAGGAAATAAAGTTGCGCCCTTGCTATCAGCTATAGCTTTTGGCCTGATGGTAAGCGCTTGATCCATAAAGTGGTATCAGAGCAAGGTCATGGGTTCGAATCCCCCGGCTGACACTGGGGGGAGATTGTTGGCTTTAATTGTCAGCGTCACCCTTAGGATTTAATGGGCTTAACATCCCAACCCATGGCGCCTCTAACGGGCGCAGCCCCTTAAGCTAAATGCGACTCTATCCCTTAAGGAAATAAAGTTGCGCCCTTGCTATCAGCTATAACTTTTGGCCTGATGGTAAGTGTTTGATCCATAAAGATTGTGAAGTCTATTAATCAGTTTGAGCATTCAAACTTGACTCAAAGACTTAATATCCTTTAGTTTTAATGATTAACAAATAAGAGTATATAAAGAGTATATAAAGAACATATAAGAACATAATAAGATTATATAAACAGATTCTACTGAGAAAGGTATTGGTTTGTTGATTGTGTTTCAGGTTGAAATATTCATTAGAAGAAGAAGAAGATTTGATGAACAGAATCAAAATCAGAACATAAGGATCAGAAGAACAAATGTAGGATTTAATATAAAGGTTGTCTGAAGTAAAGCAACTCGTCTGAAGTGCAGAAGCTGTCTGAAGAACGCAACTCGTCTGAAGCATAAAAGCTGTCTGAAGAACACAAGTCGTCTGAAGTACTGAAGCTGTCTGAAGTGCGAAAGCCGTCTGAAGTGCTGAAGCTGTCTGAAGTGCGCAAGCCGTCTGAAGACGTGAAGACCATCTGAAGACGTGAAGACCGTATGAAGACGTGAAGACTATCTGAAGAAGCCTACAAACAGAATCAAGAATTGATCTCTTGAAGACGTTGCTAAAGTGTAAAGCATACTCTACCAAAGAGACTACACTTATTCAGTATAAAAGCTAAACATGCTTTTATGCCTCGATCAAAGTCTTGCACAATTAAGGAAACTCTGCAAAGACTTTCTGCAAAGCCTGGTGCACCTGCAACAAAAGGCATTTTTGTGTGCGCAGACCTACTGCACCTGCACCTGCTGGCTGCCCAGAACTGATCAGAAGACTGAGAAAAAGCAACCAGAAAGATGTTTAAATAAAATACAATTGATTCAACATCTTTATTCATCTATATCTCAAAAGAAGAAGTTGCAAAGAAGAACAGAATAGCAATCAGCTGAAGTAGAAGAAAAGCTGGAATTAATATGATATAATATTCAAGCTGAAGAATTGAGAAAAGTCTGAATTATATAAGATGAGCACATGTTGAAGCTGATGAGATAAAAGCAAGCATTTGAGTATATGTGAAGAAATTAAATGTCTGAACATATAAGCTCTCTAAGTGCATGGAACAGATTTCAACATTGAGGAAATCAATACAGAAGCTAAGACTATATGATTCAACGACTATAATATCATATGTCTTTATTCGAAGAAGAAACTGCAACAACAGTTATTCGACAAGACACCTCACTCAAAGAAGAAAGAAGAAATGGTGTCAGGAAGCAAACAGAAAAGGAGCATATACAAAATAAGCAAAAGGACAAATCCAACGGATATCTCCTCATATACACTCCTAAGAAAAGCAGAAGAAATCAAAAGTCAGCCGAGGAACGCAGAAGAAATCAAAAGATAGCTGAAAGAAAAGCAAAAGGAAATCAAGAGAGAGAACATTCAAATATCTCTCTAAAGAGCTCATCTACAGAAGTATCAGAACGGGACTGTCTAAACACTTATTTGCTTAAGAAGAATCAACCGTTTGAGACCCTATTACACAACGGCTATATGAGCCACATCATCAATTATCTCAACGGTATTATGAATCATCTTCAAACGGCTATATTCCAATAGAACATATAAATAGCCTCAAGGAAGAATTTGAAGGAACTCATTCACTTGGTTCAATCAGTTGATCAAGATGTATCAGAAAAACCTTATTGGTTGTTGACCATGCTTACTTGAATCAACCAAGTTGAGAAAGTTGAAAAAAGAATCAACCATGCTGCCGATCTATTGATCAGTTAGTCAAAATTGTAGTTGTTCAGTTGAACCACCAACCAGGCTGTGCTTAATCTCAAATGAACCAAGAATGGTTTGAAGCCGCAAGTATACCTTGGTTATTCCAATGATACGAGTGAGAATGTAACCCATGGAAACCAATGGTTGGAGAACAAGGCTGAAGCTCAAATCCAGTATCTATCTAGCCAATTCTCAGAGGATGTCATTCCTCACATCAGAGACAGGATTGTACCTAACTTATATACTTGTATCACTGTCTTAACCTTGTACTTAGAATTCAACTTTGTATCCCGAGTAGTACTCAGTTAACCTCTAGTACAGGAAGAAATTAAGTTTATGTTTCGTGGAAACTTAAACTTAGTTCAAATTGTAAACACTTTATGTGTCTGAGAGCCTGGAGAGGCTTGGTGGAAGAAAGAATACTCATACACTACTGTGGTTAGTGTTTGAGAGCCTGGAGAGGCTTGGTGGAAGAAAGAATACTTAGTTGCAAAGCCTGGAGAGGCTAGACTGAAAAAGAATACTGCATATGTTGCCTGGAGAGGCAGTTGAAAACAAAAGAATACTTAGTCGTAAAGCCTGGAGAGGCTAGACTGAAAAAGAATACTGGCATAAGTTGCCTGGAGAGGCAGTTGAAAACAAAGGAATACTTGGTGCTGTCTGGAGAGACTGTACTCGTGATGTCTGGAGAGACTGTACTCGTGATGTCTGGAGAGACGGTACTCGGTAGAGCCTGGAGAGGCTTGCCTGAAAAAGATACTGCATGAGTTGCCTGGAGAGGCAGTTGAAAATGAAAGAATACTCATTGTTTAGCCTGAAGAGGCCGTGGTAAAGTAATACTTGTATCTGAGTTCAGATAGTGGAAAATCCAGTGGTTGTTTGCCTCTGGGACTGGATGTATCTCACGGGTTTGTGGGTGAACCATGATAAATTTTGTTCCTAAGTTCTCTTCCCTTAATCTCTTTATTTACAGTTTTCATATTTATGTTGGGGATTGAAAAGTTATTTTCATAACAAACTTAACACAACGATTTCAATAAAATGATCTTTCATAAGAACAAAACATGAGATGTTTCTCATATCAGTTGAAAAGTTATTCACCATTGTGAAATACTAGATGATACATTTATTTTGATATTGTTATGAAATACTACTTTTTGGGATTATTGTTGTAATATATTATACTAATTATTTTAATTATTGTACTATTTATTTTAATTTTTAATAAAATATTTTACCTTTATTGACAACAATTTAAAATTATATTGAAAAATAATTTTTTACATATAAATTTTATTTATACAAAATTTTTAAGAATATAAATTATTTTAAATAATATATTAAAATTTATAATAATATATAATTATAAAAAATTTAAGATTTGGTTCATTAATTGATTATGTTATTATCTGTCATGTTATAATTTTCAGCATAGTTAACAGATAGTTTTACCAAACAATTCCAATCAAATCAACTAGCTTTTAAGCAAATCAACTATCTTATTAGTTTTCAACTAACTTTTCAGCTAATTTTGACAAACACACTCTTAATATATAGGAGTAGATGTAATATAAACTTACAATAATTGTTCATATTGGATTGGGTAATTATTCGTTATAATGAATATGAATATGATATTTTTTTGTTGAATATATATGAATATGAATATGAATTTGAGTATAGATAATTAGTATCAGTAGTATATTATCTACCCTACACCCATAATATATATAACATTTCTAAATATTACATTACGCATTTCAATAAACTTGTATTTTTAGTTTGAATTAAACGCTTGTGCTTATAATGTTTTATGGTAACATTTGGATTTTTTTTTTCAATTAAATACGTTTAATCAACATTGTTTTCAATCACAAAAAAATCAACATTGTTTTAATTAATTTATGAATTTTATATGGGAAAAAATGTTTTTCATCCTATAATTTCGGTCAGCTTTGATTTTCGTTCATGCACTTTAAATTATTTATTTTTTGTTTCTAAATTGTGTAAACCCCAAAATTGTGGTCGTTGTTGTTAGCGAGATCTTTAATTTGATGAGATGACTAACAAAAGTTACACGTCACCCTCCGTTGTAGGCCCAATTAATTGACATCATCTAATTAATCCTTTTTATTAAATTTTAAAATAACCCTAATTACTAAATTGGTTTTTTAATCGTGTAAAAACCCTAATGTTACTTGATCAATTCCAATCCCTCTTGTGCAATCTGTGTCTGTCTTTGTAACTATGTCTTTTCTCCTGTTGAAGGCGACATGGAAGAAGCCAAGCTTGATGTGTGTTGAAGTTGTCCCATGAGCATACCATGGAATGGCGCATTGTTCACGGTGGACACAAGGGTTGGAACAATGTCGATTACATGTATGAGTTTTCTTTCAATTTGTTTAATGGATTTCTTTTTGTGACTAACAGATGTATGGGTCCACTGTTTTTTGGTTGTTGCATTATTTCATGGAAATGATCATTGTCTTTTTTTAGCATTTAGGGACATAGGCTTTACTTTTTCTAATACAATATGTATATATTATGTTGTAGGGATGGGGTTTTCTATTGCATTTTATCATATGGGTAATTTTGTGCATAAACCATCACTTTCTTACAAGGGGGGTGAAATACATGTTTTTCACAGGTAGACATAGAACATGGTCGTATTTTGAGGATTTGGGATTAACTAAGGATTTGAGATATGTTGATAAGGTTAAGATGTGGTGAACAGAGAAAAGAGTTACTTTTAAGATAGGATTGAAAGAGTTACGTAATGATGAGGATGCTCTTGAGCTAGCTAATGTTGTTGAAAGTAAACATGCATTTAGTTTCTATCTTATGTGTGATGTTCTTATGAACAATTTGCCTATATCCTTTAATAGTAAAATTTTGTTGGCTAGAGATAAGCCTATTATCACCATGTTTGAAATGAATTAAAACATATGTTATGGGTAGGTTTGCCTCTTTGAAAGAAAAACTAGATAAGTATGAGGGTGAAGTTATGCCTAAACCTAGGAAGAGACTTGATAGGGAGGTTGAATTTAGTGGGAATTGGTTGGCTACTTAGGCAGGGGATCAGAAGTTTGAGGTTAATCACATACTTAGGAGGGATAGGTTCATCGTTGATCTTCACTCATGTTTGCACTTGTAATTTCTAGGAGCTAGTTGGGATCCCTTGTAGGCATGTTGTTACAAACAATCACCTACAAAGGAGATGACGTAGAATCTTATGTACATAGCTATTGTAAGAGATCATCTTATGAGCTATGTTATGGAAAAGTCATTGCACCAATCAATGGAGAACAATAATGGCCAAAGATTGGTGGAGAGTTGATATTATCACCAACATACAAACCTGGGATTAGGAGGCCAAAGAAGCTTCGTAGAAGGGAGCCAGATGAAGATAAGAACCCTACTAAACTAAGGAGAGGTCACCCAATAACTAGATCCAATAGATGTTAGTAATTAGGCCACAAAAACAGAAGCTGCATCAACACCCCATGTGAATCCTCCAACAGAACTAGAAGTTGGTGTTCAACAGTCTCAACAGGTGACAACATTTTCAGTTAATTAATTTCGCTAAAAAAATCATTCATATCTAACTAATTTTTTAGCTAATTTTATAGGCTATAGGAAATGAAGATGGTGTGTCTGCTATTGGTCATCCAAATTGAATACAACAGACCTAGCAGTCCCAATAGGCTAGAAGAAAATCAAATAAAAATCATAGTTTCTCAATGGGTGAAATTTTTTTTGTCATGATTAATTTTGTAACATTGGATCCACACCCTTAATATTTTTCCTTTAAACAGGCTAAAAGGAAATCAAAGATAACTATAACTAGTACTTAGCAATCTCACAACTCACAAGGGACTCAAGGGACAACAAGGGTGACAAGAAATTCTCAAAAGTCACATTAGACACAACACACTCAAGATACATGTGCTTGATCTTCTAAATCCAAGAACAATCCCAAAAAGGTAATGTATTCACATCGTGTAATCATTATGGTTTGAACACAAAATCTGTAACAGAGAGTCATATGGTTTTTTTTGTCATTATATCAGAGAAAGGCTGGGTCTGCACCAAAGAAGGGGGTACATACACATAAGAGGGCATGCCCACCATTAATATTAATTACTGTGTAATTTATCAAACATAGACAACCATTGTGTAATAATTACTTTTAAGCATTACAGGAAAGAAGAAATCATTGCCATCAGGTCCATCCATCCCAAAATTTGAAAGAAACATGACAGTGGGTCAACCAGCTACACAACAGACACCTGTTTGGATAAGAAATTAATTGAATCAGTCTCCTTACTTTCAATCAACTAACATGAATATTTACTTGCCACTATTATAAACTTTGGACAATAAAAACCACATAGACAATCTTAAAGTAGTTGCCTCATTATAGTAAGAAGAATTAGGAGTTCAACAAGTAGACCTATCAGTAGCAACCTCAGCAGAAGGACTGAATTCTGTAGCAACAGTTGCAGAAACACCAACACACCCACTGAGGAAAGGAAATGATCAAGGGAGACATCTAATGGGAGGAAGTAAAGTGACTGGAAAAACAAGTCAGAGAAAAGGTGGCAGAAAAGGGCTGAAGACATGGAGATGATAACACATAGTCTCATATTTTGATGTATAGGAAATGTAGTCAGCCCATGTGCTGTTTTTTTTGGAAGAGTGGTACATTGACAGTGTTCATTTTAACTTTGGTGTTTTCTGTCTTATTTGGCATTAATAAGAAATGCTTGTTTAATTTTAATGAGTACATATGTACATGTGACTCATGTTGCTTCAAGCCACATGATTTGTTTACTTGATTTTTGTTGAATCAGGAAATTTGTGCACATGTGACTTGATTTTTAATCAAATGAAATAAAAATTTATGTTACCAACTTTATATATTTGTTGCCTTTGCCTCATGTGCAATTATATATCAAATAAACAAATAAATCCAAAAGAAAATGCACACACCTAAAATGACAACTCATAACCAATATATGTAAAAAATAAGGTCTGCATTATCATGATTAAGAAACCATTTTACAATTGTCAATTACATAAAACCATTCACATTAATTGGATAAACCTAAACCAATGACTCTATCCCCCATTTCCCTAATTCCTAACTCACCCCTAAACCACACCACTTTAAAGTTCAATTACATTTCAGAGCACATAATCCCAACACTACAAAGCGCACACGCCAAGCAACACAACAAAACACATTTTCATTATCCCAACTTTTCTTTTAGCCCAAGCTTCATCTTCAGCTTGGCATTCTTCAATTTCAAGTCTTCCACTGCATAATCAGATCCATAGATACTTCCTCTACCACCTTCTCATCACCCAATGAAAATAATTACAAGTGCTTTGTGTATGTACAACAAAAAACACAGAATGGGATTCAGGCTCCGTAGACCGCAAAAATGAAGAGAGAAAGAGAACTAGCATAACAAATAAGTACTTACATCCTAAAAATGGGGCACCTCTAGAAATTTCTGTCCGAGTTCCTCACGCTGTTCGAGAGTGAGTACGATTAACTTCTCACAACACCTATATCTCTTTAACTCGTAGGTGCTTGCTCCTTTCATCGCCCACCTTTGTCGCAAAATTCACCTAAGTTCAATGGTTATGTAGTTTATGTTGGGGGAACCCTAACATGCAGAGGCATGGAAAGAAAATGGTCTCATTTTGGGGATATAGGGCTCTATAATTATTTTTATTAAAAATTGTTTTTTAAAATTTAATAAAATAAAGCTTAATTAGATGAGTTAGCTAACCAGGGTCCATTACTGAGGGTGACATATAACTTATGTTAACCAACTCATCAGGTTAACAGACCTCTCTAGTGGGAGGGACCACAGTTTGTGGGGTTTACAAAATTCTTAGACAAAAAAAAAAGAATTTAAAGTACTGGGACGAAAACCAAAGTTGACCAAAACTATAGGAATGAAAACCATTAATTCACTAAAATAAAAATGGTTCAGATATTAGAATGATTACTTGCATAAATATAAAAATGGGTGTTTAATTATCTTTCTCTCTCTCAATGCAGATGTCAAAACAAGTAATATTATATCTCTCACCCTTACCCTACCCGTTGTTCTTCTAATCAGGTTAGTTTGTATGAAATTTTATATGAAAAAAGTATTTTAATTAAATAAGTGTATAAAAATCTTTAACAAAAGAATAAAAAATTAAATATTATTTTAAAATATAAAAAATAATTGTTAAAATGTCTCTTAAAAATATTAAAAAAACACAACCTTTAATCAATACTCTATATTAATTCGAGACTTCGATTCATTTTAGAGAGTGACACTACTTTCCATCTCAATGATTTTAAACATTCTCTTTCTTCTTTCATTATATGGTAAATTTCACACATTATTTGCGATAATGAGATTATCTCTTTCAATCTTCAATACTAATATCATCTCTCTTCCTATTTGAATTTGTAAATGCTAATAAATGCTAATCCTAAATTTTAAAATTTATTATAAAATCCAAAATATAAATCTTTATTCTTATCATTATGATTTTAATTAATTATATTTTATTACTAAATAATAATATAAATTAGATTTCAATAGAATAATATAATCCTACTATTATAATTTAAAATTGAATAATTATAAAAATTATTCTTATTTTTAAATTTTAGAAATATTAAATTATTATAAATTTAATTTTAATTATAAAATATATCTTTATTTGCATATTATGCTAGTTAATATATACTAGTAGATAAAAATTGTCAATATAAAAAATTATACTGATAATGGATATTTGTTCAACTTATTATTTATCATATGATAAATGTTTTCTTGCATTTTATGTGAAAGATAATTCAGTGTGCAATGATATTTGTACACTTCTTTATATATGCTGAGCAATATTTTTCATTCGTGTAGAAGATAAAATAACATGAATTGTTGCATAATGTTTAGTTTGAAAGATTAGATCAGATCGGCAGGTTTGACTGGTCTAATTGGGAGCCAGCATGTTGATGGGTTGGTTCAATCCCAAAAGCAATAGTAGTTCTCAAAAAAAAGGTGAAAACCAGTCAAAAATCAATAAAAATATAATGATGTCAAAAAATATTTGAACGTAATGGTATTTTTTTAAAGATTTCAAAATTTTTACTTATAATTTTTTTACTTAATCTAAAATATTTTTAAGATTAATAAAGACACATGTTTAATTTAAATATTACACATAGATATATATTATTTTATTAATTACTATTATTTTTGTTTTTAAAACTTATATTATGGTCATTTGTACTAATTTATAATTTTATGTATCTTAATTTCTCATAATTGTGTTATGGAAATATTATATAATATTAAAAAAATATTGAATTAATATCGGTTTGACTATGATTTAACCATTGAACTATAAGTGTCTTTACTGGTTAAGTTATCGATCCGATATTTAAAATATTATTGTTATTCTCTTATACCACTATTGATATCAAATAGTCTATTTTTTTAATATTTTTGTTTTTGGTTTCTAATAGTTTCCTCCCACCCGGTAGGTAAGAGACTAATCTCAACAGGATTTTTTCCATACACATGGATCCAGGAATCGAACCCAGGACCACATGCTTAAGGGACCCAAACTCCTTCCACTCGAACAAATACATGTTGGTTTTTTTTAATGTTTTTTTAGTTACTGTATGGACTATATCACAATTTTATTCCTTCAAGATTTCATCGTCAATACTCAATATTATATATTAAACCATTATCAATTTGTCATTAAAGAAAAATTACGGAATATGCCAAATGTTAAGGAATGAGGTCCACCAAACAATATTGAATAATTATGAAAAGAGTAAAGGAAAAGTGGTAAGAGAATGGAAAAGGAAAATTCTTTGTAACAGTAAAAATATGAAAATTTATTAAAATTAATGCTTAATATACAAAATTGATATTCAATTTGAAAACAATAAAATAAATACAAATTTATCAGATTATAATGACACCATAAACAAATTGTGAGGTATGAAAATATCTCTAAAAAAGTATAAAAAATACAACCAAAAAAATTAACTGATGAGCGATATTATAAATAGATTTAAATTCCCCTGTAGACCATGGTAGGTCCATTTCCATAAATCAAAGGCTTCAAAAGCATACTCATATGAAGAGAAGCTTCTAGTCCTAACACTCCTTTACGCACCCCAAAGATAAAAAATTAAAAGCTTCATTTGGCCTAATTGTAGCCTAGTTTTGAGTTTGAGGATCAGAGGTCATAGGTATGTCTTTCGTTTATTACCTCAGCTTGTAAATTTTTGAGTTTTTTTTTAAATAGAATTGTGCTAGACAGTTCATAAGGTTTAAGATTCAATAGACTGCTACACTTTAAACTTTTATATTTATTTTACTTCTCTCTTTCTTTTTTTTTTTTTAATTAACAGAGACCTAACCTTATTTTCCAATACAAGGATTAAGAAAAAGAGAAAAAATAAAAGAAAAAGTGAAGAGACATTACAGATTGGTGGTCCCCATTTAAGAACCAAAGAAGTAATGTGGAACCTTATAATTTCTTATACCATGATAATGTGATGCATTTCACCATTGTTTCGACCATGAATTTCCTTAAAAACCAGTCGATTTCTTTGTTCTCAATGCAAGATGATATTCTTATAAAGAAGCTCCTCCTCACACATGATGATCCAGATGGTCGTAGGCTGGATTCTGAGGCAATGCTTCATGCTGTTGGCAACATTATGTTTCATGCTTCCACAATAGTAGTACATTTTACACCCTTTATGCATGCTGTAACTATAACTTATTTTGTTCATGACATACAATATGACAACAAACTCTGGATTTTAATTTTAACAAAGCATTGAAGTTTTCAGATCATGATTTCAATTGGCTTCGTTTGTTTCAGGTGGCTTCTAATATATATTCTGCTTCCTTTCAGAAGAATGATGTGACTGAAATTGAAACACTTGGTTGTTGTGAACCAGTAGGATGCATCATCTCAAAAATATGCAAGGTACTTCATATTCCTTCTTTTGACTAAGTTGATGCATGTGCATGAATATACATATAATTATTTAACATATATTTTGCAGATTCTCTGCAAATGCTGTGGTGAAGGTGATATTAACTCAAGGATAATGAGTTTGTTTGATTTGATAGGAAAGTATAGCTGGGATGCAAAAGCAGTTTTAGTGCTTGCTGCTTTTGCTGCAAGATATGGTGAATTCTGTCAATTTATACAGCTATATCCTGCTAATACTTTGGCGGCTTTAATTTGGAGATTTAAGCAGATGCCCTGCAACTTAAGGTCATTGAAGCCCCAAATTAAGGCACTGAGCTTGTTGGTTAAGACCATGATGGATGTGGCTATGTGTATCATTAAGTTTGAATCACTTCCCCTTCAACATGTAGAGCTTGGCAATGACATATACCTTGTTACAAAGTCTCTTGTATATGAAGCTGTGTACTGGATTACCAGAAGCAGTTTGGCATGTTTTTCTCAAGTCATGGATTTCACTTCCAAGAAACATGAGCAAGTGCATGTTCTTTCCCTTGAGGCTTAGATCAATAATGTCAAACATACATAATTGTTATTATGTATTTTACTTAGTGACTCAAAATTATTGATAGTTTCAAATGCATGTAAAAAAAATGACTTGGGATGCTATTTTGATGTATTCACACATTGCAGGTATTCAGATTCAACAATAATGGCTGCTTGGGAGCTCTCAAGTTTGGCGTATAGGTTAAGTGACTTATGCAGCATTCTCAGAGGACAGGTGGATGTGTGTCACCGAGAAATAGGTCACTTTTCAGCTTGATAAGAGTTCTTATAATGGAAGGTTTATTAAACCATTCTGAGTTATGCACTAATATCAGTGATATATAATAATGTTTCAGAGAGAAACTTGCATGATAGGCTGTTGAATCTTGTTCACGAGGAGCACATCGATAATCAGAAGGTTCTCAATTTACTTTTTCCTTCAAAGAATTACTTGCCATTGAAGCATTGCTCAACACAAGTAAAGGTATTATGCTCTTTGATGGTCATTTGTGTGCCAAGAAAGATTTGCCTCTTTTAGAAGAGTTAGATCAATAGATATATCCATACATCTACTTTTTTTGGTTCAGCTCAATTGGTAAATCAAATTTGATTGAAGTAACAGATAAAGGAAAGCATATATATCAGACATTGCAAAATCAAATAATGAAATAACAGAAAATTGTACTTGTACCTTCAACTTGAGTTCACTCAAGTCCACCTTTAGGCTAGAGAACAATTATATATCAAGAAATAAGTCACACCAACATATAAAATGAAGGATCCCCCCCCCCCCCCCCCCCCCATATGTGTACCAAATAAGAAATGAAGACTTTCTGACAGGATTTTATAATTTTACTTTTACATTATATTGTTATTGTTTACACAGAAGAGCACTTAGGAAACTGAAGCCTTGTAAATATTCTAATTTTATTTCTCTATTGTTTACAGCTTGGTGTGTCTGAACTAAACAATAAGGTAGTTCTGTTGTTGATCTCAAATCCACAGCTACTCACCATGGAACAATTATTCTTACTAGTTCACCAAACATGTGATCATCCTTTTAATGAGAGGTTGAAGGACAGTTATAAGATTGTGTGGGTTCCCCTTCCATCTTCTGATACATGGACTGATGCTGAAGAGAGTAGTTTTAATTTTCTATCAGATTTCTTGCCTTGGTATGCTATTCAGAAACCAAGGTTACTTAGCCCAGCAGTGGTGAAGTATATCAGGGAACAATGGAACTACAAGGATGATCCCATCATGGTAACACTGGATTCCAATGGGAAGGTCACAAATTTCAATGCTCTTGATATGATTAAGATTTGGGGAGCCCAAGCTTATCCCTTTTCAGCTTCAAAAGAGGCAGAGCTCTGGGAAAACCAGAACTTGACAATGCAACTTTTGCTGGTTGATATCAATCCTCTCCTTGCTTACTGGGTAGGAGTCTTATTCATAGCATCTTCTAATACAATTTCAGTAGTTTTATTAAATGTAACATGCCTAGATTTTGCATTGTATTGTGTGTCAGGTTGAACAAGGCAAAAATATTTGTCTTTATGGGAGTGAAAACATGGCTTGGATCCAACAATTCAATGATAACATAACTGAGCTCAAAGGAGCAGGTTTGCAGCTGGAAACAATATATGTTGGTAACAGTCGATTAGGTGAACATGTTAAAAGGATAATGGCAAGAACTGATGAAATAAATCTCAGTGATCCACTTTCCTTTACCAAAGTGCAATTCTTTTGGCTTCGGTTGGAGAGTATGAGAAGGTCTAAACTCAGAATAGGGAAGACACCAAGTTGTGATCATGTCCTAGCAGAGTTGTCAGCTTTGCTTGACGTGGATGATAAAGAGGAAGGTTGGGCAGTGATTGGAAGTGGGAGTTCAACTGATACTTTTATGCTTCAAGGGTGCAGTGATGGAATTCTTAAGGAACTATCCTTTGTGGGGAGACAAGATAGACAAGTTGGGATTGTCAGGTGCCCCAAGAAACTTCTTAGACCCTACTTCTCTTGCAGGACCTTGCAATCACTCTTACATAGTTCCCTCAAGTGAAAGTGAAGGACTAATTCAAGGAACTATAATTTGTCAAGTGTGCAAGCGTCCTATGAAGAAGTTTGTGGTGTACCAGCCATGAATGGGACAGATACAATTGGTAGGTTAAGTTTTGTGTGTTACCTCCATGTTTGTCTCTTACTTTGAGTTTCAGGCATTTAAATTGGCCATAATATTCGTATGGAAATCTCTAAGAAAAACAAAAACAACCCAGTTTGATTTTTATTTAATTGAGTTTTTCTCTCTCTTTAGTTTGTTAACAATTGAGTACTTTTATTTTGGGGTCATAGGCCATACTTAAGTAAATTAAGTAATATATTGTCATCGATAACATTATTGTTGTTCTTATTGTTGACATTGTATTCAATTTTTACTGTAATGTTTAAATAATATACTTGTTAACTTGTGTAACAGCTTAGATTTGTTAACCTGTATAAAGACAGGCCTAATAGCCTGACTAAAAGTAGTCTTGTTGGTATATTTAAAAACCTTATTATAAAATATATTTGTGAATAGGCTTTTAAGTAAGACCAGACATGTAAAAGGTTACATCAAACCTTAAAAATAGATCTATATCAAGTAAATAAATCATGTCAGGCTTAAGTTTAGAAAGTAGACCTAAGCCCTTTAATATAGGACTTGACTTACTGTCCCATTTTCATCCCTAGCACTATACCAATCACACTTGGTTGACACTATTTTGGCAAAGTCTTAATTTGAAAATCATCAATTCTTGACTCAATGTGGGAGATAGGATTCAATTCACATTACTAATACACTGCTAGGTGTTTTAAATGGGTCATGCAGAGACTATACTACTGTTAAAAATCCTAACTCACATTCACAGGTTGAAATGAACTATCTCTACAATGAAAGTTTTTATTTTTTACAATATAAATTACTTATTCTTTTCACTTGTAAATTTAAAGAACACATAATAACTCATATATTATATATTGGTACATATCAAATGTTCAAATGAAATTACATACTTCAAACTCAATCATACAAGTTCAAAACCAATTCTGTGCACTACTCATTCAACCATACTAAAATCTCAAAAATGGAAGTCCAAACTTCATGATGCTAATGGCCAACACACAATCATCCATAAATATTTCACTATACACAGTTGGCATGATCTCAAAACTAATGCACGCAACCCTGAAAAGCTTCACACACCTTATGCCAAAGTTTTGATATCAGTGTAATTGCTCCCTTGGTGTTTTCTTCTTTACACTCAAGAATGGCTTGAACATCAACAGTACTCCAAGTCCTTCAACAACATTCAGGGCAAGGAAAACCATATGGGTGCCTGCAGTTAAATGTAAAAATGTGAGCTTCCATTAAGATAGCTAGGAAAAGAAACCATGTCCCTATTGGGATTGAAATCCTACCAAAAAAGGACAGACACAGCTGAAGATATTAGAACAAGAATTCAAACTTGTCATTGTAAAGTTGCATTTTCACTCTTTGATTCAGTTTAAGGGAAAAATACATTATGCTGTTGAAAAAAAAGGGGTCTATAATATTATTTCCTATTAAGTAAAACTAAGTAAGCAAAAAGTTCACATTTAGATTAAGGATTCCCATATTCAGGATATGAAATAGAAACCAATTAAAGAAATAAGTTAAGCATCATACCTGGGAGGAAAGAAGCATTTATCCGCTTTTGTGACCAGGTTAATCTGCATTGCCAAAAGAGCACAAAAAAATAAATGGATATAACTTTCAATGTATCATTGTTGTCAGAAAGTATTCTCTCTGCACAAAATATTTACCAATGGAGCATTTGTTAACAGCAATGAGATCTGAACTGTGAGTAGGAGTGTAAATGAATAGAGTCAAAATACTGCTCAAATTGAGTTCATTTATTTAAACAAGCCAAATTTAAAACCTGAGCTTAACTTTTCAAAAAATATGAAGTTTTAGCTTGATTCTTAATTTGTTTAAGACTTGGTTTTTCTTTTCCATTATCAAATTTATCCTTAATTATTTTTTAATTTTAGTAATTCAGTATATATTTTTATGCTAAAAGATGAAGTAAAAATAGAAAAATATATATAATTTTGTATTAAAAAGAAGACTTAAGATTGGAATATAAAATCTTAGCAAGTCTTATTTAAAACATGGATACCCTACAGATAGTTACAATCATAATTTTAACAATGGCTCATAAGTCACACACAAGCTAAAGAAATCAAAGGGAAACTCACATTGCACCACCTCCAGCTGGGCCAATTGTTTTGAATGCTGACATACCAGTCATTGCAATGCCATTAGCTGCCCCCCTTTGATGTTGTTCCTGTTTCCAAATCAACATGCTTATAAGCCACAATTCCATACAAAAATGATCTCAAATTATTGGAAGGAAATGACAGCTTATGAAATGAATAAAATATTTACCACAGCTCTATTTTGAAGAAGGAATAAACCAGTTGCAATTGTCTCCTAAGTCCAGCAAAAAATATAATCAGACAAGTCTATAACAAAGATAACATTTTTTCAGCTAATTAAACTGATTAGCTATATAAAGAAAGAGGTGCACTTACAGACATAATATGCTTCAGAACAGAAGCAATATTAATCACAAGGTACAATGTGGAGCCAGACAACATTGTCATGAAGGGATAACTTTGCAACAGAGGTATAGATAATGCCTACATATCATGCCAAGTAAAAAGACATGTTTCAAATAAAAGAAAAATAAAAGGCTGAATCACATTAATTGCCACTTAAGGTGAAAACCAACCCCTGTGATGCGAGCAAGGTTAACAGGTCCACATGTTTTTTGCACTGATGGGTACAGGGTAAGCTGGTAAATTATAATAGCTATACCTGACTAGTTCAGAAGAAATCAGTAATTAAGCAGCATATCTGTTAAGCAATGTATAAAAAATAGAAGTGCACAACTTAATTGCTATGTAAATTCAAAGGAACAAATTTAATGCAGTTCAGAAGTTTTCATAATATGTCACTAATACCTTACACTGATTAAACTAATCGATTATATATGTACTTGCCTAATTTTCATTTCATTTTCTCTAGAAAATGATCAAAGAACCCTGCTACAGAAGATATACCATCCTGAAGTGTTTTGAGATAGAGTTTCACAACGCTCAGAAAATAATAAGGGGTGAGTCTGGAAGAGCTTATTTGAGCTTATCTTATGATATAAACACTTATGTAAGTGTTTGGATAAACTTTAAGTGCTTATGACATAAGCACTTATTGAATAAGCACTTAATTAAGATGTTTTCCTAAATGCACCCTAAAGAGTCTGAAATAAATCCACACATAAATTTTTTGTTTGATCAACTGATTCCAAGATTTCAAGATACAATGGAAGTAGTAACTAATTTGCTTCGAGAACAAACTAATTCACCAAATAAAATAAACATTAGATCCAGATGTAAGCACAAAGAAATATTATATTTAAGACAAATTAGGCAACTAACTTGAAAATTGATGAATATTTAGAGATTCATAGAACAGAAAAATGTACCTGATATTGCCAGAACATTACCAACATCATTAGTTGTAAAGCTCAAACCGCCCAATCTTCGAGGACTGAGAGCCCATAATGAGAAAACCTAGTAAAAATGTAAAATGATGTTGGAATATAGCCAATTCGATGAATATCAGTTTGTAGTAAGAATACTACCTCTCTTGATAAGCAATATCATGAAGTGAGAAAATACAATAAATAATGATAGATGACATTAAGGGCCAATTTAGGAAGGTTTTTTCATTTTTTGAATCATCTTGTCTTTCTCAGCCCCACTGCTTCCAATTTCTAAAGCTTCAACATTGTCAGTGGACTCTTTGCTGTCATTGTGGTTATGAAGTGTCTCCTGCAGTGATGCAGATAATTTGAAACAATTCTATATATACATACATACACATATCTTAGAAAAGGAAAAGCAGCCACAGCACAAAAATGGTGCTACATTCTGATATATCATCATATTAAAGTTAGAATAGAAATCACAAAACATGAAGAGGGCAGAGATTTCTCTTATTGATGAACTTATACGTTAGAACTTAATATACATACCGGAAACCAAATGCAGGCAATTGCTGCTGCAAATGCAAAAGCTGATATTATAAAGCAGGGCAAGAAATATGGAAACCTGCAAGGAGATTTATGTTTTGACAAATGAAAGCACAAAAACAAAGCAAGAAAAGAAATTTGAAGAAAGAGGGAAAAGAAAATTGAACTATTAAAGTTTTAGGAAAAAAATAAAAAAGAAAATAGTAACAACAAAAAAAAAACTACTTACTTATCCCAAAAGGAATCCTTTGGAAACAGATGTGGGTATTTCAATACTGGCTGTAATTCAAAATTTCACAAAGTATTAGAGAAACAAGTGGCTGAAGGATTTGCTTAAATGCAGCAGAAGGGTTTTATATTTATCCTTTCCTGTCCTCAATTTGAAAATTGAATTTCAGGCATCAGCCTTCTCAATATAAAACACACACCAATGGGAACTTAGATTGAATGGCAACTCATGTCTTTCAATATTAGTGATCTTATGTCCTGTTCAAAATCCATGGCTTTTCTAAAGAAGTATTTCACAGCAAAGGGAACAAATAAAAAAAAAATTTACCTGAGCCAAATAACCTCCCAATGCTGGACCAATGACTAGGCCTACTCCCCAAGCTGCAACTACCTGAAAATAATATCACACTTAATTATTATGATGGACAACTGGACAAATGCTACTAGAAATGATAGTAGACAAAGGTTAGTGAGGCTTACAGTTGAGAGTCCTAGAGCTTGCTTCTCTTCTCTAAAAATTTCAGTTGCATAAGCCTGTTAATACAAGAGGTTGTGGCTTACATATATATTAATGGAAGCTATAGTTAGATGGAATAAAGGAGTTATGCAAAGAAATATGAAATGACAACATTCAAACTTCTAATTTTTCCTGGATGCCAGTGGATGAAGCATTAATCTGCTAGCTATTAGGTATATATACATAGAAAAAAGTACCTTTATAGGTCCAAGTGAACCATTTAAACTTCCAAGAAAAAATCTCATGCTGATAGCCATCCATAGATTTGTACTAAGACCAAATAACGTGTTGAAAATGACACTGAAATCAAACAAACATCACTGTTGTTATGGGAAAACTTGTAGTATACATCAAAGGAAAGCATGAGTTCAGTGACATATATACTTACACTGTGATAACCCCTATAATTATAACAGGTTTTCTACCATAGCGATCAGATATCATACCCCACAATATAGATGTCAAAGCTCTGCCAAGCATGAATGCAGATCCTACAACATTTTTGTATTCATGTATTGATCACTTAGAATTATTTAAGGTGTAGAATACATCAAAGAATGGAAGTCCTAAAAGGAATCTTACCCACATAACCAGCATAGGTACTGATATCTTCCTCTCTTTCTGCAATATTAAAATCCTTTATCTGAAAATAAATATTAATTTTAAGTTTATCTTAATGTTACAATATTGAAGGTTTGTATTATGTGCAGTAGTAACTAAGGTGAATCATTAACTAAAGTTTGATTTCTTGAGTGTTTCATAATCATAACTGATAAGAAGGGAAAAAGGAAAAGCAATAAAGCAATTAGAAATCGATATAGGGACATCAAGAAGTTTGCAATTATCAGTTAAAATCTAAACTATAATGTACAAGGGTCCAGAAATTGTTATATTGAGGAAAAACAATGAATAGAACTTTGTATTTTGAAGAACCGTTTCTGATTAATACCTTTGAGGATTGGCTGTTAATTTGAGAGAATTTTATATCAGTTCATGGTACCAGCAAACATTCTATATGCAAGCCTAAATTGAAATTTGAAGTAGTCTCATTATAGGAGAAAACTCATAAAATTCATCTACAATTACCAAGGTCCTCACAAGCCCCACTTACACAAATTGATTTCCAGAGTCAAACATCCCAATTAAAATGGAAGAAAATTTTGATGAAGAGGTTTATCCAAGTACAGTAGATCAGCAGATGGTACACAGTGTATGTGTATGGAACTTCTTTATTGTATTTTTAATTAAAAGTAGATATAAAATGAAGCTGATATGGAAACACCTGAAAAGATTTCCCAACATAAAGTTTTCAAAGCATGCTCCAAGAAATAACATTGTCACAAAATCAAAGCTGCATTTTATGAGGGAGTTAACAGTATATTCCAGTAAAAAAAGTTAAACTCACCATAAAGTAAACAAAGGGAAAGAGTGAAGATACAGGCAACGCTGTACAAGATTAAAGAAAGAGACATCAGAGAGAAATATAGAGATAGAAGCTGTTTCAATCTGCTAACTAAGGAATGTAAAGACATGAAATACATAACCATTTACAGCATAGAACAAAACCCTGATTCTAGTTTGATATAAACTTTGGCTGAAAAGAATGAAAATCTTTCAAATAGTATCAGCTTTGTTGCTGGTATAAATCAAAGATGAGGAGTGTTTTCTGTTTTAATATATAAAATTAGACAATAATTTTGTTGAGTTTTGGCAATTTTGCAATCACTTATAAGGACCTTGCCAAATCTTAGATGCTTACAGATGACATGTTTAAAACAGAAAATAGGAATGCTACAGTGCTAGCATCAGCAAACTCAGAACTCAAAGTCAATTCCAAAAGAGAGTTTTGGAACATGTTCAAAAGTGAAACAGTTCAATGCTTACTGCCACATAACACCACTATCCATATATAAGAAAGATTTCTAATGGAAACATCAGTTTTCAGGTCTTTGGCTTGATCTGCCTTACAACCAGGGCAATTCTCATAATACTGTTTCTTCAGCAATGATTGTCCAATATTCTCCTCTTCCATTTTTGTAAGACAACCTCACTTCTTGTTTCACACAGATTCCAGTTCCACTATTCTCTATCCTTTCATATGTAATTTCCTGCAAAGAACACAGAGACCCTGAAGGACTAATGAGAAGGAGAGATATCAAAGACAATGCATCTGCCACTTCAACTCTATGACCATAAAAATCAAAGCTTGTCCATACAAGCATAAGATAATAATAAAATAACTTTTACATTATTTTAATACCTCTTGTGTTTTCCTTATTTCTTTCTTCAATCAATGTACTAATAATCAAATCAACGGTAAATTTAATTTTTATTAACATGCCTATAGGTATTTTGTTGACGGGGGAATTGTTCCATAAGTAACATTGCTTATTTATATTTTCAGGCTAATTTTGGAGTCGCAAACAAATTAAATTCCATGGTTTTTGTCACAAAACTAAAGTCACCTCCAATAAATTCAATAAAAGAGGACTTCATAGAAGGTAATAATAATTAATGATCTTGGAAGCTCAATAATAAAGAGGACAATCAGTTCACAACTGGCTCCCACGTGTGGCGGGGTACAGTATAGACTATAGAGTTAGTTATATGCTTTTCATGTTTCCAAGTGCTTTTAATTTTTTTATATAATATTGTTTTAATTAGTATGTAGAAGATTCTTAATAGGAGTTTTGATTTTTCGACACTAATTTTTTTACACTTTTCTTTACACTTCATTTTTTCTTTTTATCACATCAATTATCACACATTTCATTTCCTCTCTTCATTTCCTTTATTCTTTCAATCTCTTTTTTTTTTACACTTCCACACTTCAAAATATAAGTGTAGAAATATCATTTAGAGCCTTTTTAAATACGGGTAAGAAGTACTTTTATTTGACTTTTCTACTTAAAAAAAGACTTTTTCATTTTTTAATGATGTTTGGATGTGTATTTTTTTAACTTCCACTTCTGAAAATGTTTTGAAAAGTTCTTTTAAAACGTTAATTCAAATGTCTTTTTTATTTTAACTTTTTGAGAAGTTAAAACTAAAATATCGTTGGACAAAAATACCTCGTGCCAAATTTCACAATTACAATTCCTATACTATTTGTAAATTTCATGGAACCCTAGCAGAGATGGAGAGAAAAACAACACCAATCCTTGTTGTCTTCGTCATTGTCCACCATCTTCATCACAGTTCATCGTCTTCATCGCTAGCGACAACGGTAGATTACTTCTTCATCACCTTCGGTAACTTTATCTCTGTCCTTCTATTCATTTTCCTTCTTGTGAGTATTACGTAGATGGATATAACATTCTTTTTTTTCATATTTTTTATTTTTTTCTCCATTTTAATTTTTTTCCAATCACATTTTTCATAACTGAGTTTTAATTCATGTACCACACATTTTTATTAATATAAAAATAAAAAGTTAATTTAATTATATGACATAAATTATCAAAATTTTAAACATATAATTATACTTAGTGTTCGTACCAAATTCTCCACGGCTATTTCCGGTTGAGGAGGCTGAGCTTTCCCAAAGTTCATGATTACCTGGACAAGGGATGGCAAAGACGGTGGAGGCGGAGGAGACGGTGAAAGCGTCGCCGGAAAAGCCACCATGATCTTGAAGGAGAATTTACAAGAACCGAATTGAAACAGAAGGGATCCCAAAGAACTCGCTCCCAGCGACCATCTTGAAGATTCTTGAAGCACTGTTTCATCACGAACTGAATTGAAAATGAACCTTGAAGATCTTGAAGAGGATCGGAATGCGAGAGGTGTTTCTTTTCCCACAGACGGCGCCAATGTTCGTACCAAATTCTCCACGGCTATTTCCGGTTGAGGATGCTGAGCTTTCCCAAAGTCCACGGTGGTGTGCGACGAACCCACAACGGGGTAGGGTGTACCTGCAGGGACTTCGATGCTTAAGTCAGTGAGGATCCTGATCAGAGTATATGAAATAATGGATAATGCGTACCTCAAATGAGTCTCTCATAGTGTATTTATAGGTGAAATATGGCAGGAAATTCGGTTAGTTAGTTGTAACCGCTTTTAGCCAGTGTAATAACACATTTAAGTGAGATCGATGTACACACGCTATGAAGATGCTGGTTTAAGTTGGTCGAGGTCCATTTTCCTCCGGAACACTTAGTATGACAAGCTCCACCATAAATTATTGTTTTAGGCTTCATACTATACTTCTCATTGATTTTTATCCATATCTTTATGACATGTTATGAGATAAAGTATATTTTGAGTAATATTCATAGATATAACTAAATAAAAATTCAAAATATACTTCTTATTGATTTTTATCCATATCTTTATGACTTGTTATGAGATAAAGTATATTTTGAGTGAATAATATTCATAGATATAATTAAATAAAAATTCAAAATATATTGAACTAATAATAATAAATATATTAAAAATTGAATTTAAATTATTTTTATTATCTATCTTTTTTACGGAATATTTTATTGTTATTTTAAAAAGTGCAAAATATAATATTTTTATAATTAATTTTATTTAACTTTCATCTTTAATAATTATAAAAGGGGTTAAATATATTTTCAATCCCTGAAATTTGATTCGAATTTGGTTTTAGTCCCTAAACTTTAAAACCGTTGGTTTGAGTTCCTCATGTTCTGAAATCATGTAACTTCAGTCTCTCATGTTCTAAAATCACCTAACTTTAGTCTCTCCCATTAACATCGTTAACTTTAATGTTGATGTGACAAACGAATTTCTGTGTCAGTTTGTCCAGCCAGTTACAATGACCATGTTATGGCAATTGAATTGTACCTCAGCTCATCCAGTCAGATTTTATTTAGGGTTTTATTAAATTTAACTTCACATTTTTTTCATGAATAGTTAAGGCCACAAAATTGACCGGATGGGCTGGGTTGTAATTCAGTTGTCACATCATGGTCATTAAAAGTGACGGGACAAACTGACACAGAATTTGTTTATCAAGTCGGTGTCAAAGTTAACGGTGTTAAGGGGAGGGACCAAAATTACGTGACTTCAGAACATGAGGGACTCAAACCAACGATTTTAAAGTTTATGGATTAAAATCAAATTCGCGTCAAACTTCATGTACTAAAAACATATTTAACCCTTATAAAAATTATGTTTTTTAATTCTTAATGAGAAATTAAGAATATATTATTTTTATTTTATGTAAAGATTAAAAATATGAAATATAATTAGTGATTAAAAAATAACGTGGTTGTACTAGCTAGAGGCATGCTACGGGAAGTACTCTATGTTACGAAAAGGGTACTATAAGTACCAACACACTTTTTAATACACTTCACGTAATTGGTTAAAATTCACATAAATGTTACTAAATTATGTGAATCTCACTCTAAATGTAGTGGGATTCATATAACTTTTAATCAATCATATGAAGTGTATTAACAAGAGTATGTCAAATAGTGTAACCCATGTTCCAAATTGCCTCGGTGCATAATTGACGTGAATAATTGTTAAATTATCTTGTTGCTTTCTCATGTCCCCGGCCCTGACCCTTCATTTTCCTGCTTTTTCCTAAACATGTGGGGAACAAAGATTATTTTTCTTGATATAGATTGTGTCTGGTTGATTGGATATTTGGATATGTTATCATACTATAGTTGGAACAGCACAAATTTTTAAATTTTCATACAAATTTAAAATTATATTGAATTTTAGTCACAAAATAATAAATTGTTAGGTAAATATTTTTATTATCTCTTGTATTTATTTTACTTTATTCATATTATGATATATGGATTAAATATTTTTTCTTGAAAATATTATTATTTTTTAAATTAATTCTTTTATTTTATCTTTTATTTTGAGTCTATATATTTATAAAATAATATATTTTTAATTCCTTTCCAAAATATTTTTAGGAACTAAAAAATACATATTTTTTTTAATATTTTTAATGACTAAAAATAAATAAAAAATTAAAGAGGAACTAATTTAAAAAAAAAAAAGAGATATTTGGTATAAAAATATATTTAACGCTTGATATTTTTATCAGTATTTTTATCTTTTATACCCATATTAACCTATTATGTTTACAAATTTTTGAGCTGTTATATTGATAGTCTATCATATTCACCAAATTCAGAGTAACTATTTTTACACATTAATGTTAATTGTGTCATATCTTCACCTCCATCCGAATAACTATTTCTACGTAATAATAATTTATTATTTTCATAAATTAATTATCTCACAATGAACCGATGTTAATTATTAGAGTATCTTGAAAGTGACGTGTTTTTAATCTATTACCCGTTATAGAATGAGATGTATCATTCTTAATTTTTTTTTCAAAATTTTAAAAAATTAAATTAATTATACACATTTTTTATAATTTAATGTTTTAATTAATAATATATAAATTTAACTTAATTTAATTATACATACATTTCTTATACTTTTAATATTTTTAAATACTTTTCTTTTAATTTATATACTTGAGCTTTACCTTAATTCAAACTAGTCATGTACCTGTGCCATGCACGAGACATTTTTATCGTATTAGACATACAATAATTATTTGACAAAAAAAAAACATATAATGATTTTTTAATAAATAGAATTCAAAATATGAAAGTTAAAAAATTTCATATTAACATAAATGGTTATTTTTCTCTATTCATCTTTTTTCTTATCCCTACCTCAATTTTTCATTTGCACAATATATCCTAACAAACTCAAGTTATTTCCCTTTTTCCTTTATTCCACCTGTAAACTTTTTTATATTGTCCGTATATATCCGTTAAATCCTATTTTAAATTTATTTATAAAAGAAGTTAAAAACTATAGTAACTTTTAAAATTATTTTAATTTATTGATTACATAATATTTTCCAAAAAAATCTATTATTCTTTTTTGTAGTTTGTCAAAGAATTTTTTATACACTACATTTTTAATGGGATAACTAACTCTTTTTTAAGGTTGATAATTATTTGTCCTATAATTGCTCCCCCTAACCCATTTATCTAACTGAAAATATGTCTCACCACCATTTTCAATCGTACTCTCTACCAACTATTTTCCATGAAAATCATATTTAAATTTGTTGTACATATCCATGAAATTGACCAATTTTTAAAACTTTCCCTCTCATACCCTCTTTCATACACCACAAATTTTTCTTTCACTTATGATTAATATTCTCCATTCTCATTTATCAAATAGTGTTAAATTAAATGATTACATCTTTTATTCGTAACACGCTTTTATATCTTATAGTCTTTTATATTTTTTTATTTGAAAAGATTTTATTTTATTTGATTTGTTATCTGATCTATAATAAAAATTCATACAAAATAATATAATTCATTATCTCTAATGCTTATGGAATGACCCATTAGTGAGATATATTTATTACTTATGGAATTCCTCTAGTACATACATGATGTAAAAAAAACATGAATGACCTTTTAGAGTATTCTTTGTGTGCTCCAAGAATGCCTCTTGTATAGGATAAAACTTAAAGATTCTTGTAATTGCTTTTAGACGTAACTTAAAGGTTTTTATAATTGCTTTTAGACGTAACGTTCATTATTTTATTTTAAGATTTAAATTTAAATAGATCAAACTATAATTTTGTTTATAAACACCAATAATTTTCTTGTCAACTTATATATGCCCGCCTTTGGCAATACAATTGAATAGAACTAAAAATTTATGGGTTATAAGTATTGCTCAATTTATCAACCACTTAAAAACTTGCTAGTTAGTTTTACCCATAACCAAATCAAATTTTAATTTTCCTATCAAGTGAAATTTTGCAAAACAACTAAGTTTTGCAACACATACAAAGATAAGTCACCAATTAAAAAAATTCTGCAACATTTTACAAAACTCAAAAACCAAATGAAGATGGTCATAACCAATCACAATTTATTTTTTTTTTCAAATATTTAGTTGGGACTTTGACATTTGCAAAATATGAAAATTAATAAATGTTCTTGATCCTAGGTCACAAATACCCTTTAAACAAAATTAGAAAACCCACATAAAAGCACTAATTAAATAATTATTATAATTACTATTAACATAATTATAAAATATTTTTAAATATTATTTTAAATTTCATAGTATATTTTTTATCTTATAAACCATTTTTTAATATATTTAAACTATTAAAATGACCTTTAATATTAATATTTTGATATAATAATTTACTATAATTATTATAACAAAAAATGAACATTTTTAAAGTGTTTGAGCATGTTTCAAATTTTGTATTACATTTTTATTTTTTGAAATGATTTTCTAAAGTATTTTAATATGTTATAAACTTTGTATTATATTTTATTTATGTTATATTGATTGTTAAAATTAAAGGTAATTATAATTAAATAATTAATACTGTTATTATAATTATTAAATAATTTTTAAGTGTTTGAGTTTGTTTCAAATTTCATATTATATTTTTATTTTTTGACAATAAGGGTTTACCTTTATGAAATTATTTTATTATATTTTAATTTCTCATTATGTTTTTTTTATGTTATAAACCTTTTTCTTTTTAATATTGAAATTGTTTAAATGAGCTTTAATATTGATTTTTTTTGTAAAAAAATAAGTATAATTAAATAATTACTATAATTACTATCAACATAATTATAAATTATTTTTTAAAATATTTGAGAATGTTTTAAATTTCTTATTATTTTTATTTTTTTAAAATTATTAAATATGCTTTAAATTATTATTATTATTATTATTATCATTATTATTATTTGTTATTATCATATTTTTTTATATTTTTATAGTGATATTTACTTTAATATAATTATTATAGTTAATTAATAGTGAGGTATAAAATTAATCATTTAAAATGTCAAACATACTTTCTATTTTTAGAAATTTTACTTTAAAAATTTACTATTATACCCTCACTTTAAATTTCATTTGCCACTTTCACTACATTATTTTTATATATAAAATAAAGATTAATGCTTGTATAATCTAGCTAGTCTTACGAGACTATGAGTTGCATCATTGCGAGGCCTTTCTAGAAACAATTAAAGGCAGGCATACATTGATATAAGAAAACAATTTCAACGTTTTATAAATAAAGAACCTTTTAGGTTGGGGCAATTTGATTTGTCCATTGGTGGAGCCATTGAAAAAAAAGAAAGAACCTTTAACCCCCAACGTTTTATAAATTGACTTTAGCTTAGTTTTTACCATACATACACACTCTTATGATGACAATAAAATTATTCATTTGATGTGTGCCCTAAAGAAGCAAAAATAGGATAATCGATACTTTGTACAAATCCCCTGCTAATTATAGTCTAAAATCAAATCCTAAAACACCACTTTAATTTGCCTTTAATTTCAACGATATCTCCTCTAAATAAATTAATATCTCTAACAAAGACAAAACAAATTAACATCATTACCACACTGTGATGAAATGAACCTGTGACCACTAACCACACTCTCCTTGCCGACAGCAAATGCTTTGACCATCACTCAATGGAGCCCATTTCATCCCATCAACTGATATTAATTGCTCCATACCCTTGCTTCTCTTACTAGCTAGGGGTTACAACTATTTGGCTACAAAGGGCTGATTTGATCACTTTAATCATGAAACATGTATTAGAAATCTGTTAGGATTAATTATAATCTGTTTACAATTTTGTTAGAATTACCGTACTAGTTTTAGGTGAAATATTACGAGGGTTAGTTTTACCTCTAGAATAACCTTATAAATAATTGTAGCATTTCTTTCATTTGTATTATCTTTTAATCAAAATATATCTATGAGTTTTCTAAACTCTCTCTAATTATTTTTGGGATGACTTATGGGGATATTCATATACTGTTCTCTACTATCTTACTGCTGCTCCTATTCCTCCTCTTATTTTACTAACAACATGCATTGGCAACAAAATAAGATTACCAACAATTAACAATTAACAATTCATATATCCTTCAAGCGAGTGCTAGGAGCTTCTCTAAATCATCATAATTAATTAAGATAGAATCTAAAAGACACATGAGATGTGATATATGTAACATAAAGTACAAAACCCCAATTCTAGCTTGAAAATGGTAAATAGAATTAAAACCATAACAAATTCAAGTTTTAATTTTCCCATGACTCTGATAGGAGCGAGTCACTCCATTTTGAGCTAAAAAGGTACTTGATTTTAGGTGTTTAAGAGAAAGATGAAACTATCATGAAATTCAATGATCGATGTGACTGTAAAGATGTCAACAGTCTTCATATTGCGGTCACAATTATAATTATGAACCATAATTTTAAATAATGAAAAATACAACATATTAACTTTGGTGGAAAAAAGAGAACGATTCTAAGGTGGATCAAGCAAAATTTGGTCCACTTAGTCTAGTTTATATTATTGACTATTTGATTTTAATTTAAGGAAAATATGAATTTACATTATAACCTATGTTTGTTTTGTTAAAAGTCTATCAATCTAAAGTTAAAGGGGAAACTTTACATTACACAATATTATCAATTTAGTTTTTTATTTTTTCAACTAATATTTCATAAAAGTATAAATGAAAATCAATTTAATATCCGTCATTAATAAAATGAACGTTGAATTTGATGATCAAGAATCTAAATTACTATAGTTTTACATTCTAGATTACGTGAACCATAGTCCACCTTACACAGACCCAAAGAAATATAATCTTCCAAAAAAATATATTTTCCCTTCAGTCTTATTATTAAGACCCCTTTTCACTCCAAAAACACATATTAATAAAATTTGTTTTATTATATTAATTTTTAAAAATATCCTCTAATTATCAAATTTACCCCTATTTAATATCAAACTCTATTCAATATTTCACCTTAACCAAAATTTAAAAACTACAAAGTTCAGTAATTATGAAGAATAAAAATGAAAAAAAAACTAATAATGCTTTTAGAACTTTGTAAAGGGCCTTATAAAAAGGACCAAACAAAATTTTTAAGAGGGTCTAATAAAAAGGACTAGGGGATTATTAACTTCATTATCATCATAGATCAAAGAGAGGAGTGTTTCCTGTTTTACAAATTAATCAAACACCAATTTTATTGAGTTTAATTTGGTAAAATTTACAACCTCTTTAAGGACATAAAGACTTTGTCAAAACTTAGATGCTCACACACACATACATGACAGGTTCAAACAAAAGATCTAAATGCTACAATGCTAGCATCAACAATCTTAGCACTCAATAAGTCAAAATAAAAAACTAACATTCACGCCTATCTCTCTTATAGGTTGTAAATATAAGGTTATCTCAAAAGTTTTAGCAAACAAATTATGTAAGATGATTGGAAGTGTAATTTCTGAGTTTCAATATTCTTTTGTAAAGGGAAGTTACATCTTTGACAACATTGTGATTGTTAATGAAGTCCTCGAGGAAGCTAATTAAGAGGAAAAAGAGTTGTATATTGTTTAAAGTTGACTTCGAAAAGGCGTACGTATGACTATTAATTAGGACTTCTTTGTTAGAGTTAAAACCCTTTGTGATTTGGTTTTAATGATAACAAATCTTTTAATCAAAGTTAAGATTTTCTGTTCTTCAGTTACTAATTAATGTGTTTTGTGAGATTTGAGATGCTTGAGTGAGCAGAAACACGCTAAGACAGGAACAAAATCAAGTTAAGAACCCTGGCAGAAAAAGTTAAGAAGCTTCATCAATCATGCACCAAGACCCATCATCTTGAGAATCATTCAAGAATCAAGTCTCAAGCCATAAAAAGAAAGTAATCATTAGTCAAGAAGACTTGAGAATACTTGGGTATAGCTTATAAGCAAATCAAAGAAGCAAAAACTAAGAAGCAGAAGCAAGTACTTGGACACAGAAGCAAGAACTTGGAAGCGGAAGCAAAAAGCTTGGTCAAGAACCAAGAAGCAGGAGCAAATAACAGAACTAAGAAGCAGAAGCAAGAAGCATATCTCATAACCAAGAAGCAAATCTAAGAAGACGAAGCAAGTTGACTCATGCTAATGAGAACTTCAAAAGAAGACCTAAGGTCGGAAAGATGGCAGAACCAAAATGGTTGCATCAGAAACATAAGACTTAAGAAGCATCCTTGATCAGAACAACACTTGCATCAGAATCTTCTTAACATAATAAAAATATTGTCATCAGAGAAATAAAGCAGAAAGATTCTTAAGCCCAGTCAGAAAGGTTCTTAAATCAGAGAGGTTTCGAACTATTTCATCTCATTCATGGATAAAGAAAGGTTGGATCCATTATTTGAAACTGTTATATGCTTGTGAACTCAAGATTATCAAGTAATTAACCTCAGAAAGAATGACCATCAATTTAGAATACACTTCAGAAAGACCCTCAGACTGGACCTCTTAAGAAGCAAAGCTCAGAAGCAAATTGACTTTTGCTGACGAGGCAGTAACGTATGAAAAAATGTTGTAATAGTCAGAAATGGCTAGTAACGACTAGTTTGTGCCCTGAACACTCCAGAATCATAACAACTAGTTTACTAAGCCTACATAGAGGATCTGAACTGAAAAGTCAAGGTTGAGAAGAGCTAGTCTTAAATATAGCATAAAAGTTGCTTCTTACCTCTTCTCATCTTTAGTCTCACTACCTACCTATGATATCTTAGTTAATATCATGTAGTAGGTATTGCTCTTGTTTTTGTAACAGTTTATATACACTCTTTGAGTGATTTAGAAAGCTACCAATCATGATAATCAGCTTGAGAACCTTATAGTTCATCCACGCAGTGTGTGCTAGAACCTCATGCAAACCCTTCTATCCTCACCCTATTCTGATTGTATCTCCTCAACCTAGTAAGAGAGTGAATCTTAGCTAAGGTGCGAGTTGAGAAGCTTGGAGAGGCTAGGAAGCTCTATAAACCTTCTCATAAGCACCTTACTAATAGTTCACTTACAAACATTTCAAGTATACTAAATTGTTTCTTCTAATCGTATCTCTTCTGAGAACCAATTTTCTGATATCCAAGTTAAGACAGCTTGAGAAGCAGATCGGAAAAGAAGTTTAAATTTTCAGGAAAGCTTAGAAGCGTCTCAATTCAACCCCCCTTCTTGATACTTTTCCAACTACATTGTTAAAGTATGTAATGGGCAGGATGGTGTTTCCATTCAAATGGATGGATTGGATATCGAATGTTTATGTACTTCAAGAGTTTTCGTTCTTTTAAATGGTGATCCTACATGCGATTTCGGTGTTAGACGTGGTTTGTATCATGGGGACCCTCTTGCACCTTTTTTTTTTCTTATTGTTGTTAAAGCATTGAATTCTTTGATGTGTAAGGTGGTAAATTATGAGCTCTTTAATTCTTATATGGCTAGAGATGATCAGGTACTCCTCACACTTACAGTTTGCTGTGACACAATTATCATAAGAGATGCTTTTGTGGAAAATGTTTGGGCAGTAAAGGCAATTTTGCAGCTAGTTGAATTGGTGGTTGGACTCATAGTAAATTTTAATATAAGTAAGCTCATTGGGGTTAATGTTGATGAAGAATGGTTGGGGTTGATGTCACAGTTTCTAAATTGTAAAGTGTGAACCTTTCCTTTTTATTTTCTGGGGCTGCCAATTAGAGGATATCCTAGGAGAAAGAAGACTTAGGAACCCGTTAATCATAAAGTGTAGAAAAGATTGTCTAAGTGGAAGTGTAAATAACTGTCTTTAGGTGGTCACAATGTCCTCCTACAATCTGTCTTCCATTCCAACCCAAACTATTTTCTTTGCTTTTCGAGGCTCCAAAAGGTACTATTTATAACTTGAATATCTTTTTTAAATTTGCTTTGGGGTCAAGATAGTGAGCATAACAAAATTATTAGGTGGCATAGGAAGATAAATGTAGGGAAAAGAAACACGATGGGTTAGGAATACAGGATTCGAGAGCTTTTAATTTTGATTTATTAGGTAAATAATTAGAGGTTATTGGTTGAAAAGGGTAGATTATGGCATAGGGTGTTATCATCTATTTATGGTGATTCTCTTAATGGTATAGGGGTTAATAGATTTAATTGGTGGAACTATTTGTGGTCAAGTGATAATTATGATGTTTTTAAATCAGACTGGTTGACAAGTATATGTGCTAATGAAGTGGGAGATGGGAAAAATACTTGTTTTTTGAAAGACTTGTTGTGTGGATCAAATGCTTTATGTAATCAATATATAGTAGACTTTTTTTCAATTTCAAATAATAAAATGCATCTATAGCAGATATGATTGTTAAGAGGGAAAGAGGTTTTGTGTGGACGTGGATCTGGTGTAGAAATTTATTTCAATGGGAGATTGAACAATTAACTCAATTGTTAGTTGAATTGCATTTAGTACATTTACATGAAGGACTTGAAAGTTTGGAGATTGGTCAAGTTGGTTCCTGAAAGAAAAAAATTAACAAATAAGTCTATACAAAATGTTTTCGTCGATCACTTTAGTCCCTATGTCAGTGTCCATCTACTAACGCTAACAAAAGTGATGATTTGACACGTTAAGTGTCACGTTGACTATTATGTGGGATTCTCATGTGGCTATAACACGTATGAGTGACTAAAATGACAATAAGTGGTAAGTTTGAGGAACAAAATTGACTAAAACAAAACTTTCCATATCTAATGCAAAAACTATATATATTTCTTCCCCAAATTTTTCCTTAATTCATGTAAACTTCTAAATCTTAATTTTGCTTTAAAGGCAATTAGAAAACATTGGGGGCATGATGAATGGAGATTATAGCATTCTCATAAGCACCAAATACCTCATGGATTGGTTCAGCGAGCTGCGTGGAGATTGCATAGGAGAAAAAAGGAAATAAGTGTCAGAAGATCAATTGTTATTACGACCTACCACATTGAGATATTATTAGTCTCGCTAAGAAAGTCATTGTCGCCAAAGTAACTATACACATCAACTTTTTTATCATAAAACTTAAAAATATCCCAACAATAAGTGTGGAAACTCCTCAAATAATTAACTGACATATAAGGCAGTAAATAGACAGCCAAATGTTATGTGTGTGCAAGTGAGGAATAAAGGGCAAACAAGTGAGAAAGTATAGACAGGTCCTACCGAGAGCAGTAAGTAAGTAGTGCTTTATTGTGCGAGTAATGAAAAAGTGAGAGATATTGTGAGATAGAATAATAAAGGTGCTAGGAACCAATGTACCCTTTCTTTCTATTTAATAAAATTGTCTCTTTGATTTACATTTGGTATCAAAGCAGGTGGTCAAGGATCAACTTGTTCGAGCTAGTGTATTGATCGAGCTTACGGTTGGGGATCATGGTACATGGAGAATCTATAGGTTCACAGTTTAGGACTGCGGGAGTTGTTGGTATGGGTCCAAGCTCAAATGGTTGAGTGCCGGACACTAACCAATCTCCATGGTGGATCTCCCATCCTCAACTAGCTCGATTGAGAGACTTAACAACAACATTTATGACACGTGGATCATTCACATAAAATACTATCCGCTTGGGCAAGATTTGTGGAGTGTTGTTGGTGGTTGAGAGACTATCCCACCGACTGACGAAGAGCATTAAAGGCAATGGAATATCCGAGTTGGGAAGGCATTGTACGTATTGTCTGTCATCGTGGAGGATGAGTTCTTACAACAGATCAAGGAATTGAAAACACCGAATGAAACTTATGATTCCTTGACGACACTATTTACAAGGAAGAACGATTCAAGTTGTTGCTGCTAGAAAATGAACTTATGTCCCTTAAACAAGGAGACATGGTGGTAAGTCATCATTTTACTAAAGATAAATCTATTTGCAATTAAATTGCAAAATTAAACCCTAAGAATGCAATTACTGAGGCGAGAATACAGAGAGTGATTATTTATGGATCAAATCCAAAATATAATGGAATTAGGTCATGTTTATGTTATGTCAACACAAGCAACATATGTAGACAAGACAAGAAAGAATGAGACAACAAACTTGTGACACGTAAGACTCGGACATGTGAGCTATACTCGTTTAAAGGTCACGATGAAGAAATCAATTTTAAGAGGCCTACCAAACTTAGACATACAAGATAACATTGTCTGTGCAGAATGTTTATAGAAAAGCTCATGAGATACCGTATGAAGAATTGAAATACATAGTAGAGACCCTATTAGAATTGGTGCACTCAAATGTATTTGGACCGATGAAGTAGCCATCAATCAGTAGAAATCAATACATGATCACATTCATTGATGACTTCTACAGGTATGTGTGGGTAGATTTTATGAAGAAAAAAAATCTGAAGTTATAAAAAATTTAAAAATTTTAAAGATAAGAAAGAGAAAAAGGTTGAAAATAAAATTCAATGCTTGCATACTTACGAGGGAGAATACACCTCAAATAAGTTCAATCAATACCTACATAAATGTGGTATAAGGCGGCAACTAACCTGCCTAAATACTCCACGACAAAATGGAGTTGTAGAGAGGAAAAATCGACACCTGGAAGAAACCTTCATGAGTATGTTGCATACTAAAAATGTTCCACCATGATTTTGGACATAATGCATAAATCCTACTGTTTACGTCATCAACAGGATACCTCAAGCTAGACTTGAGTTTTCTTACCATATTAAAAACTATGGGGTACAAAGCCTTCAGTGAGTCATTTTCGAGTATTTGGATGAGTTTGCTACGTGCTCGTGCCGAGTCAAGAGGGTAGCAAATTTTACACGAAATCAGTTTTTGTATACCTGTTGGTTATGATAGCCAACAAAAAGGGTGGAGATGTTGCGATCCAACAATTGGGCACTGTTATGTATCCAAAAATGTAATGTTTGATGAAACATCATCGTGGTGGTCTCCATAAGCAGTGTTGTTGCCAGATTCAAAGGAGATTGAGGAGCAGGTGCAAAAACAAATAGAAGTGCAACCAAAAGATGAGGAAAAATGTAGCCGACACAAAAAGTGGTTAATATTGAACCACCACCTGATCAAGTTAAAGAATATCTCCAAATAAAGAGAAAAGTACTTGGAAAACAAGAGCCCACGCCATATATTTGGAGAAAATAAGACCAAGTCAAATAAAGAAATCAGAGGAGGAAGTTCATTAGCCATAGCTAAGAAGATCTATATGGACTCGAAAGCCAAACCCTTAATATGCCAGCGCAACATTGGTGGAAGATAATGGCATAAAAGAACCAAGTACTTAAGAAGATGAAAATTTTTTAGCAAGAGATAAAAGACAAATTAGTGAGAAAGTGTGGATAACTCCAACCATGAGCAATTAATGATTAAGTTGAGTGCTCTATTGTGTGAGTAGTTAGAAAGTGAGAAATATTGTGAGATAGAATAAAACAGACGTGTAGGGCACCATTATACTCTTTCTTCCTATCTAATAAAATTGTCTCTTTACTTTATAATATAGTTCCATTTAGCCATTTTGGTAACAACGCTATTATTACATATACAAACCTAAAAATACATAGGAATCCTAGGAGATTATTTTTGCACATGTGCTCTCTCAAAGTTAATGTTATAGAGAGGGGTATTTGGTTGTTTAAAACTTGTGCATATCATTGTCATGTGAACTCAAATTACTTTAGTGTTGTATTGTTTTTTCAGGATAGTGAATTCAATTGCATGTATTTTTCTTAGGTTGATGGTAGGGCTGGGAAAATTTCTTCAACTGGCAATGAGAATTGGTGCATTGAAATTAGGAGTCTAAAGCATTTTGTAATTGGAATCGGTGTGTCATGGTGTTGCATATCATGTTATTAGATTTAAATTTGTTGGTGAAGTAGGTAATATGTTTTAGAGTTCAAGTGATGGTGGAATGGGGTTGAGTACTAGGAGTCGTTATCCATTACTGTAATTTTTTTACTTTCAACATATGTAATGTCAATCTATGTTTCTATTTAATTTTAATAAATGAGTAAATGAATTAGTACGATGATAAAGCATTAAAAAGAAATTTAAAGTGAATCACAAAATTGAACACAAGATCATACTCCATTATTTACTACATTCCAGTGATAAGATTTCATAGATACATTAGTCAAAAAACATAACATTAAAAATAGTTATACAAAACATAACATTGACAAAGGGTTGGTGGTACAAGTAGGGGTGGGAACAGACCAGGCCGCTCGTCAGGGGCCTACAACCCGACCTACATCAGGCCCAGGCCAGGTCATGTCAATTTATTAAATAGATCATGTCAAGGTTTTTTCAAAAGTCTATATAGAAAAATAGGTCAGACTTCAGGCTATCGAAAAAGCCTTTTGAGTCTATCAGGCCGACCTATTTAACTAAATATAAATGAAGTACTAATATTTTATATAGTTATTGTTGTTATAAAGATTTTTATTATATTATACCTTATAACTATATACTTATTAGCTTGTGTAAAATATAAGTACATTGTCTTCCATAAAAAAATTGAGCTTATAAGTTTATTCAAATACATGCTTATGATATATTGAAGTACCTTACTATAAAACAGGCACGCTTTAGGCCAAGTCAGGCTTTAAATAGGCCAGACTCAGGCCAATAAAATAAAGCCTATATCAGGTAAACAGGTCAGACTCAGGCCATGGAAAGCCTAGCTCGGCTCGACCTATTCCCATCCCTAGGTACAAGTAAGAATGTTTGATCTACCACCCACTATGCCTCCAATCTTGTCTAATTGTCTTTGAAGCAGAATTATGGTTTATATGTTTACTTCAATTGGAGATAAATTTGGGGAAGAAGTTTAAAATTTTCTCTTTACATAAGGAAAGTTTTGTTTCAGTCAATTTAGTCCCTCAAAGTTACCACTTACTGTCATTTCAGTATCTCATACATGTTATAGCCACATAAGACTGCCACGTAAGAGTCCAACGTGACACTTACCATACCAAATCATCACTTCTGTTAACTTTATTAGGTGGACAGATGTATGGACTAAAATGACTAATAAAAGCATTTTTCAAGAGACCAATTTTTTAATATCTTACTTCCAGACCCCCAAATTGACTAACCTGCAATCTTTCTGGGGACTAAAATGACTATTTACTCAATAGCATAATATGTAAGAAAAAAACATTTATAATAAAACAATAACTTAAAATAGAGGAAATTAAGGTCCTAGAACACTCCATAATGTCCCAAAAGAAAGAGTGAACATAGAAACCAAAGTTGCCATGTAGGGTGTATATTGAAAGGGAATCAAGCACGTGGTCAGGGTGCAGCGGAATAAATGGATTCCCTCCCTTATTATGATCGTTAATGCGAAAACACGAATTAAGGCATATAAGCATGAAACATAATAACATACCTTTTACAGATTGCTAACGAGGCAATAGCAGCCACGTCTCTAGAGGTGTCCACACCAACAGCTGAACTAGGAAACCCTCCTCAACTCTGCTAGTAGCCTTTAGAGAGTAAGAGTGGTTGCTCGTATGTCTAGGGTAATGCATCTTATGCTATATTTATAGAGTGGTGGCTAGGGTTTTACCCCTCACTCTAAACCCTAACATACATGGGCTTGGCCCAATATGTTATAATTCTAATCAAATTAGAATTATTTATTTTTCCTAGCGGCTTGTAGTGTGGGACCCAATAGGTTTTTAATATTTGGTTATGATATTAAAATAAAACCCTTTTATATTTAATATCATAAATAATGAGCGATATCTAGCAATACATCACTACTACCCAAATATTGAGATTGTCAACAACCTTGACGAATCCTATTTTATGATAATAATTTATATGATCTGTCCCTTTGTCCAAATATCAAATTGAACACAAGGGAATGGAATGTGTCAACCTTGTATAGTTCAATTTATGTTTTCTTGATCCCCAAGTAGACTATACAGAAAATAAACATCTCATGTTTATCCTCCTGAGCATGGCCATGCATTTTGTAGTCTAACCCTATCAAGAGACCTACAGATATAACTCCTGTTACATAGGAGAGACAAATCTCATCTAGAGCACTCACATTCCACCACATAATTTATTATATGTCCAAATACCAACTTTATGACCACCTTGTTACAGGCAACATTTGATGATACTTAAAACACATAATTCCTTATGTAGGAATCGTAGTGATTTCAGGTCAAAGGACTTCATATAACTTTTATCAATTTAAGAAACGTTCATGACACTTATGTAACAATCCATGCAACGTTCTTAAGGTGGATCAGTCCAGTACATTATTACTCTTAATATGTACCTAGCTATGTGAGCACATGATATCTCATATCCATGATCCGTGAGATGTGATCATCAATGAACTCACATACTAGTCTAAATGCATCTTTTGTCCTAAGAAGATGCTTGGCCAGGGACTATTTTAAGAATAGTTCTTCACAAGGTTTCACGATCAAGTCATCTACTTGATTTCTTATGAAGTTTAAGCTTATTATTCTAAGGACATTTATTACATTCTAAAAGAATGAATTGCCTTTATAAAATAATATAATACTATTGATAGATGTTCAAAATAAACATATAAGTCTCTAGTGCATATACTAACATATATAGATTACTCCAAAAGTTAAATCATGTGATGAACCCTTCCTACAAAACGAAAAGCACCATAAGAAAATAGAAGGATAACTAAAAAAAAAAAAACAAAAAAATAGGCATGATCATGACATATATAACTGTCGAGCTCGGGGACAACTATTCCAAAATAAATACCCGCTGCAGTAAGACCCAGGTGTGTGTGTGTTGGGGGGGGGGGGGGAGAGCTTTTGTACCATATGTTCCATTAGCACATATAGAGATTATTCTAACATCGTACAATTCATCTTCCCACTATCACGGCTAAGCACTGCCACTGTATAAAACCTATTGTTTGTGCATGTATGTTGTCTTTTGTCTATAGCACCACCATTTTGCCACTAACTTGAATGTTGAAGTGTCTTTTGCAAATATCCCATCACCTACTAGAAGAAAAGTTTCGTCAATGCTAAAGCCAATAAGAACATTTTGGTGAAGGTCTTTTCCATCATCCTTTGGAGAATACATCATAATAGTTATATAAACCAAGTACCTCATATTTTTTTTTCTATATGTGGGCTATTGGAAAAGGCTCCTATAAAGTGAATTTATTTAAAGTGAAAAATAAGTGGTTATTCACCCTTTAATTTTTGAGTTGAGAATGCAATGTATTTTAAATTAAATTAATAATAAATATAACCTTATTTACTCATTTTAAGAGTCTTATCCAAGGTTATGATACAAGAGGGGAAATTTTAGACTTCAAGACAGAAAAAACAATCGCTCGGGTAAAAAATATTGCTCACTATGCAGTGCACGGGGTATTATTAAAAAATTAAATTAAAATAATATACTATTTAAATTTTCAAATTCTATAAAAATGCATCATAAGCTAAATAAAAAGTAATTGTAATATTTATATTTGTCCTTATAACTTAAATTTAAATTTTAATATGTTTTTATGTAAATTTTTCATTCCCGTATAATAGAATCTTATATTATAATTTAAATATTAAAAAATTCATGCAGATATTATCAACTTAAAATTTAATATTTAATTTTATTATTATTGTAAAAATGCATTATAAGCTAAATAGAAAAGTAATTGTAATATTTATATTTATCCTTATAATTTAAGTTTAAATTTTAATATATTTTTATCTAAATTGTTCTTCTCATATGATAAATTCTTATTTTATAATTTAAATATGAATAAACGTTCATGTTAATATGTTTCCATATATATATTATATATTAATTTAGATATGAATTTAATTAATGTAAAAACCTGATTCATATATAATAGAAGCGTTTAATTTTATTATTAATGTAAAAATGAAACATTAGCTAAATAGAAAAATAATTACAATATGTACATTTCTATATGTGTGCTATTGGAAAATGCTCCTTTAAAATGAAAAATAAGTGATTATTCATCCTTTGATTTTTATATTTAAAATTAAATTAATAATAGATAACTTTATTTACTACTTTTAAGACTCTTATCCAAGATTATGATACAAGAATAGCATTTGTAGACTTCAAGACTGAAAAAACAATCGCTTCGATAAGAAATATTGCTCATTTGTTTCAAATGCATAACTCAAGAACTTCTAATTATTTTAAATTACTGATTATTATATTTCTTTTATTTTGGGTACAAAATTGTTTATATTATGTTATTTAAATTGCACATTGTTGCATAATGTAGTGTTTGGACCTTGGTTTACATTTTTTAATAAAATAACTATTTTTTTAAAGTTTTTATAAAAAATTTAACAAAAAAAAAGTCTCTCTTTAATATAATTAAATTAATTCAAATACTAACCGAAAATAATATGTGTAACAAAAAAAATACGCTGAGATGAAAAACAGTAATCCACAACTTTCATAATCATTTGCATATTTGTGCATGTAACATCAAGTTGAGTGACCATGTTGTAGCCTAATTAAGGAGTAATAAGCCCCATTTGATCCAACATTCAATAACTCTGAGTGGGATCCTTGTTCCACCACCTTCCCATTTTTAATCACAGCTATGGAGTCAGCACTTTGTATTGTTGACAAACGGTGAGCTATAACTACACATGTTCTTCCAACCATCATTTTCTCCAGCGCCTCCTGCACTAGATTCTCTGACACACTGTCTAGAGCACTTGTTGCCTCATCTAAGAGAAGGATTGATGGGTTCTTAAGCATTGCTCTAGCAATTGCTATCCTCTGCTTCTGCCCTCCTGATAACTGCACTCCTCTTTCTCCACAATAAATATCATACCCATCTCTCATTGAACTGCATCAGAGAGAAAGCAACTAATTTTTTCTATGTTTCTATTGGAAGAGAAAAGGAGAAATATTAGAGAATAATTCTTATATATATGAGCACCACATGGCACAACTAATATTAAAATGAGTTTAATAATTTTTGTATGAATTGTTATTTTTACACTGTCATTCAATGGTGTGTTATCACATTATTTAATAAATAGCACAACTTATATGTTCAATAAACAATATGACAACACATTGACACTATAATTTTTTTTATACTAAAATCGTTTACAAATTAAATTCTACTGGAATAACTTCAACACAAATTTTAATATTATCATTATTATTATTTTAACGTATATTGAGCTATTGATTGATTGTATTTAAAGACATTAATTAGTAGAAAGTGTACCTAATAAACTCATGAGCATTTGCATGACGTGCTGCCCTTCTTATTTCATCTTCTGATGCATCCTCTTTCCCATAGACAATGTTGTCACGTATAGTTCCTGCAAAGAGGGTGGGCTCTTGACTCACAAGGGCAATATGTGATCTCAAACTTCTCAAATTGAATTCCTTGATATCACAATTGTCTATGGATATGGATCCCTTCATGGGGTCATAAAATCTTTCAATTAAGCCAATGATAGTGGATTTTCCTGAGCCACTCTGTCCCACTAATGCTACTGTTTTACCAGCTTCAATATCAAGACTAAGGCCCTTGAGAATCATTTGATCTGGCCTTGCAGGGTATGAAAAAAAGATGTCTTTCACTTTTATATGGCCCTTCATAGTCTTTTTGAACATTTTAATTTTATGTGTAGGATCTTCAGGTTCAATCTCACTTTTCCTATCCAGTATTGCAAATACTGAATTCATAGCTCTTCCACTTTTAGCTATGTCAGATGTCATGCTTCCTGTATCTGCAATTTGCTTACCAGTGCCCATCAAAATGAGGAAAACTTGCAAAAGATGTTTTGATTCCACTAACCCTTGATTCAATAACCTGCCACCATACCAAAAAGTCAAAGTTATAGATGCTGTTGTTATAAATTGTGACATTGACAATATGGAACCTGAAATCCATGATTGCTTGATGCTTTCCTTCTTGGGGCCCTCCATAGAAGTTCTAAACAAATTTAGCATCCTTTTCTCAGATGAGAATGCAGCTATAGTCCTATGGTTAATAGTAGCTTCCATTGCTAATTGACTACCCTCTCTTTGAGCACTTCTTGCTTTGCTTGACATACTTTTCATGAGAATGCTTTTTGAGTATAAACATGCAATGATCAAAGGCTGCATAGCAATCATGACAATAGCCACCCTCCATGAAACAATTAAACCAAGTACAAAAGCTAGTGTAGCTGTGACAGAAATCTGAACTAACAATGACATTCTTTCTGCAACAAGGGATCTAACCAAGTTGGCTTCAGTTGCCAAACGTGCACAAATTGCTGCACTTGTGTTCTCCTCTTGGTCAAACCATCCTACCTCAAAAGTTAGCACCTTTTCTAGCAAAAATTCTCTCACCCTTTTTAGCAACCTCTCTCCCATGATGGCAAAATTGTAGTGTTGAAGGAGACCTGAGATGAAATTTACAACAGCTATGCAGCAGAAGATGGAGGAGTACAACCTGATTTGTGATTTGATTTGAGAGCTATCTTTTTAAAGTAGACAGATGCAACTATTCCCAAGCAATATGAATAAATTGGTTGGCATATTCCTGAGCCAATGGCACCTAAACATCCAAGCAAAGCATGCTTCCACTCAGGGGCATTCATTTGTAGTAAACGCCATTGGGAGAAGTTTGAATAGGAAGTTTTCCCTGAGTTTTCACTCTTATAGTCATCAAAGCTGGAACCTGTAAAACTAATTGAATATATAGGGCTAAATGGTTGTGTTGAGCTAAATGCATGATGAGTTGGGGTACTATGCCAGCTTGAATTTGGACTTCTTAGATTTTCCATTATATGGGGGCTTTTGTTTATTTGATGAAGTGCATTTTCATTTTGAGTTGTTGCTTGTTGTAGTTGTAGCATTTTGCTGTAAGCCCCTCCTTGTCCATTGTTCAGTTGAAGTAGTTCATCATGGGAACCACATTCAACCACTTTTCCTGATTGAAGAACTACTATTGAATCTGCCTTACGAATTGTAGATAGGCGATGGGCTATGATGATTGTAGTCCTACCTCTAGAAGCTAAGTCAAGGGCATTTTGCACTAGTCTTTCAGATTGTGAATCCAAAGCACTAGTAGCTTCATCAAGTAGTAGGATTTTAGGGTCTCTTATTAAAGCCCTTGCAATAGCAATCCTTTGCTTTTGCCCTCCAGATAATTGAGCTCCAAGTTGTCCTACCTAAACAATAAAATTAAAATTTTCTAAGCAATCAAATTGAGCAGTATAAAATTATTTTCAATGGAATGAAACAGGACTTATGCTTACTTGAGTTTCATATCCATTAGGAAGTTTAATAATGAAATCATGTGCATTTGCTGCCTTTGCTGCACTTGTAACAGCTTCCATTGAAGCTCCTTCCTTGCCAAATAGAATGTTCTCCTTTATGGATGTTGCAAAGAGAATTGGCTCTTGGTTTACCAGTCCCATGAGGGACCTTAACCACTTAAGGTGGAGTCTCTTTATATCATATCCATCAAGCAATATTTCACCACATACAGGATCATAAAATCTTTCAAGCAAAGAGATGATTGTAGATTTGCCAGAACCACTCCCTCCAACTAGGCCTACTGTTTTACCTGCCTGCACTTTTAGATTGAGTCCTTGGAGAATAAGTGTATCTGGCCTTGAAGGGTAACTAAAGTCAACCTCTTTAAATGTAATCTCTCCTCTTGCATGTTTTAAGATCCTTCCTTTTTCTTTATTAGAGTTTATAGTTGGCTTTCTGTCAATCATCTCAAAAATCCGGGTAGTAGATATTGATGCCTCTAATATGAAAGCAAGATTTGGGAGTGCATTCATCAGAGACCTGCATATATTAAATTGAAGTTAACACTCAGGACAAGTGAAGTTCCATAGACAAGAGAAGCACATTTTTTTCTCATATACAATATTAATTTATTTAATATGTACAAATTATCTAATCTAAATGAGAATAAAAATACTGGTTCCTACAAAGGAAAATATGTTGGATTTAGTATCTTATCATAATATTTTAGTACTTCCCAACATAATTTGCCTAGTAATATATTTTTTTTTTCACGACCACATGTATCTTTCAAATGAGACAATTTTGATCAAGTTGGGTAGGTCTCTATGGGTAGCAAACCCTTTCCTCTGAGTATTTAATGCAATTACATACTTAGGGTTTGCATTCGAGACCACGGGTTAAGCTGGAATAATCTTATGTCAGCTCATCCACACGCTTGATGCTATTTCCCTAGTAATATGGACATGTTACCCCAAGATACACTTTATCTTGAAGCTTGAAACAATTACTACTTAAGCAAACAAATTTGAAAGAAAAGGGAAAAAAATTTTTGAAGATATACTCACAGTCCTCCCCAAATGATACATATTTCAGCACAAAACACATGGCCACCACTTTCTCCTTTGGTCCTGACCAGAACACTCCCAACCCATGTTTGGAATGCCCAAGTAGCATAAAGCAACCCAATACTTCCAATAACAACTCCCTTTGTTTGACCTTGCTTTATGCCAAGCTCCATACTTTTTTCAAGAGCAGAGCTGAACCTGTTTAGTGTTTGCTTCTCACCTACATATGAATAAACAGTGCGAATAGAAGAGATTGCTTGTTCTGCTATGCTACCAGCAACTCCATATTCATCCTTTATTTTACTTCCCAGCTCTTTCATAACCTTCCCAAATATGAGTGCTGGGATGATCATCATGATTGAAAATGGAAAAGCAGCTATTGCAAGTCTCCAAGAAAGGAAGAGTGCCACTATAAAGCTGGAGATAAATGCTGAGAGGTGAACCAAACAATTAGGTACCTACAACAAACAGATACAAAATTACAAATTATTTTAGCTCAAAGGATTAAAAAGAAGGAGAGGAAGGTCCTAAAATCATACCTTATCAGCCATGGTATCTTGGATGGTTTGAGCATCAGAAGTTATGGTGGAAATTACTTGGAAGGTTGTTGAAGAGTCAGTTTGCTTGTCAAAGAAACCAACTTCTTGTCTTAGGACTGATTTAAGATATTCAGTTCTCATGCGAGAAGTTTGTCTTTCTGCAGTTCTTGTCCAACATACTCCTTCTGCAGCATAACATTGTACATTCTCTTGGAATCAACATTATGGTCGACTAGTGGTCCAGATTTTTCAGACAAATTAGATGCACAATTATATGCATGTATGTTTGTTACATGACTTCAAGCAATGTTAGTCCAACTGGGATTTGTCTTATTTTCCAGTCTGTTATTGCTTACTACATGAGAAGTAATAATTGTAGCAACTAACTAGGCATAACACAATTGATTGAAGTGGGACATTAATTTGTGTAATTGTGAATTCAAAGATTCACATAATGATATCCACTTCTCAGTGTACCCAATTGAAAAGGAAATAAATACTAGAAAAATGCACTGTTGATATTGTACATACCCATGATTTTTGCCAGAGGAGACAGAAAAGGGACAGAAGACTATTGGCCCACATTATCATTAGAGAGTTTCTAAAGTTTGAGTTTGAATAAACTTATTCTAATTGATTTTGTTTAAAAGTGGATTTCACGTATGTTTGAAAACGTTTGTCTTAAAAGTAAGTAGATGATAAAATTCATTATAAATTTTTCAATTCAACTCAAGAGTTATATTTTATCAGATTTACTTACTCCAAAATCACGTTCTAAACATGGAGCTGGACAGACGCTATTAAGAGTAATGTTGACACATATTCACGTTTGAAATGTGATTTTTTGGTAAATTAAACACACTATTAAATATAAAAAATATGTTGAAATCACATTCGACAAAAGCAAACTTGAGTTTGGAGCACCTCAACCCAAATACTAATAGTGTGTTTGGTTTCAATTAAAACCACGTTACAAACAAAAATCCTAGAATACTATTGAGAGAAGCATTGATTAAGATGAATGTTTGTAACTAGTGATTTCATACACTGTAAATCATAAATCCAAAATTGAGCAACGCTTACCAATAAAACAAGATAAAGCAACCCCAGTGGCAACAGCCAGAAGCCTGAGAGCGTACTGAAAGAATGATGGACAGAATCTTGTCAGATGTTTTTAAGCAAATAAAAATTTTGTAATATAAGAAAAAAAAGCTATATTGAATGTCATCATTACTACCTTGTCTAGTATGGTTTGACACAGAATGTTCAGATCCACCAGCATAATCATCTATCAAACTGCCAAGAACAAGCATTGTGAGAGGGGTTTGTAGGCCATCTCCAATGCAACCCAAAGTACCAAATAGTAATAGCAACTTGTCACCACCATCTGCATAACGAAAAATTCCACCTTTGCTTCCCATATCCTAGTGGCATGCGTGCCAAGAGCAGCAGCACAAGTAAGATTTCTATGCCAGAAAATTCTTAATGTCCTTAATACCTTATAATATGTTGCTTAATTTGCTCTTGTTTGTGTCATCAATTTTATAATTATTGCTAATCCGTTGCCAAATGGATTGTGTTTTATATGCTTGATTTTAACATTGGCCGGCACTTGTTTCCTTCAATTCCTTTCACAATATGAGACATTACAGTTTGAACAAGCCACCTTTCTTGGTTATGTTATTTTGGTATTACTTGCAGTTTTGATCACAATGTCCATACATGAACGACGAGAAGATAGTAACTCAGAGGACGAATCTCCCATTATAATAATGATTATTGGGACTGTCGAAGTGTAATTGTGTTATTGGTGAGATGGACGAAAACTCTTAAGTTAGCTGATTTGATTGAAATGGTTTAGTAAAATAAAATTAGTTGAAAATGGTAAAATGACATACAAGGAAAAGGTAATATTAGTTATTAATTAATGATGAGTGAGGGTGATTGAGGGATAAACTTGTAATAAATTTTCAGCTAGTAAATGAAAATGAGAGCTTTTTTCAAGAAAAGTTAGTAATTACCCGAAAAAACTACCTTATCAAACACAGCTAAAATGATTTCAGCTATTAATCTCAGCTTTCAGCGAGATGAAATAACTTACCAAATACATTATTATATTAATTTACATGACTTTGGTACTATCACTAATTACTAAACAAGATGTAACATTGTTGATTAATCTAATCAAATCTCACTCAAGTGACGTATTCTTTCATTCTTTTATTTCGGAATAAGAGGAAAAAAGAGCAACAGCATTAGATTCAGATTCGAATATATCACTTGACCTTAAACCATATACGTAACAATGAATTTGACATTATCATGTGAAATAAAAAGCTATGTCCACCGGAAAAGAAACAACGCTATAACATCAACTGAAAACAGAGGCAGCGAAAGGACAAAACCAGCCTGCTAAGGTATCTACGAAGCATTAACTTGCTGGAATCTTCACTTAAATTTTACCATCAGTAATTTAAACCATCTAGTATGACAAGGACTTTTAGGCGTTGTAAGGAATAAGTGATCAACATGTTGTAAAGGATTTATGTTTATGTTTTTCTGGTTAGATTTTTCTTTATGTAATATAAATTAAAAAAAATAAGAAAATATATAACTTAATAGAAGAGTTAAGGGAGATTAAGAGATACTATAAATTATAATTAAAGACAATTAAATGTTGACCCGCGCGTTGCGCGAAGGAAGAAATAATTTTATACAATTTTTCAACTCAAATTTAAAATATGAAATATATTAAGTATAAATGTAATAGAATTTAGGTTTGATTTTAAATTGAATAAAAATCATATTTTATAGAAAATATGAGTTTGAGATAATGTAAGTGAGAAAAAAATATTTGTCAATTTCGGTTAATCAATAATATGTTAAAATATTAAAAGAATTTTAATGATAAAAAGGGAAAGAAGAGTGAATCCATATTGAATTATCCATTTTAAAATATTAAAGGTATTTTAATGATGATCAAATGAGTATGAATGGATTATCCATTTCAGTATGAGAATTAGAAGATTAAGAAGTTGAAAGAATTTAAGTATCAATGTAAAAAATTAAATATATCAAGTATAAATGTAATAGAAATTAAGCTTTGATTTTCAATTGAATAAAAATTATATTTTATAGAAAATATGAGTTTGAGATAATGTAAATGGGAAAAAATATATTTGTCAAAATTGGTTAATTAATAATATGTTAAAATATACAAGGGTTTTAATGATAAAAAGGGTTGGGATATTGAGGGATGACGTCAATTAAGATAAAATCTTGACATGGTATAAAATTAGTGTACATGTGGAAACAATTTAAAATATTAAATATACAAGTATAAATATAATATAATATTTATGTTTTAATATGAAATTTAATTAATAATTATATTTGATAGAAAATATTGTGTTTTTTGGTGAATTATAATATTTTAAATATTGAAGGATTTTAATTATAAAAAGGAAAAGATGAGTGAATTCATAGGGTAAGTAACCATTTCAAATACTAAAAGTATCTTAATAATGGTATAAAAGTAATTATGTAAGTGAATGAACCATTTGAGTGTGAGAATTAAAAGATTAAGAAGTTGAAATGTTAGGAAATTGAGATTGATGCCAACTATAGATAAAATGTTGATGTGATAATAAAATAGTATACAAGTGGCAGAGTACTATAATCCGCGACTCAACCTTTAATTATATATAATAACAGATAATATATAATAGATAGCTCAAGAGCTAAGAGTGGTGCATTAGTGGAAATATAAAAAAATTAATACTATGAGAGGTGACATATAGAAATTTTACTTATATACCACAAAACACACAATTGAGATGATTCTCAATTCAAAGTTTAATATATGTAGCGATGTGAACGGGTGGCAATGTGGGGTATATATATAGGGATGTTCATGATTCAGTTTGAATCAAGTTTAGGGGAAATTTTCATTTGATTCAATCATTGTGGTTTTGTTATTTCAACATTCCAATTGTTTTTTCAAGTATGATCCAATCCATCCAATTTTAATGGATTGGATTAGGTCGATTTTCAATTTTTTTAATAAAATAATAATATTAGATAAAAGTGATAAAATATAAATAATACTAAACATCTTATATAGAACTTATATTTATCAATATAATATAAAATTCTATAAAAGGAATAACACTTAGACAATGACAATCAATTTAAAATGATATATTTATAGCGATATTAAAATGATTATTAGATAATGAAATCATAAAAAAATATATTAGTATAAGTAATTTCATAAATATTATACTTATAAAAGAATAAATATATTATTATTTTATAAATAAGATAATATATATGTATGGATAGTTTTTTGGATTGGATTGATTTTCAACATAAGATCCGAAAAACCAATCCAATCCAATAAAAAAATTTATTTTTCTGTTTTCATTATATTGGATGGATATATATATATATATATATAATATATATATGAACACCCACTAGGGACTATCCATACCTGTTAAAATTAATGGGTATCCATGTGAATATTGGTTATTTAAAGATATCAATTAATATTAAAATTATTATAAAGAAAAAAAATTAAAATGTCATATCATATACTATAATATTATATTATAAAATATAAATTATCATGTAATATCATTACGGGTTTATATATTAAAATATCATATCTAAAATATTATGAAAATAATTTTATCTTATCATAAAATAATGAAAAATTCCAATATTTTTAATAAATTTAAAAAAATATATATTTTAATGAATAATGAGGATACCCATGGAGGCGAGGTAATATAATATTCATATCCACCCATTTTATAAATATGCGGGTTATTATTACGGCAGAGGGTAGTCAGACAATGAAGGGTAAGGGGGGCAAATTACAAATTTTTCCTAAATAATTAGCTCATCCCAAATGTAATTTTATTATTTTATATAGGATTAAATATGTTTTTGTCCCTCAAAATATAGCAAAATATGATTTTGGTCCCTCTTCTTAATCATACTCCATTAAGTCACTTTCGTAGTTCCACTATAATTTTCTAGGGTAAAAAATTCACCGGAAAGTTTTTGCCGATTTCAACTCTAGAAAAGTCATTTGTAATAAATATCCAAAAAACCATAATTTTTTTATAATAAAAACACTGCTATAAACATTCCTTTTTTTTGGTTGTAGAAAAATCTATAGTAAATTTCCCACAATTTTTAGAAACGGAACGGGATTTTCTTTGAATTTTGAAATCTACAGGAAAACCCTAGAAAATCTACGAGAAAATATTGATACGTAATCACTTAGCGGAAATAACTAACGACGATGACTAAAATCATGTGATTTTACAAATAGAGGACCAAAATCAATTGAAAAAAATAACATGAGGGACCACATACATATTAACCTCTTATATACATAAACCAAATAAAAAATAGCGAATTAAGATAAACATTCATAATTATATATATAGTTATAAGTAATTTAAAAACTTAATGAATTATCTTATTTATTATTCTTGTTTATTTTTATTTTAATTATTATATATATTTTAATTTTTTAATTAAAATATTTTATTACTAAAAATTAATAAGATTTTAAAATTTATAAAAAAAGAGTGTCCATATTAGGATCCATATATAGAAAGTTTTTACTGGAAATGACGACATTAATTGCATTATATACATTAAATATATACACTGCAATCAAAATTTTCTATGTTTTTGTTCCTTAAACAAGTGTCCTAACTTGGTAGCATTCCCCTTAAAAAAGTTTATAGTAACTAACATTATATATTTTACTAGAAAATAAAATAGAATTTATAAAACTTATGTAAATACGTTCTTTTATGCCATTTTATATTTAAACTAAATATTTCTAATTCAATAAGTTAATTCATCAATTAAAATTTATCTTTTCCAATGCAAATTACCCAACAATATATATAATAAAAAGTTATTAAAAAAAATTGAGGGGGGCCATGACCCCCTTTTTTCCCTCACCTAGCCCCCGCACGTGTGCATATATATCTATGAATATTCACTAATACGAGTTTTTTATCATTCTAAATATATGGAAAATGCTAAATGATACGAGAAAAATTTATACGGATGAGGTTAACCGTGAATTATTATTAAGAGTGTGTTTGTTTTACACCGAATCTTCATTTATTAAAACGTGATTTTGATGGAAATAAAATACACGCTAACTTTTCAGAAATTGAATCATTCTTACTATTTAGCACTGCCTCTTAATATATTACTACATTTGGACTCTGGCATTGTGTGAATCAAAATGTTTCTTTCATCTTAAACATGTTATATTAGTTCTTTATCATAAACCATAGGCATCCTCCACGAAAGATAACCCTGCCTCAAGTAGGAAACATCCACATTATGGTGGAGCTAACTCTCTCAGCGGGAATTTTTTATACCAAGTATCAAAACCTGAAATTAGTCTCGAGCTTGAAATATGTAAAAGGGAATCAATGTAACGTCCTAATTCCTAAATTCAAGAAAAATGTTCGTTGGAGATAGAATCTTGAATTTATGAAATTATTTCGCGTCATTATCGATATCGTCACAAACAATTAGCAAGTGCACTTAAACAATCTAACGTTACTTAAACCATACACAATTACATGAACTGAATCAAACATAAATCACCATCAAGGCTCATATGACAATATACTATTTATATCATAATATCATGAATGGGATACCACCATACATGTGCTCTCAACAAAATAGAAGGGCCCGAACGCTACACATGTACCCGCTATATCTCACAAAAGAATACAAGATAACATAGTAAATATCTCAAGTAGTACATCAAAATAAAACATATAAACTCCACGCTCTAACGCTCTTACTGACCAGCCCCAATGGGGAACCTATGCATCTAAATAATAGACACAAAACATGTGGTGAGACTGATGTCTAAGTGAATATAACTATACATACAGGCAATGTAGGGAAGCAAACATATGTTATGCAATAAGAGCAATATACAACAACCAAGCATACTAAATCTCAATCCATAACAATTCATGATATGCATGACCTGCATTGTGTAACATCCCAAAATTAGAACCTAAAAAATATAGTGGGAAGCCTTAGGTTGTGAATCCCATCAAGAGAAGGAAGTTAGACGTAGAAGGAGAATTTAGGAGTTCAGGGGTAAGATAAGAGAGAAGATCGGGAATTTATTTAGAAATTAGAGTGTTAGAGAGAATTTAAGGGAGAAATCAAGAGTTAAGCTTCGAATACCTATTTTGAAGAAGAGACTTAAGGGAAACCAAGTTAAGCTTAAAAAATGTAAACTATGGAGGTGAAGGAAAGTAGGGGAAAGGATTTGAGTAAGGAATTTGAGTGAATTGATGATTTAAATCATTGTTCACATGGTATGTGCCTCGTTGGGCCTCAATTAAAGTTGTTGCTTAATTTCGGACTTTTAGCCTAATGATCTTGGTGCGTCATTTGATGATATCTAGAGTTTTAGGTAGACAATTGAGGTGATTCAACCTGCATTAGAAAGCTACTAATCGGGGCTTCAATATGATACACAATAGGGTTACTGTCTCATTTTTGCTCCTAAGAGTCTCATTCTCGCTCAAACAAGGAATCTCGCCCTTGAGCGAGCATATCAGTAAAACAAGGATTTTGTTTCTAGTTTTCTCACTGAGTGCAATTTCAGAGTTTGCTCTCTGACTTTATCTCGCTCAAGCGAGAAGATGCGAATCCAATTTTTATAAATGAGAGTCTAAGGTCATTTGACCCATTTCTATTACTCTTCCTCCATCTCCCACTTGCCCTAACAGAGGAAAAGAAGAACAAGAATGAAGGAGAAGAAGCCTAACTGTGGTCCCTCAACCAAGAGAGGAGCTTAGAACCACCATCCTCCACCCATCCAACATCTCCATTATTGTTCTTTCAGGTAAGTGTGGTTCACCCACTCACCTTTTCATCATGTGTGAAGCTCCCTCGTGATTCCCTCTCCTCCTTCCCATTCTTCTCTACTTGCTTGTGATTGATGGAGGTTATATAAGGTTTATGTGTGTATTGGTCTTAATCAATAATCATATAGAAACCCTAGGTGTTAGAGGTTAGGGTTTCTATATGATTATTGATTATGAAGTTTTGAATGTCATGACATCATTATTTTTCCTAGGAAAAACATGTATACATGTAATGAAACATACTCTTATGTCTTTGAATATTCATATTCATGTACAAATGTTTTCATGAGCCTATGGCAAAAGAGCAAAATCATAGGGTCTTTGGACCGATCACAGGGTCTTCAAACCAAAGAGGAATTTCATGGTTCTTCAGACCATCTAATAAAAAGAGGAACGAGGTAATTACATGGACCTCTAGGCCAAGAGGGAAATGGGGATCCTCAAATAAATGAATAACACTCATGGCATCCTTGATTGATAATAAAACTTAAGAGGGTATCCATGAACGACGGTCCTTGGTCAAAATGCAGAGCGCTCAAATCATTTAACAGTGAAAAGACATATTGGTGTGGGTTAAACACTAGATTGCTCCTTGTGGGAGAATTTGATCGATTTACTTGGTAAGATATACATGACTATATGCCTAGGTATTTATTTGGAATTGTTCATTTTCATCTGTATGATTTTCCTACACTGCATGCTTTACCACATTCACTGGGACGTAAGTCTCACCACACGTTGTGGATTTCATTTTAAATGTGCATGATGTTTTTATTAGAAGCAAAGTCGGACGACTCAAAGGCTCAACGGTAGATTGGTCCTCCGGGTGGAATATGCCACCCATTAAGGGATTTTTTAGTATCTGTATACAGTTGTAGGATGGCATATAATGTGAGATGGTAGTATTGTATTTTAAGCCCTATTAGGTAATTAATCTACAATCTGAGTTTGTATGGATGACATCCGCTTATGTAAACGTTGGATTACTTAAGCAATTTCATGTGGTTGTTTGTATGTCGATATCGATAATGACGCGAAATAATTTCACGAATTTGGGAATAGTGCTTCCAACGGGCATTATTCTTGAATTCATAAATTAGGACGTTACACATTGCTCGACAGACGGGGTCTTATCACTTAATTGGGGCTAGACCTGAACTTATACTACAAGGAACGTCCTCCCTTGGGGACTAATACCTGCCATTTACTGGGGGCCAAAACCCACATTTTAACTGGGGACCGAAGTCCATTAATACTGGGGACCGAAGTCCAATCTTACTAAGTGTTAACTGGGGGTCAAAGTCAAAAATCATTTTTAACTAGGAGTTTAAGCTTGAAATGCAATTTTCTTGTTATATGGGGGCAAAAGCCCAAAGTGCATCATACAATAATAACATGGATATATCATGACTCAAGTAGTAAATAAGCTAGTACAAGGCTATGAGGAAAACCCTAAGTAAAATAACCCTAGGGTAACCCTTAACATTGTTCAACCAATCACGTAGGAAATCACAGCCCATACACAAAAACATTGCAATCACATGTAAGAGAAAGGGGGAAAAGTAGAGATTAGGGTTCATGGGAGAGTTCTCATATGATATGAGGTGAAGTGTGTGAGTTATATTCACCTGAAGAGAACCCAAGTGAAAGGGGATGGTTGAGGGAGTGTGGATGGGCAAGCCTTGTCCTCCTTCTCATTCTCTTTGGCCCAAGAGCACACACTCTCTCTCTAGAAATCTCTCTCTATAAAAGGGGAAAAAGCAATCAATGAACTGAGCCCTAATAAATTCAACATTAAAACCCAATATGCGTACTCTCGCTTAAGCGAGGAAATTCTTGTTGGAATTTTAGCAATTACCAAATAATAGACAACATACATTGTATTAGATTACCAAGATTCTTGAGTTTCAAAATATACCTGGATCCATTGACGTTGATCGGAGGTTGCAACGGAATAGCCTTTTGGTGCAATGATCTTCCTCAGCCAAATCACTGGATTCCTCAGATGGGACTGGATATTTCTCTTTCTGATGGGGAGACAGAGAGACATATTCTGATTTGGCATATTGGGGACCATGACCAAATTTAGGATTATAAACCTGTTAGGGTTCCCATTAACCCCTAACGGGCCAAATCCGGTTTTCCACTTATTTGAGCCCATATCATTTTTTCTATTGGAAGTCTAAAGGCTTACTAAAATTAGATCACTTTTATTGAGCCCAACTAATTGTAAATAGCTAATATAAAAGCTACAAATAATATATATTGCCCATATTAATTATTAGAAATAAAATTTCTAACAATCTCCCACTTGGGCTTAATATTCATTTAAGCATTTATATCACAAAATTCTTTAGGCGCGCAACCGTATGCTATTTACTTTTAGACTACCCTTAAACAATCTGGTCCATCTCATACAACAACAGGGAACCCCTGCAGCTTTCATCATAACCCAATGTGACTAAACCACGATGATCACCACAATTGTATGTACTCAATGACATAGATCAAATATGGATAAGTGGCATGGAAATTACATGCAATGTGATCTTAGTCATGTTTATTTCCAACTGGTCCAAACTTTATTCTTTATAGAGATCAATTCAAAACGCAATATAATTATTGCACAAAATAAGCTAGAGCAGAATGACAAACATCAACTTATTCTCTAGAAAAATAAGGAAAACAATCAGAACATATAGTATAAATGGGACTCCCACTTAAACTAAGGTACTATCAGGAATTACACCCATATGAGCAATGTGCTCATGAAAAACTCTAGGCACTAAACCCTTAGTAAGTGGATCAGCTAGCATAAAGTCAGTCCCTATATGTTCTATAGAAATTTGCTTATTCTGAACTCTTTCTTTAACAACCAGAAACTTGATATCAATGAATTTTGACTTGGTTGTACTCCTATTGTTATTGGAATAAAGAACTGCTGAGTTATTGTCACAATAGATTTTCAATGGCCTTTCAATGCCATCGAGCACACGTAAATTAGTGACAAATTTCGCATCCATATCCCATGGTTGGACGCCTCAAAACAAGCAATGAACTCCGCAACCATGGTTGAAGAAGCTATAATAGTCTGTTTAACAAACTTCCAAGAGATAGCTCCTCCAGCCAACATAAAGATGTATCCTGACGTGGAACATTTGCTGTCTTGACACCCAGCAAAATCATAGTCAGAGTACCCAATGATCTCTAAATTGTCAGACTTATGATAAGTGAGCATATACTCCTTTGTTCTCTTCAAATAGCGCACTACACGCTTTCCTGCCTTCCAATGCTGCATCCCATGATTACTTAAGTATCTGCCCAAAACTCCCACTACAAATGCAATATCGGGACGAGTACAAGCTTGAGCGTACATTAGACTTCCCACAACTTAAGCATAGGGAATCTTTTGCATCTCATTTCTTTCAAGGTCATTATTAGGGCACTGTTTGAGGCTAAATTTTTCTCCCTTGGCTATAGGGGTATCTCCTGGTTTACTATCTTTCATGTCGAATCTATCCAAAACTTTATCGATATAGCTCTCTTGTGATAACCTTAAGATACCATGAGAACGATTTCTTAATATCTTGATACCTAATACAAAAGAGGCTTCACCAAGATCTTTCATTTCAAAATTCTTTGTCAGAAATCTCTTGGTTTCGTGCAATAAGCCTATATCGCTGCTAGCAAGCAGTATATCATCGACATATAACACCAAGAATATATATTTACTCCCACTGAACTTATGATAAACACAATCATCAACAATATTTGCCTCAAACCATATGAGGTAATAACTTGCTGAAACTTGTGATACCATTGATGGGAAGCTTGTTTGAGACCATAGATGGATTTCTTTAGTTTTCATACCATAGACTTTGAGTCACCAGACACAAAATTTTCTGGTTGCATCATATAAATCATTTCTTCAATGTCACCATTTAGAAACGCAAGTCTTAACATCCATCTGATGGAGTTCTAAATCATAATGAGCTACCAGTGCCATTATTATTCTAAAAGAATCCTTTGAAGAAACCGGAGAATAGGTTTCTTTGTAATCAATGCCTTCCTTTTGAGTAAAGCCTTTAGCAACCAAACGAGCCTTATATCTCTCGATATTACCTTTTGAATCCCTATTGGTTTTAAATATCCATTTACAACCAATAGGTTTCACAACTTCAGGTAATTCAACGAGATCCCAGACATCATTGTCATGCATAGACTTCATCTCATCCTTCATGGCATCAATCCACTTTTGAGAATTAGAACTGCGCATAGCTTGACAAAAGTTGATTGGATCATCCTCCGTTAAACCAATGTCATCCTCATGTTCTTGGAGAAACACAATATAATCATATGGAATTGCACTTCTCCTTTCTCTAGTGGATCTTTTTAATGGCACTTCTTGAGGTTGTTGAGCTTGATTTATGGGTATTTGAGGGAGAACCTCATTGTTGTCTTGTGCTAGGACAATGTCAGGAATAACTCCATCATTGTCATCTATTACCGGGGGTAGGTACTAGAATAGTAATAGGCACGAGGACTTGATCACTGTCAATGACAGGTTCTTCCTCAAAGATAACATTCCTTATGTTCTCTTCTTTCCCAAACTCAAAATCCTCAAGGAATCTCGCATTCCCCATCTCAAAGAATGATCTAGTAGTGGGATTGTAAAATTTATAGCCCCGAGAGCGTTCAGGATAGCCAACAAAATAACAGCTAACAGTCCTTGATTCCAGCTTGCTTTCGTGCTACCTATAAGGACGCGCCTCAGCTGGACAACCCCAAATATGTAAATGCTTTATGCTTGGCCTTTTACCGGTCCAAAGCTCATAAGGAGTTTTGTTAACTGCTTTACTTGGTACCCTGTTTAGGATGTAAACTGCAGTCTTAAGCGCTTCTCCCCACAATGACTCTGGCAAGGAAGAATGACTTATCATACTTCTCACAATATCCTTAAGAGTCTTGTTTCTATGTTCTGCAACACCGTTCATGCTTGGTTTCCCAGGCATAGTATACTGAGGAACGATGCCACATTCCCGCAGGAAAAGCGCGAAAGGTCCTGGACGTTGTTCACTGATCCATCATATTTGCCGTAATATTCACCTCCATGGTCAGATTTGACGACCTTAATTTTCTTTCCAAGTTGAAGCTCAACTTCAGCTTTAAAAGTTTGAAAACGTCTAGGGATTGGGACTTCTCATGAATTAAAAATAGGTAGCCATACCTTGAATAATCATCTATGAACGTAATGAAATATTGTTGTCCATTCCAAGATGCCGTAGGGAATGGTCCACAGATATCTGTGTGAATTAATTCCAAAACGCCCTTAGCCCTTTTGGCACCTAATTTTCTAGAGTTTGTTTGTTTACCCTTAATACACTCAAAGCAGACCTCAAAGTCCGACAAGTCTAAGGGTTCAAGAATCTCATCCAACACAAGCCTCTGAATTCTCTGTTTAGAGATATGGCCTAAACGCTTATGTCATAAGGTGGCTGAGTTCTCATTTAATTTACGTTTCGTACCACGAGAACCAATATGAAGAATTTCTTTATTGGAACTAACTACATCTAGCAAGTATAGATTATCAATTAAAGAACCAGAACCAACAACATTTGAATTTTGATAGAGACTAAATTGATTATTTCCAATAAACAAGAAAAACCAAATTTGTCCAAACTAGAAATAGAAATTAAATTCCGCCTAAACGACGGTACAACAAATGTCTCAAATAAATTCAAATGAAAACCAGTTTTTAACTGTAATCTAAATGTTCCAATAGCCTCCACTGTGACCTTGTTGCCACCGCCCATATAGATAAATCTTTCATTATCACTTGGCGGTCGGCTCCAAAGGCAACCCTGCATAGATACACTAATGTGAGTAGTAGCACCAGAATCTACCCACCAAGTATCATGTGGTACAAAATCTAAATTAACTTCAGAACAAACAAAAGAGATAAAATCACCTTTCTTTACACGCCAAGAGGCGTACTTGGAACACTCTTTCTTCATGTGTCCAGGCTTCTTGCAGAAGAAGCAAGTAGGTGTTTTCTCATCCTTTTTTACTTTCTTTTGCTGAGAAGTGCTTTCTACAGCATCCTTATTACTTTTTCTCTTTCTATTCTGAGAGTTTGAGGCTAAATGAGCACTTTCAGTCCTCTCTCTTTGCTGCCTTTCCTCCTCTTGCACACAATGAGAAATGAGTTCATTCAAGGTCCATTTATCCTTTTGAGTATTATAACTCACCTTGAACTGTCCAAAGTATGCAGGAAGGGAAATCAAAACTAAGTGCACAAGCAAGTCATCAGATAGCTCTAACTTTAGTGCTTTCAGTTTTGACGCGAGATTAGACATCTCCACAATATACTCCCTTATGTTTCCTTTGCCTTTGTATCTCATAGAGATAAGCTTGGCAAGCAAATTGCTTGCATCAGCCTTCTCATTACTAGAGAAATACTTCTCAACAGTATCAAGGAAACCTTTAGCACTTTGACTCTCAGAAATAGAGCCCTGAAAAGCTTCTGGAACAGATCGCTTCATGATCATTAGGCACATTTGGTTTGAGCGTTCCCACTTTTCAACCTTATCCTCCTCCGGCTTCTCCGGAGTTGGAGTGGGTTTCTCAACCCAAAGTACTAGATCAAGATCCATGCAACCAAGAATTATCTCGACTACTTCCTTCCAGACCTTAAAGTTTGTCCCATTAAGCATGGGGATACAATTAATTTAAGCAGACAAGTTAACAACACTAGAAATTGCAACTGTAAGAGAATATAGATACAATTAATAACATGTTCAAAAGTTAAAAAAAATTATGCAAATAATTTACATGATAGACCCATTACAAGATACCGAGCACAACATTAATTTTTAGTCTTTGGACATCCAAATTAATTTGTAAGTGGTACTCTCAATGCAACGATCAAATATTGACAATTAATTCTATCAAATAATAGCCTTTCTTTGGACCGACTATTATTCACATAAAAATAACTTTATAATCGTCACATATTTATCATCATAGGCATGCTATTATTTGGCCAAATTGTGTCTTCCTTTGGGATGAGCACAAAATGCATAAATAATCACATACTAACATCTATTGTAATTTTAATTAAACTAATTTCTATAACAGGGACTGCTTTGGGCAATTACCATCGGGTCGCGAGTTTAACTCCCTCCTCACCCGTTTTTGTTTTATAGTTTCAAAAAATTAATGCATCATTTATATTGAAACAAAAACGAAAAAGTAGCATAGCACGAATTTGAACCCACAACGTTACCACTACACCAAGCGGGCCGTTTTGTAATGTTTTTTCAAATATAAAGTATTTTAATAAAGAAGTCTAACGTTTCATATTCAACGGGAAGATCAAAGTGCAGCACAGCTAGCAATACGATCAATAAAAAAAACACGTTGCCTGACACGTTTCTGAAACAACACGTATATAAAGAGCAATAAATGCACATTAAGAGAAAATCAAAATCTTTAAACGTAAAGTTAAAACCTTTTCTGTTGTTTACTGCTACGTATCATTATACCCATGTTATCTAATCCTTTGAAAACAAAAAAAATTTGGGCAAATAATTCAGAATTTCAGATAATCAAAACGTGCATTACAGGCATTTATATGAAACACATATCACAGTTCATCAGAAGAGAAATGAGAAATTCAATAATACGCCTTTTTTTTAATACTCAATTCTGGAAATTTCAATTCTTTATACTGAACGATCAATAAAAAAAATCAAGATTCAGAAACTAACCATATATGCAGTACCAATACAATCTGTTAGTTTCAAAAATTAAGATTTAGAATCCATCATCCTAATAGAAATTAATTGATCGAAACGAAAAATAATCGATGCCATTCACAAACGCGAATCTGAATAATCTAACACTATTGTTGGCTCTGATACCACTTGTTGGAATTTTAGCAATTACCAAATAATAGACAACATACATTGTATTAGATTACCAAGATTCTTGAGTTTCAAAATATACCTGGATCCATTGACGTTGATCGGAGGTTTGCAGCGGAATAGCCTTTTGGTGCAATGATCTTCCTCAGCCAAATCATTGGATTCCTCAGATGGGACTTGATATTTCTCTTTCTGATGGGGAGACAGAGACGTGTTCTGATTTGGCATATTGGGGACCATGACCAACTTTAGGATTATAAACCTGTTAGGGTTCCCATTAACCCCTAACGGGCCAAATCCGGTTTCCACTTATTTGAGCCCATATCATTTTTCTATTGGAAGTCTAAAGGTTCACTAAAATTAGATCACTTTTATTGAGCACAACTAATTGTAAATAGCTAATACAAAAGCTACAAATAATATATATTGCCCATATTAATTATTAGAAATAAAATTTCTAACAATTCTCGCTCGAGTGAGCGTGCTAAGTGCCTTCTGATCATCGTGTCCACGCTCAAGCGAGGATTGCTCGCTTGAGCGAGACTAAGTCATAAAGCACCCTTGGTGCTGCCCCCATGCTCGCTTGAGCGAAAAAACCAGAACTGAGTTTCCTAAATTTTACCGATATATTCACTCAAGCGAGGGCATTCTCGCTTAAGCGAAATGATTCGTTGCTTGAGCGGGGATAACGTCACTTGGGCGAAATTGCTACATAATGGAAATTCCATATTTCCATCCCAAGCCTTTTTTCATCACTTTTTACGCTATTTTCCTAGTTTCTTTTTTCAAAAATACCTTTCTAACCCTATTTAAATTATGAAATCATTTTATAATATTTGGGATGTTACAAATCAAGCATGTTAGATTAGTTATTATAAGTCACATATAAGATGCCCAATTTGGTTCTCTTGTGAACTACTATATCTTTTTATCATGAACTTGAATTTGTTCTTACAATATAATTTCAAGCAAGGAATAGTAGAGAATGTGTGGATAGTAAAAATACTCTAACTTCCCCTTATTATAACTAATAAAGGAAATTGAATAACAAATAATGTGAAATTCAATTACTAGAGATTGTGTAGATAGGTTATAAGATTGAGAAGGTGAAATGCTTGAAAATTGAAAATGATAACAAATGAGATAAAATCTTAAGGTGGCAAGAATAATATATAATCTAGATAGTGACTCACGCTATGCGCGAATTGATTTTAATATATTGTTGTATATAGAAGTATAAAATGATATAACAAATATGGATATTAGAATTGTAACGAGTTAAATTTGTTATAAATTATGAGGCATGGGTCATTTATTGAGTTAAGTTTCAAATTCCATATTCCGTATATGCTTCTTTCTTGTAAGATGTGCTCAAATTTGAAAAAAATAATTCAAAACCATATTTAATTTGTGGTGATAATACTACATCCGGTCCTATATATAAGAAACAATGGATTAAAATCATCAAGACCAATGAAATGCATTGGAATCTGTTAGTGATAATTAATAGTGCCATGAATTTTTTTTCTCAAAAATACCCTTAGGGTATGTTTGTGAGTTGAATTTTGGAGGGGAATGGAGGGAAGGGAAGGGTTTATTGGAAGTCTTTCCCCCATTTGTGTTTGTGAGTTTCAGTATTTTACAAAATATTTCCCTCCTCTTCTCCCCCTCCCTTCTCCCTCCAATCCTTCCATTTCCCTCCTCTCTAAACTCACAAACACACCATTAATATTAAATGAGTAAATGAATGAGTACCTCTTTAACTATTCACAATAAGTTAAGTGCATATGAGGTATTTAGAAATTAATGCAACTAAAAATAGTAATATGTTTCTTATATATAGAACAAAAAAAAATTCATTTTTATTTCTCATATATCGGACCGGAGATAGTATTAAATATGAATATAGTGTTAGAGTGATGTAATTGAAAGTCATCTTTAAGAAAAGTTATAGTTCGTAGGCTAAAATATATTATATTTGAACTATATTGTTATTTAATAATATAGGGTATGAATATAATATATAGTGGAAGAAAATAATAATATATTAATTAGAAAAATAAATATAAAAAAATTATTTTGTTCCTGTAAGAATGCTTATGAAATCAATAGCACTAATAGTTTGTGTTAAATTCCATACTTACAATAGAAATGATTTTGTTTATTTTTTTATTTTTAAAATATGTAATTATAAAAAATAAATAATTAATTATACTTTTTGTTTGTTAGATATAAATTAATTAGTTAAAATCAATAAAATTGTCATATGGAATTATAATTAAAGAAACACTCTTATATACCACCGAGCACATGGATCAGCCGGTAATGAGTTTTTTAACTTAACAAGTTAGTTTATCACTCATAGAGGTCCTACACGGCTCGAACACGATTGCCTCCCGTAGAAAATACCTGTGGTCTTCATAAAAAAAAAAAAGAGAAACACTTAGACAATATTTTTATAATTGTGAATCTCTTGATAAGTTAGTATATATTTTAATTATTAGTTGATATTTAAAAAAAAATTAGAATTGGTTTTTTTAGAATAAAAACGTCATTGAAGATAATGAATAGGTAGTTAAAAGATATAATCATATATCATGTCATCATATTATATCATTCATTCATATATATAAATATATATATATATATATGAGGAGGGTTACACCAAGTATTACACCGCTGATAACTACAAATCGAATGTGTTTTTTAGTAATCCACCCGTTGAATTATGTTTATTCATCATCATGATTATATGTGTCAAATTTCATAAAATTTTGACACCAATAACTTGATAATCATGATAGTTGAGTTTTTCATATATTTCAAATGTATATATAACGTTAATCTTGAGACATCACAACATATCAAATAATTTCGGATTAATGTAAAATTTTATATGTATGATCTATATGATAGTAACTTTCAATCCAACGGTGGATTACTTAATACAATGATCCATTAAAAAATCATTCAACAGTGTAATACTTAGTGTAACTTACACTGGTATAAGTTGAACCATCCTCTATATATATATGTATATATATATATATTTCCTACTTAAATTAAGGGTAATTGGGTCAATTACTTATTTAGCCATTTTTTATTAAATCTATTTAAATGCTTTTAATTGTTTTAAGAGTTTATTTTACCACATTTTGAGAAATGATTGAAATGGGTTTTTATGTCTTACCGATAACAAATGTGACTCTCGAGTAATTCCTCTCCACTTTCATTGCTCTCCACTTTCTCAATACTTATAATTGATAGAATCATCAGAAAGAGGGAAACTTTTCGAATTCTCTGCCTCCATTCTTATTTCTTCTCATATTCTTTTCGTGAATGCTTATTTTCTCTCTCAAACCCTCTTCTTCATAATTGTTTGCGGTGCACCCATTCTCTTCCACACCTTCCACGATTCAAATGGTAGGTTTCTCCTTCGTTTTTTTCCTCTTTCTATTGCATTTGTTTTTTCTTTTTATAATCTTTTTTATTGCACTTATTCTTTTTTTTTTATTTCATGATTATGTTTCTTCCTATGTACTCCTTCTAAACTTAAATATAAGCAAAAAAATTTCATTTATGGTGATCTAAAATATAAGTAAATCTTAACTAATTTTACCTGATTTATTGACCTCATACCGAAATACCCTTTAATTAAATTCAGATTTTATTTTCCAATGACCCTATTTAATGAACCATGTAGAGAGAGAGAGAGTGTTTCCACTCGGAACAAGTTTCAATAAAATTGAAGTCTTCCATGAAGGGTAATTTAGAGAATATAGTTAATTTTTAGATGACATAAAAAAATAAATGAGGTTAACTAATTTTCTTAATTAGCGTGAGTTAATTTTTTTTTTTACTTATATTCGAGTCCAGAGTAGTATGTCAAACCAAGGAGTTCAGTTTAGCTTATTGTTTAGGGCTTGATACCTCAAAGGTAATACATACTTCTTAGTTTGCATCACATTCAAAGACATTAAATTATTTTTAATTATTTTTATATCAATTGTTCTTCTGAGGCAACCCCAATGGAGTAGTTTGTGAAAGTGAGCTTGATTATGGTACAGACATTCTCCTCTATTTAATTTACACAACACAAACCCAAAGATCAACTTGGAAGTTCTGATGCCACTTATTGGGATTGAGGATTGATTCACGATGTAAATTAAATATAGCAACAGGCACCAAAGTAGATATATTAAAGATAGATCTACCACCAGAGTAGCACAATGTAATGTCCTAATTCCTAGATTTGAGGATTTAGCCCGCTGGAAGCAAAACCCCAAATCCCTGAAATTATTTCGCGTCATTTTAAATATCGAAAACAGCCACATCATAATTGTTTAAGCAACCAACACTAACTTCAACAATATATGAAGTGAATATAAACATAATTGCCTCAAGGGCTACAATCATCCCACATACCACAATAAACTGAGGATACCCCCATACATGTGTCCTACAACAGAGAACTAAGGAACCCACATGTACAGTCATATCCTCCCAAAATATGAGTCGATACATAATCATAAATCAAAAGGGCTAACATGTCCCAACACAAAGTCTGCAATCACACACTATCCAGCTCCCACTCCTAGCTCAGGGGCCCGCGCGTGGGGGTACCTGCGCATCTAAAATGTGTCCACGAAACGTGTGGTGAGACGAATGTCTCAGTGAATATAACTATGCAGTATGCAATGTGGGGAAATAGATCAATGATATGCAACAGTTCACATAATAGAATCCAAACAACTCAATCAATCTCAAATCTCAACGTTACATACTCATAACCTGCTTTGCCCGGCAGTCGGGGTCTTTTCACTAATTCTAGGGTTAGACCTAAGCTCAGACTACAAGGAACGTCTTCCTTGGGGACGTATCCCACCACTTATTCTGGACTGAAGTCAAGTTTTCATACATATTCTAGGTCGAAGCCAACTTTCTGGGCCGAAGCCAAATATTCTGGGCCGAAGTCAAACTCATTTTTTTTATTCTGGACCGAAGTCAAGCTTGATTAGTTAGGGTTTGGTGGTCGGAGCCAAATTCATTTTCTAGTTCAAAGAATGAGTATGGAGTATAAGTCAAACTGAGATATAAGCTTAAATCACAAATAGAAGGTAATAGCATTCAAACCTTAACCTACAACTTCCAACAGAGCCAAACACAATCAACAAGTAAGAACAATCAAAAGAGAAGGAAAGTACAGTCAACATCAACATATAAAACAAGAGAAAGGAAGAAGGGGATAGGGTTCATGCCATAGCACAATTAGGAGTGAGTGTGTGAGTTATACTCACCTCAAAGGAAGCTTGAGGAGATGAGAAGGAGGTTGGGGAAAGTTTGGGTGGAGAGATCTTGGCCTTGATTCCTTATGTGGAGCTCCAAAGATGTGCCCTCTCTCTAGAATCTCTCTATCTCTCTCTAAGAATAAAAAGGAGAAGAAAAGAAGAGTGTTCAATTTGGTGCCCTAATTAAGGTTTTTAAACCTGAAAGTGGGTTCTCGCTTGAGCAAGAGGTGCGGGGTAAAACTTTCCCTTCACATTCTCGCTCAAGCGAGAGGCTCGCTTGGGCAAGAAGGGACCAGAAATTATCCACTCTCTGGAAGATTCTCGCTTGGGCAAGCCCGTCTCGCTCAAGCGAAAAATGTCCAGAGAGCCACCCAAAACTACCCTGTATCTCGCTTAAGCGAGCTGTTCTCGCTCAAGCGAGATATGCAGAAACTTGTTTTTCACATTTTTGCTGCATAACTCGCTCAAGTGAGATATGCTCGCTTGGGCGAGAATGCTGAACTTCCAAGTTAGTTTTTATTCTAGTTCTTTCTTCTTATATCATTTTTACCCTTTACTTAATATCATTCTTAAAAATCATTATCCTATTCTCTTAATTAGTCTTAATTATCAGGATGTTACACACAACGTTTAGAAGAAATGTAAAGGGTAGAAAAAGTAACACCGACTATTTCACGTGGAAAGCCCTCCAATACCGAGAGAAAAACCATGGGACAAACACCGAAAAATATTCCACTATATTTAAGGATAATTACAATATCCTTTCCACACTCTCCCACACAAGAGATACAAATATAGTGTTTCCTAGTGAGACTCATTCCTATTCAAATACTACAATTTATAGTACCAAGTAGTACTAGAGATTATACCCAAAAATATACCCGGTGTATTTTTTCCCACACATTCAATTTTTGGGATTTACTCACACTCTAATTTCTCTCTCTCACACACACACTTGTTCCTCACAAGTAATACAAATATAGTGTTTCCCAATGAGACCCATTCCTATTCAAAATACTACAATTTGTAGTACCAAGGAGTATTAGAGATGATGCCCAAAAATATACAAAGTGTATTTTTCCCACATACTCACTTTTTGGGATTTACTCACACTCTATTTTTTCTCTCTCTCACTTGTTCCTCACACTTGGTTGAGATGCATTACCGTGTCTAACGCCCCTATGTGTGCACTATAGGTATTCCGTCTCCAACTATTCAATCTGCTATTGCTCAAACAATATACATGAACATTTGCTTTTCGTACTATATGTGATACATTTTGTGCGGTTCCATTATGCTTGTCGACCACGTGTTTCAGCTTCACATGCTTATTGTCCAAGAATCTTTTTCAATTCTTTTGTATTACTCATTTGGCTTACAATGGTTGGGCGTTACAATTCTCACCCTCTATCCATTGAGGGAAAATAGTCTTGGAGACTTCATCTGTGATCCATGTCGATCAATTCGACACAAAGTTGAAGTTTTTCACAAACTACAACTTTCATCATCATACCAACAGGATTTTTTCAGTGTGAATCTTTTCCAGTTTGAACTATTGTCTTCAACTGCTTGATGTAACCAATGGTATCTCACATCAATGTGCATAGTACGAGAGTGGTACATATTGCATTCTCTCTTAAATCTAATGTGCTTTGATTATCACGGTGGATAATGGACCATTCCTGCTTTATTCCTAATTGCTCAAGGAATCTCATTAACCAAAGCATTTCCTTTCCTGCTTCATTCATAGAAACATATATTGCTTTCGTAGTCAATAGGGCAACACACTTCTATAATTTAGATTGCCATGAGACAACTCCCATTGCAAAAGTAAAAACGTATCCAGAGGTAGATTTCTTGCCATCTAGATCACCACTCATATCTGCATCTGCATATCCTTCCAAAACAGTTTCTGGTCCTCCAAAGCACAAGCACACTCTAAAGCTACCTTTCAAATATCTCAAGTTCCACTTTACTGCTTCCTAATGTTCTTCATCGTGATTGGAAAAAATCGCAAACAACTTTGACTGCATGAGCAATATCTAGCCTCATGCAAACCATTGCATGCATCAAGCTCCTGACTACTGAGGAGTATGGTATGGCGGCCATAGCTTCCATTTGTTCTTGACTAGTAGGACAAGTCCTTCTACTGAGTTTGAACTTATTGGTCAACGGTGTGCTAACTGGCTTGGCATCCTTCATGTCAACCTTTGCTTCACACCACAACTTTTCTTTCTCACTCTCTATGTCAACCTTGATGTGAATCCAACTAGGTAAAAGGCCATGCAACCTCCTCTTCAATTTTACCTGATTGGATTCACATCAAACCTTTCCCCTCTCCCACATTATCCCTTTCCATTTCTACCAACAGGAAGACTATGATGTTCTTTTTCAAGTTTCTCCTTTATTGTTAGAAACTAACTATAAAAATAAAAGCACATCACATCTTAATTTAATATTTTGGAGGTGAGGAATTATTTTTACTTTTTCTAAAGTATTTTTCACTCTAAGGCGCAAAGGTTAGGGCTTCATTCATAAAGGTAGACTTTGAGAATGTGTATAGAGCAACGACTGAGTTATGGTGCTTCAATGAGGCGCGGTGACATGGTGAAGAAGAAGACATAGTGTGGCGGTGAAGGATTCAACCACAGGACGAATAATATGATGGAGGAATGGTTCAACAAACACACCCAACAGTCTGGTGTATGCAACAAGAAATCATTAACAAAGATTATTGTGGCTCATGATAAAGGTCCTAATGTAGAGAGCATGCCATGGTTGGCTATTGAATCGGTGGTGGGGAGGGATTAAAAATAGAACTCTGATGATGGTTCTATTGATATTTACGAGGGAGAAGGTTTGATGGCGTGATGGAGGTCCGACGGTGATGAGTGAGCGGTTCTCATGATGGCAACCATGTTTTATATTCCCTTAATTTAATGATCTTGAGTTGGAGATGGAAAGGCGCCACAATCACAATATTGATAAGCCAAAGATGAATGATCACCACAAGAGTCTTGTCCTCTTAATAAGATAAAAAAAATTGGCTCCCTCAAGAATATAAGAGAAACACTCTCACAAGAGTTATCTTAATATGAAAATGCAATCAAAACTAATTAATTTTTTTTTTACAAAAAGCTTATAACAACCGAACTTAAAAGCCTTGCTAGTGCTAACCTAGTGGGCTACACATGGTATCAATCCTAAAATACAATATAACCAAATACAATTACAAGTTTCGGGTTACACATACTAATACACCCAAAACACAATTTAACTAAAAAATAATAACAAATTCTTATGTTAAATAAATCCCAAAGTAAATCATGGCCAACATGAGCCTTTTATTGCATATAATTAAATTAATTGTGTCCTAATTCAATTTATTTGAGTCCATGTGTTCCAAATCCATGTACTTGACTATTTTGGGATCTTCTAACTCCAATTTGGACCCAATTTTAAATATGGAAGCAACCATATTCTCTATATCTCCTAGTATGTGATTAGCTCTTGTGTGAATTGTTCATCTTTTGCTTATCAATCTTGTAATTGTGGTGCTTTTCATTTGTAATTTATCACGCTTTCTATTTTTCTTCTTGATTCAATAATTATTGCATGCTAATCTAGTCTTTACTGAGTGTAATTCAACTCAAGATCATCAAATTAAGGCAACATGGAACGTGGATGTCATTAAGTTCTATTGGGTGGAGGAACAATATAAGTGATTAGCACGGGGATGGTGTGACTTCGAACAACAACCCTAGGCTATAGTCGTAACAGTGCGGAGCTCGAAATGAGGGTCAATATTATTGGTTTTAAGCATGGTTGGAGAGTGAGGGTTTGTGGTGCCTTCTAATCGAACAACTTGTTAGATTCTATTCTGGGATGGACAAAGCTCGCGAAAGAGTTGAGACAAGGACCTTATACGAGTGGCTAGAAGAGACGACGATGTTTGAGATTTGATAGTTTAGCAAGGAGGCAGTGGGTCTTAGGATTGAAATTAATGATTTGGTTGTGGCCTTTAGTGGTTCTTAGATGATGCGATTTAAGGGTGATAACTTTGGATGGAGCTCTTGTGATTGAAGGGAGGATGACTTATTTAAAATGGTTGTTGGGATGAAGTTATTACAGGTTTATGGTGATTTATTGAGGTAACTTTAATGGTGATTTATTTAGTACCATCACCAATGTTTTGTTAACTATTATTTTTGCAATTAGTTTCTAACAATAAAGGAGAAGATTCAAAAAGAACATCATAACCTCCCTATTAGTAGAAATGAAAAGGGGATGTAAGGCAGGGGAAAGGTTGGTGTGGAGAGTGTGAAAGAAAAAAGGTGATACAAAGGGAGAGGAAACTTCAAGGACATTTAAGTCATAAAAAGAAAAAAAAATAGGGGTGCATTTAGTGAAAAAAAAACATAGTGTAAAATGAAGATCCCGAATAGTAGGTTTGGGCTTTTAAAAACGCCTATTAGGCTCAAGAGGCTAACTTATTTAAATAATATTATCTTTTAAGCGTATTAGCCGTAAGATATATTAGCCTATTTAGAGATAGACTCATACACTTATTTAAAGGTTTATGTCAATTACGTACTTATATGATTAAACAATAGCCTATTGGCTTGTAAATTTATATTAACCTATTTAGAGATAGGTTTATTAAAAGTTTTAATATGAAATAGACATTTTTAAATAAACTAATAATCAGGCAAATATATATTATAATAAAAAAATCTACAACCATGTATATAATAAATACGTCCACATACATATTAACTTGTTTAAATATTTTAATTCAATTTTAAGTGTAAACTTATTTCTTATATTAAACAAAATTAACTTAATCAAATCTTTAATTAAAAGATCAAAGTTAATTTATTTACATCCAATAAAAAGTCAATGTAAAATAATGGAACAAGATTTACACGTGTGAAACATTAAAATAAAATAATTTATTTTTAAAATAATAAGCAAAAGAGTTCAAAGGAAAACATATAGAAGACCAATAGCATCTTATGACATTGATTAACGAATTAAAAACAAAATCTAATTATAAAAAGTGTGACTTTTTTAAGTTTTCAATATCATAGTTTTTAATAAACAATTCTTATTTCTAACTTTCTTAGCTAATATTTTTAAAATATTTGTTAATAAGAAAACTATGTATTATTAAAACAAAAGTAAAAAGCCTATGTTAGATGGCGTTGGAGCAGTGCATACTGCATAGAATTAATAAAGACAGGGCGTCCGTACAAATGGTGTTTCCAAGGTGGTCTGGTATCCAAGTAGTATGCAGAGCTTTAATTAAACTTGCCATTTTCATAGGGTTCTAAAAAATGTAAGCAGATTATTCATTATTCAATGGATGGGTCCAAGTGGCCAGCCGTGTGGCCTTGATTGCATCAAAAGTGCACCCACGCATGCATGCCTCTCAGCCACACTTTACAATTTACACGGACCTTGCTCCATATTTGACATTCCTAGTTTTATATATATATAACAACATCTGTCCCCTATTATAAGGGGTAATTCTATTCGGAAATTAGTCATAATTAAGATTTACCATCCCTCTCTATAAATATGTTTAGTGGGCCAAAATATAATTTAAGTGTATGTTTGAGTGAAATACTTGTAAAATAAATCAATTTTGAATAATTTTAATTTAACAAAATTCATTTTGGTTAAAATTAAGGATTTTTATTTTAAAATAAATTTTTATAAAAAGTTTTAGTATAAATTTTCAATTAAATATAAAAAATTTATTTTATCACTTCTAATTGAATTTGCTTTTGAGAGGAAAAATAATTTTATTTTATAACAATCAAACATCTTTATTTTTTTTTCAAAATCAAGTTTATCTCTTTCAGATAACTTTTTCAAACTCCTCCAATGTTGTTCCTAAACATCACATAAATCTTACATCCTAATTGTTATAAAAGAGAATGTTAATTGTACCATCCCAAGCCTTGTTACTATTAGTCATCTATATTATCTTGGATTACTCAATCAACTCCTTCATTATTCAGACTTGAAGCTTAGGGGTTGTATACCAGCCTAAATCGAGATATATATGCCTTGGCCGACTAATCTAAAACAAGTAACACATCTCCAGTCAACCTAGCTTCTTCACAACCAAATCGAGTTATACCTTTCACCTACTCCTCAGGTCAAGCGATATACTCATGTAGATGATAGCATTATGAGACCAACAATGTTATGATGCAAGAATCACAATTATAGGAAGGAATATCACCCTTACAATGACAATCAATGACATTTTATGTGTAAAGTTAGTGGATCCATCAAATAGAGGAACTTCCACAATCAAACATCAATCAAGGGATTATACCTTAATGGTGCAACTATAATCCATAAATATCAGAACCTCTATATAAAAGCACGAAGGCTTAAAGAAAAATCATCACTCTCTTACTCTAAAGGCTACTCTTTGTCATCTTAGAATCCCTTAGCTAGGTCGACCAAGTTAGCATTATAAGAATATTTGAAGCTCACTATGGAGCTCTAGTAAAACTTTTCCCAGATCTCCACAAGACACTTATTTAAAAAACAATGGTGAGGACTAGAACTTTAAATAACGAGGAAGGTAATCTCATGTTGCATAATCTGGTCCACTGTCTAGAGTAACAATAAATGGAGAACCAACACATCAGAGAGGAGAATTTGAGATTGCAAAGTCGGATAAAACAAATTGTAGATGTGAAGAAATCAAGAAGAGGCATTCAATGACTCTTAAAGATGAAAACATAGGCGTCAGAAATGTGTAGAAGAAAACGCAAAATCCCACTCGCAGATTCATTGAACTTATTCATCCACTTACAGGACTTCATAAAGGACTTGGATTCTAAAATTTACATTTGAGCTATTATTAATGGACTCAAAGAAAGTCAATTTGCTAATGAGTTGGCAATGTCAAATCAAATCGACATGGCAGATTTATAGAGAAAAATTGTAGGTCATATAAATGCCAATGAAACTACAATAGAAAATTAAAGGTTATGAGCGATGATGTCGACTGACAAAGAAATACTCCCTCCGAACTTGAATATAAGCAAAAGAACACTCACATATGGTGGATTAAATATAAGCAAATCTTAACTAATTTCACCTTATTTAATGAGATCACCTAAAAATACCCTTTATGTAATTCAAATTTTATTTTCCAACCACTCTATTTAATGAATCATGTGCCAATAGAAAGAGAGTATGTCTACTTGAAACAAGTTTCAATGAAATTGAATGTAAGGTAATTTAGGCAATGCAATTACTTTTTAGATGATATCAAGGAAATTAAATAAGTTTAATAAACTTTTAAAATAAGTGTGAATTTAGTTATTTTTTCTTATATTCAAGTTCGGAGTAGTAAATGAATTGATTGATTTGGCATAATATGCTTGCATTCACAATTTGATGAAATTAATTTTCAACTATGTTTTTCATTTTTCCACTTACAAAATCGATAAAAAAAATTTAGTTGTGTTTCTATTAGCCAAATTTTTGTTAATGTTTCGCCAATGGTTCACCAATCATTTGAAAATCGGGTTATACCTCAGGTTAACATCTTGATTTCTTTCAAACTCCACTAATCATGTGATCATAATGCCTAGTAACTGAAGCATCAAAAGAAAAAATAAAAACCTCAAAAGATATTATCAACACAGAATTCAAAGAGTCAACATACGACATACTCGATCAATCAGCTAACTCGACTAATTTATTAGCTTCGTTGGCTTAATACCTCATTCATATGAAAGTTTAGGAAAAAATCTAATTTCACACAATTTGGTCAAGTTTCATCACCTTCCAGACTTGAAGTTTAGGGGATTGTGTACTATCTTGAACTGAGTTATAACCCACTCGACTAAAGTCCTTACATGAATCAAGACTTTAAAAGATCAACCTATTATTCGATCACTCCATCAAGCTTCATTGCCTTTCAGACTCTAAGCTTAGAAGATTGGGTACCTTCGTGGACTTCGTCACTACTCTATCATCTACATCTGTATTATGAGACCAAGAGATTTATGAAGTGAGAATCATAACAATTACACAGAAGATCGCTCTAACAATAGCAACCAATGACATTTAATGCACAAGGTCAACAGATCCATCAAACGGAGGAACTTCTGACATTAGACATCAATCAAGGGATTATAAGTTAATGGCACAACGATAATTAATCAATATCAATCCATTATATAACAACATGAAGACTTAAACCAAAATCATCACACTTTTACTTTATGGGCTACTTCGTGTCATCTTAAAATCTCTCAACTACACTAACCTAATTTAGTTTTTAATATATTAAAAATATAACAATTATTTAGATCTCCTTAAAATAACACTATAATTATTCGACATGTGGTTTTGTAGCTCATCACGGAAGAACTCAGGCTATTTTATTATATACTTATGTGTTCCATGTGAATTATGAAACCAAAAGAGGACAAATGTTATCTCAAGATAAAGAATCATGAATGGTCAATAATTTATCTAAATTTATTATGAAATTGGATTGATCTAACCATAAACAGTTAGATCGGATTTTACTGTGGGGAAGCGAATGGTGGTAGTAGATGGTGGATGATGGAGTGAGACTCCTTCATGTCATTGTTGTGATTCACATTAAGGAAGTGGAAGACGATGGAAAATGAGATGATGGTGGTGGTGAATATGGAGTATGTGGTGGAAAAAAAGTAATAGGGAGTAAGGGAAGAGGTGGTAAAAGGAGACAAAGTGGATGGTGATGAAGGAGTGGGGGGAATAAGGGATGAGGCGGCAAAGAGAGTTAGCTAGGATGACCGGTGTTGGTGATATGGCAACAAGGGTTCCAACACTACCCAATTTGTCTGGAAGTTGATTGCAACTCTTGTTTTAATTTGAAGGAAATTTGCATTTTATTTTTACCCAAAAGTTAATTAATATGTTAATTCACTAATTATCCAATAATTAATTAAAAAGATCAAAATAATTTGATTAATTGATAAGTTAGTAATTTGATTAAAGATCGTTATACATTTTGGATAATTACACTATTTTCAAAATTCAAACAAATTCTTACAATGCAATATAGTGTCGATTGTACAACTTGTTGTCTTCAAGCGCTATAAATATTTACAATGAATTATTGTATACTTTGTTATCTTGAGTCCTATGCAAAGTGATTTTATTCAATGGACAAAATTCTTTCTGAAAAAATTATTTCCATAACAAAACACTCAAGATCAAGACAAAAACCATTTTCAACCAAAAACTCTCATCCAAATAAAATCTTTTTCAAAATTAAAATCAACCAACTCACTTATTTTCATCAAAACTACATGGTATTGATTTCTCTATTGCACCTGAAGATATGTAGGAGAGAGTTTTCCCCGTCAAGTCAAAATATCTTTTTTTTTAAATCTTTTTCCCTTTCAATCTAGATTCAAATCATTTCTTAAATAAATTCTCCCATTTACTCTAAAAATACAAAAGTTAAAAATAAAAAATAGCAAACTAAATTTCATTTCTTGTTACTTTTTACAAAGTAGAGATAAAATAGATATTTTTAAAGCTAACTAATTTTACATGATTAATTGGTGATAACCATTTTAATGGATGTTGTAGGGCATTAACACCTTATCTACACATAAACGACTCTTGAAGTTGGATCATTTGTTAAAAACTAGTTTTCAAATTAAATCATTTGCGGGGCTCTAATTTTCCCTAACTAAATAAATTGGTGGCGACTCCATTTTCATTTTCGATTAGTCGACCCACAGTGGCCCTAGTTGCGACAGAAGGTGAGAGAGTAAGGGAGCATGGAAGGAGAAGAAAGTGGGAGAAAAAGGTTTCTACATCAATATAAATTGAAATTTACCAATGCCTTACTTGTTAGTAATGTTGAAAAAATTTACCCTTGTTGTTTTTAACATATTTAAAACATATTCGGGGTTTTTTGCGATATAGCAATCATTAAAGTTGAAAATCAAATTTATCAATGGCAAAATTTTTGACTTAGTAACACATACAAAAGAATCAACATGTTTTGTTTATTTGAAGAGAGTTATATAGCATGTTTGGGTGGGTGTTTCATCCCCTCAAACTTACGTTTTTTTAAAAGCAACTAGTTGTTGCTTTGAGATAACTTACATTGGAATGTTAAATTTGTATTGGAATTCATGAAACGTAGGTCAGTAACTTTTATCTAAACATGCACTTATAAGGATAGAATTGGGAAAGAGAGGGGATATAGAAGAAAGATAAGCATGTCACCCTCATTCGGTATGTCAGAGAGCTAGCAAAGAGATTCAAAAAGTGTGTGGGTCCCATTGAAATGAAATCTCCTTGTATGAAAAGAGAAATAGGAGAGTGACACAACCTGAAGTTGTCCTTTACTTATATACCCTTGTCTCAACACTGTGTTTTACCTGTGTGAACTTATGATAAGCTAACATGGAAATAGATTTTTACCAATGTAGAAATCAATTGTTCCCAAGGTGGATTTTTTTTTCATTTAGTGTGAATGCAGATAATCGATTATCAATATATAATAATTGATTTTTTATTGCTTGCATCATTCTTTTATATAATTTATTCAAGGGCATTTTTATCCACTAAAAAATTTATAACTATCTTTCTCCTACATTTCTACTAAATCAAACACCTTTATTTGACACTATATATTTATTTTTCCCTTTTCTCTCACCATTCTCTCAGACCAAACAACCTTAAAGGGTGTGTTTGTTTTACAGTTTGAGGTAGCTAAGCGGTCATTGAACTCCAAATTTAAGTTGAGGAAAAGTGTAACATCCTAATTTCTAATTTCAAGAATAATGCTCGTTGGAAGGAAAATTCCCGAATTTCTGAAATTATTTCGCGCCATTAACAATATCATCACACACAGACATAAAGCCCGACTTAGGTATTTCAACGTTACTTAAGCCATAAACCTATGCACAATTTGAATCATAAAGGATAGAGCCATTGGTGGCTTAGCTAACAGTATACAATATACATCAACGTGGTTGGGATACTACCATACTTGTGCTTCCAATAGATAGGAAGGTCCCGGAGGCTACACATGTACAGTGGTATCCTACAAGAGAATACAAAATAACATTACCAATGTTATCCCAAGATACATCAAGTTAATCATCAAGTAAAGCCAACTCCAGCAGCTCCCAGACCATCAGCAACCTCCCTGAGTAGGGTCCTGTGTATCTAAACTAGTAGCCACAAAGAGTGTGGTGAGACTAATGTCTCAGTGAGCATAACTAAGCATTAGAGAATTCACAATTCATCATAACACCATAAGTTCAAGTCAAAATAAACATGATAAGCATGACCTGCATTACCTGGCAGACGGGGTCTTATCTCTAGACCTGAGCTCAAACTACAAGGAACGTCTTCCTTGGGTACTAATCACTGCCATTATTCAGGGGGCAGAAACCCAAGTTTTAACTGGGGACCGAAGTCCATTAATGCTAGGGACCGAAGTCCAATCTTGCTTAGGTGTTAACTGGGGCAGAAGCCAAATACTGGGGTCGAAGCCAAATAAACTGGGGCCGAATCCAACTTCATTTTTATCAACTGGGCCGAAACTCGAAATAAATTTCCTAGTTATCTGGGGGCCAAAGCCCTAATGCATGACTCAATCATAGAGCATGTAACATGATTCATAGTGAACGTAAACATCCTCATAGCTATAATAAAAAAACCCTAGAATGTGAACCCCATATAAGATCCCCATTCATCAACAACCCTATTCAAGGCATAATCATAGAAAATACATACAAACAACTCAATCACAAGCAAAGGAAAGGGGAGAGCAGAGAATAGGGTTCATAGGGGAGTTCTTATACAAAATGGAGTGTGTGAGTTATACTCACCTAAGGATAGCTCGAAGAGGAAGGGAAAGCGAGGTGTGAGGGTGTGAATGAGCAAGCCTCATTCTCCAAGCTTGGATGAGCTTCTCTCTCTAGACTCTCTCTAGGAAGTGAAGAATGTGAAACAAATAAGGGCAAAGCCCTAATTATTTTGTTTTAAAGAACTCAATTTGCACACTCTTGCTCAGGTGAGGATCTCTCGCTTGAGCGAGAATACTAAATGCTTCATGATTTACACATTCTCTCTCAAGCGAATGCCTCCTCGCTTAAGCAAAAATGCTCCAGAGAGCAACCCCCTTCTTTGGACCAATTTCGCTTAAGCGAGGGGCTTCTCGCTTAGGCGAAAACATTGGAACCAAAATTCATCTCAGGTGCTGATATTCTCGCTCAAGCGGGATCCTTCTCGCTTGAGCGAGAATGCTCCAGAGAGCACCCTTAATTAATGGATCAATTTCGCTTAAGTTGGGATTTTCTCACCTGAGTGAGAATGCTCCAGAGTTACTTATCTAAATTCAGTTTTTAACTCTCTATTACTTATTTCCTCTTATGAACCCCCTTCCTACTTCTAATTTCATTTATGGGAATGTCTCCCTTAAGCTTTAAACCTTCCTAATCCAAATCCTCCAATCCAAACCTCTTTCTCGCATTACCTTCAACTGTATAAACTTAACTTAACATGTCTTCAGGCTTGGTATTCTTTTTGCCCCTTTAGATTTCTTCTAAAATCTAAACTCTCCTTAAATTCCTAATTTTCTCTCTTAATAGGGTCCTGGACTTGAGATTTTGCTACGCTTCCTAGAGTTCTATTTTTTGGGATGTTACAAAAAGTAAATGTCTTTGGGTTTTTTGTTGAGAAATAGTAAGTACATGTTTGAATTTCGATCAAAACTACTTTTATTAACTCCAAATTTTGTTTCGTTGTGGTCAAATTGCTTTTGACCAACTAATAATCATCGCAATGAAAATCACATAATCGATTTTCGGTTGCTTACCATGATTTTCTTTGAAGCCGCCTCTAGTAGCTTTTGCTCAAGGGAAGAATATTGAGTCTCAAAAATGTTATTAAGAAATTAATAATGTTTAAGTCTCATAACCCTGAGTTTTAATGATTAACAAATTTGGCTAAGAAGGAACAGACTCTCTTAAAGGCTTTTTCTGTGTTTCAGCAACCTTCTGAAGGAGCAACTCTCTGAAGTTATGCAACCCTCGGATGTGGTGCAACCTTCTGAAGTGGAGGAACCTACTGAAGGATCAGGTCCTGCTGAAGCCTGTGAACCTTCTGAAGTCGAGAAACTTCGTACTGAAAATTGTATCTTCTTTGGAATAAGTTTCTCTGATGATCCGTTTTGAAGACCCAAGTCTTTCATAGCTTTCTGTCAATTGTCTGCACAGTCCTCCTTCTGGCAAGGTATAACATAACCTTTTTGGCATATTTCAAATCACTATTCACCAAAAAGGTAGTTCCTGCTGCAAAAGTACACCTTGCTCAGAAAAGTAGAGTCAGAGTTGCTGTCATCTACTCCTGTTGTGCCTGCTGCTACAAGCTATCAGAGTTTGTGTCTCAATAGGAAGAAGACTATTTCACAACGGGATTTTAAGAGAAGTCTAACCGGTCTAAAGATCTCTCTCTATAAATACAAGCCCTCATGCAAAGAAGAATATAGAGAAGACGTGAACTTGCTGAAGTGCTGCAAAACTCTTTCTGTGAAATATTTTTCATTCATTTCATTTGTACACAATTTCTATATCCTGAGTTATACTCAGTTTCTTGTACATCTTACCCAGTTTAGGCTTTAAACTTGTGTAGTTTCAAAGCTTAAGCAATCTATTTCTTAAATAGTTTTCTGTTTGAGCCTGGAGAGGCTTGGAGTTTAAACAATACTTGGGTTTGAGCCTAGAAAGGCTTGTCTGTAAAACAATACTTGGGCTTAGAGCCTGAAGAGGCTTGATTGTAAAAGAATACTTGTATAGTGGAAAATCCGTAACTGGTTTGGCTTTGGGACTGGACGTTGCTCACAGCGGAAGTGAACCGGTATAAATCTGTGGCTAAGTTTTCTCTTACCCTTATCTCTTTATATTTGGTTTATACTAACCTAGAGAGTTTTAAGTATACTATTTTAACGTTGAAACTGAAAAAAAAAAACTAAACTTATTGAAAAACAAGTTTGCAAAATTGTTTTATTGGACCTGTTGAAGTTACTTCACCAAGTACTAAAACTTCCAGTTTCAGCAAGTTTCTAAAACTACTTTGTAAAAAGTTCTGCTTGTTAAAGGTTTTCAAAAATCAGTTTGAAAAATATAAAACACTATTCAACCCCCCTTCTAGTGTTTCCTGTGGTTTCTACAGTTGGTATCAGAGCTCAACCTCAGGTTGAGCATCTAATAGTGCTGAGGAAGAAGATCCTAGATGGAAAGCTGTACAAGCAACCATCACTACATTATAGAAGGTGCCTCTGTCTCAAGGCCCATAGCTTTTAATGGTACAAACTACCATTATTGGAGAGATCGTATGAAGCCGTTTATTGAAAGCAGCAACATAGATCTCTAGGATGTAGTCACTGATGGTGATTACACTCCTACACATGGTGGTGTGCCCAAACCTAAAACATAATGGACTAGTGAGAAGAAAGCACGTGTGCAGCTCAATGCAAAAGCAAAACTCTATTTAGTTTTCTCCTTGAGTAAATCTGAATATGAGAAGTGCATGGATGCTCTTCAGCCAAGGAGATCTAGGATACTTTGGCATCAGCCCATGAAGGGACTGATAATGTGAAGCAATCCAAGATCAGCATGCTTGTTCATCAATATGAGATGTTCAAGATGCAAGAGTTTGAAACCATTGATCAAATGTTTGGGAGGTTTCAAACCATAACTAATGGACTCAAGTCTTTAGGCAGAACCTTTGATTCTGGTGATAACAATCGCAAGATTCTAAGGAGTTTACCAAAGGCTTCGAGGCCCAAAGTTACTGCCATTCAAGAGGCTAAAGACCTCAATACTTTGAGAATGGAGGAACTTTTGGGATCCCTCAAAGTTCATGAGTTAGAACTTGGTGAAGATTGTAACATCCCAAATTTAGGACTTAGTAATTTCAATAAGAGGCTTAAGCGTTGGTTTAGCCAAGGATCCGGGAATTGGGGGAACGTAATGAGAAGTTGGAACATAGAATGTGAGATTAGGATGAAATGGATGATTTAAGTAAACTAGGAAGTGTGTGATTAGGAAATATTGAGAAGGGGAGAATGGTGTAGAAGCAAGAATATGAAGGTTGGTGAAAGTTTATGAGTATTAAGGGGAGATGTAGGAGAATAATTAGGTTAGAAAGGTCTTTAGGCCTAATAATCCTACTAAAATTGAAACTCCATAGTTGGGGAATGGGAGAAATAGAGGAAACAAACCTTAGGAAATGGAAATAAAGGGGAAAAATAGGCTTCTGTCAAGGGCATGCTTAAGCGCACTAAAAACGCGCTCAAACGCGCGTCATGGCTGTGGATTAGGGGGTATCTGTCAGAGGCGCACTCGGGCGCACTCTGGGAGCGCCCTAGCGCGCGAGGGCCTGCAGATTTGTCACACGCGCCCCCCAGCGCACTTTCTCTTCATCCTAGCGCGCGCGCATGGCTGCCCCTAGTAGCAGCACGCTCAGGCGCACTACAAGTGCGCGCTTGAGCGCGCACTTGCAGATTTAAGCTCCCAGCTTCGCGTTCTCGTCATTCTTCTATGATTTTCTTCCTCTTCCTTGGGGGATCTTAGAGAGAGGGTAGAGGGCTTAGAGAGGGGAGTTAAGGGAGAGCTAAGGAGGGCTTGGATTGGGGTTCTCCATCATCATCTTCAAGCTTGGAGCTAGGGATTATGGCCCCCTTTTCTTCATCCTCTTCCCCAAATCCTCCTATACTTCAAGTGAGTGTGGTTTCACTCTCACTTTTCTTGGGTTTTGTCCTATGTATGCTCCCTATTCTTCCTTCCCTTGCTATTATTGATGTTTATGCTTAGATTTATGCAAACCTAGGGTTGATTGCTTGAATAATGGGATATGTGACCTTTGGGCTAAACCCTAGGTTAGGAAATTGGGGATTTTGAGGGTTTTCTTGTATGGTTGATGATTGAACCTTGATTTCATGATTTATTTAGAAGTAAAGGTAGGATTTATGTATATATGTATTGCAAATTATTAGCAAGATCCCTTCTTTAAGCATGCAAACCTTATGTTTACCCTCAATGAACCTTGCATCATGCCTCATAACCATGAATCATGTTTTTCATGGGCCTTTGGCCATCATTGAGCATGTACAAGGGTCCTTGGACCATCATAGTGCCTTTGGGCTGTCACTTTACCTTCGGGTTATCATGGAGCCTTCGGGCTATCACAGGGTCTTTTGACCATCACATGGTCTCCGGACCATCACAGGCCCTCGGACACTCATGTTTATGAAAGACGAGGTGAACTCATCGACCTCTTGGCCAAGGGGAAGATGGGAGACCCTCACCCTAAAAATGAACCAAGTCATGATCCATGCATGTTTAATAAAACTTAATCTTAGGTGGACCTGGACGACGGTCCTTGGTCACATGGTCGAGCGCTGAATCACAGTCACAGACAGCGAAAAGAACCCAGGTGTCGGGTAACAACATCGTCACAACCATGTTGCATCATTTCATTACAATGGCATGTGCATCTAAGAATGTGGAGTGTGTGTAGGTTCACCTTTAATTTATTTGCATTTTGAGTGAAATTACAGACTACCTGTGCTATGTATGATGTATCTTCATGTTTGACTCCCCACACTGCACACACCGTTCTCACACTCACTGGGACGTAGTCTCATCCCACGTTGTGGGAATTATCTTTCAGTGTGCAGGTTATCGTTCTGGTTCTTGGCAAGGGAGCTAAGGACTGACTTGAGGTAGATTATGGAGATGGTCATTGGAGTTCTTTTAGTATAGATATTGATTTAATGATGTAAATTAATATAATTCTTCAGTAAAGGATTAAGTATAGTTACAGTTAATCGGTAATTGGTGTAGAAACTGGTAGTTGGCCACGAAGGCCCATTTTCCTTGGAAACAGATTAGAAATCATATTATTATGAACTGTATTGGTGGTTTTGCTGGTTTTCATGTGAAGCTGAAAATTGGGAAACGTCCAGTTTTCAGGAGAAACTCTGCCGGATTTCCGGTAGGAGTTTGGGGAACCATGACACTTCGTGTCAGGGTTCACTTCCCTTAGATTTGAACATAATGTTTCATGTTGTATTGTCGATTGAATTGTAGTGAAGGCTTAAGTAAGCGTTGGATTACCTAAGCGAGTGTATGATTAATTTTCCGATATCGAAAATGGCGCGAAATAATTTCAGAAAATTCGGGAACAGTGTTTCCAACGAACATTATTCTTGGATTCAGAAATTAGGACGTTACAAAGATGCTCCTGAGAAGAAGTCATTGGCTCTGAATGCCAAGTCGAAGCAGCTGAAGCATGGGCCACATAAAGCCATGAAAGCTGAGGAGACTTCAGAAGGTAGTGAAGATTCTGAAGTGAGCTCTGAGGATGATGATGATCTGGCCCTTCTGAGCAGAAAGATCAAAAGGATGCTTCAGAAGAACGGAAAGTTCAGAAAACACTCATCCTTTGAAACAAAAATGGGTAAGTCAGGTAAAGAATCGTTTTCTACTGACAAAATAATCTATTATGAATGCAAACAGCCAGGTCATATGAAGGCTGATTGTCCCATGATGAAAAAACCCTCTTTTAAGAAGAAGAAGTTCTTTAAGAAGAAAAAGGGTTTGATGGCTACATGGGAGGACCTAGATGATTCAACTTTAGGAGAGGAAGATGAATCTGCTGAAGAAGTCAATCTCTGTTTGATGGCAAGTCTACCTTCTTCAGACAGCTTTGAGTCTGAGGTAATTCCTCAAACCTTACAAGACATGTATGATGATCTGCTGGAAAGTTCCAAGGAGCTTTTCCAAGAGTACAAAGATTTGTCTAGAGCTTATATTGAAGTTGCAAATAGAAATGAAGCTATTGAGACTGAAAATCTTTTGCTTAAGGAAAAACTCTTAAATTCTGAGGCTAGTAGTTCAGAAGGTTTAGTTAAAGAAAATGAGATTCTTAAAAAACAAGTTGCTGGACTTACTAAAGACCTTGCCAACTTTGTTAATGGAACTGAGAACCTCAACAGAATGTTGGGTGTTCAAAAGAACTCCAAGAACAAAGGTGGTTTGGGATTTCCATACAGTGAATCATCACATGATTCAAATTTTAAACCTGCTGAAAAAGCTAAGAAAGGTAGGGGATGCTCTTATTGTGGGAATCCTGGACATAGAGTGTCTCAGTGCAAGCACAAGAAAAGGGGCAAACCTGCTGCTAACAAAAGAGGACCCAAAAAGATGTGGGTACCTAAGTCTCTGATTATTCCCGTTGCAGATGTGTTTAATAGGACAAAGGAGACACCACAAATGGTACCTGGACAGTGGTTGCTCGCGACACATGACAGAAGAAAGGTCTTTGTTCCAAAACCTTAGACCTAAAGATGGTGGAGTGTTCACCTTTAGAGGGAATCAGAAAGGAAAGATCACTGGTATTGGTTCAGTAGGTATATTCCCCCTCTTTGTCATTCAGAATGTTCTCCTTGTGGAAGGTTTTCAACACAAACTGCTGAGCATAAGTCAATTATGTGACAGTGGCTATGTTGTGTCCTTCACCAGGGATGGATGTGTAGTCAAGGATGCATCTGATCAAGTCATTTTTACTGCCAAGAGACACAGCAATGTGTACAAAATAGATCTTGAGGAACTTGCATATCAAAATGTGACTTGTCTTCTTTCTGTTAAAGATGAAAAACAGATTTGACATCAGAAACTTGGGCATGCCAGCTTGAGATTAATCTCAAAGTTAACAAAGCACAACCTTGTAAAAGGACTGCTCAAGACCTTTAGAACTAGTTCACATTGATTTGTTTGGTCCTACAAGAACTGAGAGTCTTACTGGTAAGAAATATGGCTTGGTCATTGTAGATGACTACTCTAGATTTACATGGGTGATATTCCTCAAAAGCAAGGATGAGACTTTTGAGAATTTCACAAAATTCTGTAAGAAAGTGCAAAATGAAAAAAAGATTTTGCATATCTGCTATCAAAAGTGACCATGGTGGTGAGTTTGAAAACTCAAGCTTCAGCATGTTCTGTGATGAGAATGGGATCTCACACAATTTCTCTGTGGCAAGAACACCTCAGCAAAATAGGGTTGTTGAGAGAAATAACAAAAGCTTGCAGGAGATGGCTAGAACCATGCTCATTCAAGCAACCTACCAAGATCTTTCTGGGCAGAGGCTGTTCACACAACTTGCTACATTCAAAATAGAATTTTGGTAAGGCCAATTCTCAAAAGGACTCCCTATGAATTGTGGAGAGGAAGAAAACCCAACATTTCCTATTTTCACATCTTTGGCTGTGAGTGTTTCATATTTAACACCAAAGATGATCTTGGTAAATTTGATTCTAAATCTGACAAAGGATTCTTCATTGGTTATTCAGAAACATCCAAGGCTTATAGAGTTTATAACTCTAGAACCTTGACAGTAGAAGAATCTATTCATGTTAGGTTTAATGATGCTAAAGAGACTGATAGGAAACTATCAGATCTAGAAGATGATTTTGCTGAAATGGAGCTGAATCAACTTCAGAGACTATAGAGGTAAAAAAAGAAGTACCTACTGAAGGCCCCTCTGCTCTGAAGTACCTGTTGAACAGCTCCCTGGTCAACCTGGTGAAACTGATCCTTTTCACAGAGTCAATGTTGAGTCTCAGAGTGAGCATGTATTTCCTCCCAGAAATGAGTGGAGATACAAACTCATCATCCTCGAGAGAAAATCATTGGTGATACTTCAGAAGGTGTAAGAACAAGATCAAGACTTAGAGAAGTCGATAATCTTTCCTTCCTCTCTGAAATTGAGCCAAAGAACATTGATGAAGCTCTGCATGATGAAGGATGGATCCAAGCCATGCAGGAAGAGCTAAATCAATTTGCCAGGAGTGATGTCTGGACTCTTGTTCCTAAACCCCATGGGAAAACAATTATTGGAACCAAATGGGTGTTCAGAAACAAACTCTCTGAAGATGGACAAGTGATCAGAAACAAAGCTAGACTGGTTGCTCAAGGCTACAATCAACAAGAAGGTATTTACCTTTCAAGATCATGTTTTTAAATTGAAAAATGCTCTCTATGGTCTTAAGCAAGTGCACAGAGTTTTCAAGGCTTATGCAATCTGAATTTGAAATGAGTTTAATGGGTGAACTCAAGTTTTTCTTAGGACTTCAGATTAAGCAAGATTCTAAATGTGTATGGATCCATTAGGAGAAATATACTAAATAAATGCTTAAGAAGTTCAACATGCATGATTGCAAACCTATGTCACCTCCTATGCACCCTTTAGCAATCTTAAGTATAGATGAAGGAAAAGAATGTGTTGACCCAACCATGTATAGAGGGATGATTGGATCTCTGTTATATCTTACAACAAGCATACCTGAGATTATGTTCAGTGTATGTCTATGTGCAAGATTTCAATCAAATCCAAAAAGAACCCATTACAAGGCTGTTAAAAGAATTTTCAGATATCTCAATGGTACTACTAATCTTGGTCTATGCTATAAGAAGAGTAAGGACTGCAGATTATTAGGATATTATGATGCTGACTTTGCTAGAGATAGAGTTGAAGGAAAATCAACTAGTGGAGGAAGCCACTTCATTGGAGAAAATATGATCATTTGGGCAAGCAAGAGACAAAACACCATAGCCCTCTCAACTGCTGAAGCTGAATACATTGTCGTTTCATGTTGTTGCTCACAGCTGCTTTGGATAAAATATCAACTTGATGATTTTAACATTTTTGTTAAATCTATTTTTGCATTCTGTGATAATACAAGTGCCATAAATCTTTCAAAAAAATCCAATCCAGCATTCTAGGGCTAAGCATATAGAAATCAAACATCATTTCATTAAAGACTATGTTCAGAAGGTGTTTTTGATATTAAGTTCATTGACACAGAGCATCAATGGGATGATATATTCACAAAACCCCTTGTTGAAGATAGATTTAAGTTCATTAGAGATAATCTGCACATTCTTGCACTCTCTGATAATTGAACTTGTTGTCATATGTTTACTTGCTGAACTTTTTCAGGTTTTGCTGCACTTTTACTGATATATGACCTTTCAGCAACTTTAATATCCTGAATGTATTGCTCTGATGCACATTCTTTACTTCAGTATGTTAGTTCCACAGGCAACACTAGAAGGGGGGTTGAATAGTGTTTTATACATTTTGATCATTTTGGAAATCTGAAAATAAACTTCAAGCCTATTAAGACAAAATAAAATGAGAAACTTAAAATCAGATTTAACATGAAAAATTGCGGAAGATAAGAAGGACAAATTTAGACACAGTTAGAGACTAAGAAAAGTTGAACAGAACGCTGACTAATTTGGACTCTTAATTAATTAATCTTAATTATTCAGATTCATCTCAAGATACCCTCTGAAAGATACTACAGAGAACCTTTTCAGAACTATTTCTGAGCTACTTCAGATGATTGATCATCGTCTGAAGTGTACTTCTAACTTCTGAACTGAAACTGTTTCAGATCCACTTCAAGGAGTTGTTTCAGACGTTGTTCAAAGTAAATTCTTTGTAATATTCCAAACGATATAGGATTAACTGAGTGAGTTATTATCTTGGAAAACTTAGTCTATTTAAATTATTGTGTTAAGTTTATTATGAAAAATACTGTTCAATCCCCATGAGAAATATAAAGTTGTAGATTAAGGAGTTTAAGGGATAGAAAACTTAGCCGCAAAATTTATCTTGGTTCACCCTCCAACCCAGTGAGCTACATCCAGTCCCAGGGAAAACCACCACTGGATTTTTCACTATCTGAAACCACAGATACAAGTATTATTTTCTATCAAGCCTCTTCAGGCTCTACACAGGTATTCTTTCATTTTCAACTGCCTCTCCAGGCAACTCAGTGCAGTATTCTTTTACAGAAAAGCCTCTCCAGGCTCAACCACAAGTATTCTTTTATTTTCAACTGCCTCTCCAGGCAACTCAGTGTAGTATTCTTTTACAGACAAGCCTCTCCAGGCTCAACAAGTATTCTTTCTTACAAAGCCTCTCCAGGCTCAACAAGTATTCTTTCTTCCACCAAGCCTCTCCAGGCTCTCAGACACATAAAGTGTTTACAAACTATACTAAGTTTAAGTTTCCATGAAACATAAACTTAATTTCATCCTATACTTACAGTTTAACTGAATACTACTCAGGATGTATGAAATGAATTCTAAGTACAGGGGTAAGACTGAGATACAAGTGTATCATTTTGGGTACAATCTCATCTTCTAAGGGAGGTATAACATCCTCAAGGAATTGGCTAAGTAAAATATTGAACTAAGCTTCAGCCAGTTCATTCTTGACATAATCTCTGCCTTGGGCTTCAATGCCAAACCTTTCTGGTTGACATCTTGTGGATGTGATACTAAGACATTGGCTCAAACTTGGTTGACTTCTTACAATCGAAAACAAGTCGGCACCATCAGATTCATACTTGAGGCTATTTATATTCTAATAGAATATAGCCGTTGAAGATGGTTGATAATACCGTTGAGACGTTGATGATGTGGCTCATATAGCCATTGTGTAATAGCTTCTCAAACGGTTGCTTCTTCTTAAGAAAAATAAGTGTTCAGACGATCTTGTTCTGACACTTCTATTGATGAGCTCTTTTGAGAGATTTCCTTGATATTTTTATGCTTCCTCTCTCTCTCTTGATTTTCTTCTGCTTTCTTCTGTTTTCTTCAGCTTTCTTCAGCTTTCTTTTACTTTCCTCTGTTTTCTTCTAGAGTATGTATGAGGAGGTATCCGTTGGATTTGTCCTTTTGCTTATTTGTATATACTCCTTTTCATTTGCTCCTGACACAGTTTCCTCTTTCCTCTTTGAGTGAGGTGTCTTGTCATAAAGACAATAGCTGTTTTTGCTATTTCCTATTTGAATAAAGACATATGATATTATGGCTGTTGAATCATATGGTCTCAGCTTCTGTTGTGACTTCTTCTATGTTGAAATCCGTTTCATGCAATCAGAGAGTTTCATTTCTTTAGACTGTTAAGCCATTTATAACTTCCTTCAGATGATAGCTTCAAGCTTCTTTTAATTCTTCATATTGAAATGCTTTCAACTCGCTCCTCTCTTTTTGTAATATGATTCTTCTCTTCTTCATATGATTAAAGCAAGATGCTTCTTCCTCTTAGCAGAAATCTTCTTCCTTTTTACTTCAGCAGAATGCTTCTTCTTTTACTTTAGACGATCCTAGCTTTATTCATCTTTGACTCTTCTGGTTCTTCTGATATTTGAATAGATGTTGAATTACATAGTATTAGTTCACACATCTTTCTCGATATTTTCTTGTCCAGACTTCTGATTTGCTTTTGGACAGAAGCATGTGCAGTATGTCTGCGTATACAGTATCCTTTTGATTGCAGATGCAGCAGTCGTTGCAGGATTTCCTTGTTTGTGCAAGTCTTTTTGATCGAGGCAGAAAAGTATGCCTAACTTTTGTGCCGAAATGAAGTAGTCCATTGAATACAGTGTTCTTCATGCTTTGGCAATATCTTCATGCGAATATTTCTTGGTTCTGACGCCTTCAGTCCTTCAGTCATACAGAGTGCTTCTGATCAGCTTCCATTCTTCAGATGATAGTTGTTCTTGAGACGATGAATAGTTTATTCAGATGATAGATAAGTCTTCAGTTTGTCTTCACATCTTCAGATGATAGTCATTCTTCAGTTTGTCTTCACGTTTTCAGATTATAGTCATTCTTCAGACAGAGGATATTCTTCAGATGATGATAGGTCTTGAGACGGTCTGAGTCTTTCATGTCTTCAGATGATTGAATCTTTTCTATTCTTTTCGGATTCTGTATTGCTTCATCTTCTAATTTTTCTTCGTTCTTCTTCTGATTTCTTCTTCTTCCTATACTTCACTGGTTCTTCTTCTTCTTCTGATTCTTTACTGGTTCTTTTTCTTATTTGTTCTTCTTCTGATTTGTTCTTCTTCTTGTGATACTTCACTGGTTCTTCTTCTTCTGATTCTTTACTGGTTCTTCTTTTTATTTGTTCTTCTTCTTCTGATACTTCAGACGAATATTCCAACCTAAAATACAATCAACAAAACAATACCTTTCTTAGTAGCACCTGTTTTCTTTTCATCTAGTCTAATTTGTTAATCATTAAAACCAAGGATAATGAGTCGTGAATTTAATTTGAATACTTAAATTAATTCTGAGACTCAACATTCTCCCCCTTTTTAATGATGACAAATTAGATATGACTAACAAATAACATAAAAGATTTAAGTTGCAGAATGATTATGTTATGTTTCAGATAAGTCTTTGTTAATTGTGAAAACTCCCCCTAAACTGAATATCTTTTATCATCTTATATTTCTGAAAACATTTTTACTTTCAGGAATTTGTTTAGTTATATTTCTCCCTCTTTTGTCATTAATAAAAAGAAAACACATTACATTTCTCCCCCTGTTCTCCCCCTTTTGTTATATTTCTGAAACAGATTAAGTAAAGGCACATTACATTTCAAGAGTAAAACTTTACCAAAAGAGATTATATTCTAAGAGTTGTCAACTCCCCCTGAGAAAAACATTAATTCTTTAGATGCCAAATGTTAGTTTCTCAGATACCAGTTGATAATCTTTTAGATACCAGTTGTTTTTCAATTTCGCCAGGTGTTTAATGCTTCTTAGATACCACTTGTTAACTATTTTAGTTACACCAATGGTTACTTGTTAACCACAAAAAAATTTTTAAGCTTCACAGATACCACTTGTTAGGATTTAACTATCATTACCATTGTTATGTTTTCTTAATAGCTTATTATTTTTGAATGCTTGTCATCTTCTGAGTTTCTTAACTTATTACATTTTGAATAGTTATATATATTTCTCCACCTTTTTTAAAAAAATTATTTCTCCCTTATTATTATTTCTCAGATTTTTTATACCAAGATTAATGCATTGACAAACGAAATGTTTTTATTAAAATTTTAAGAACATTTTGAGAGAAAGAAAATTTGAACACATGTAACAGGAATTAATTGAAAGACTGGCTTCCACTGGCTTCTTCTTCTTCTTCAATCCCTGCTTCTTCTCTCAACTTAAGTAGACTCCTTTGAGTCTTCTCTAGCTTCTGGCGTAGCAAGTTGTTCTCCACCTTCAGCCTCTTGACTTCAGGATCTTCCAATTTCAGGTTGACCATTAACCTTGAAGATGTTGGGATGCCTGTGGTCGTAGAGATGTTCGATGTGAACCCTGTGATATTGGAGAAGCTTCATGATAATGGTGTTGTGGGGAAGGATTTCAGAAAGATCCTTTTCTCTTCTTATCATGCCGAACAGAATGATCCAAGGAAGGTTTATTTGCTTATTCATCAGAAGATTGATAACACAGAACCTCTCCATTTTGGAGATATGATTATCTCCCATACTTGGGATCACGCAGCACTGCAAGATTTTGGAGAGAATTTTGGGAATGTCTTTCATCCTAGTTTCACAGTAGATTAGCTTGTTGAATCTTCCCGCACCACCATGATGATCTTCCCAGATGTCAGAGAACTTGGCGCCTTGAGCCTTAACTCCCAGTACTTCCTCCAGAATAGCAGTGTTAACAATAATCTCTTGACCCTGTACCTGGGCCTTCATAAAAATTCTATTGTTTTCCTCTACTTCCCTCGCAGTGTTCCAAAACTCCCGAACACTATCTTCATGCCATCTGCAGTTAATGGCTTTGAAGAAGGGTAGCCATCCAGCCCCCTCAAAGAGTTCGGCAACGTCGTAGCCTTCATCAGCCAGGATTTTAAAGTTCACTGTTTGAGTTTGGAAGATGGTGACTGAGGACGCCATAAGGGAGATAAGAGAGAAAAATTCTTTCAGGGGATTTTGAGACGAGTTAAGAGTTTGAGAGAGACGGATGAGAAGTTGTAGAGAGATTGATGATGTTTGAGCTGCTTCTCTTGTGTTGTATAAATAGGCTTAGATAGCCCTTAAAGATAGCAATTGTAGCTCCGTCTTGGGAGATCGTGCGTCATGTAGCAGACAGGTGAAAAACCATCAAAATTTACGATTTTCAAAAACTTTTGGCGATTGTGACTTTTCAAAGCGTCGGTTATTATTATTGTAACTGTTCATTTTAAAGATGAATTATTTGCAAACATGAGAAAGAAAAAAATTGATGCTAAGAAATTCGTGCACATAGAATATCAAACCGAGGCAGTTATTTTTACGAAATCATGAGCTTAAGCCCTTAAAAAAACTTAAGTTGAAGAACTTATCTGCTGAGACTCAACTTTGTCTTCAAATTCAGTCTCGTTATATTCATCTTCTAAAGTTGTCTGTAGCGCATCAGCAATATAATCTTGATCCTCATGCTTTTTGTCTTTGGTGCTCAAAGAGATTCCTTTAACAATCATCTCGACTTATTCCTCAAGGATTGAGATAGACTTTTATGATTAGAGTATCAATCACCTTAACATTCCCAACCCACAATTTCATTAAGTTCACTTGGAACTTTCTGAACAGGTTCAGCGAATGGGGATGATATCTTGTCATATTTGCCTCCCATGTTTTGAGGTATTCTTAGAGTGTTGAGTATTAATCATCTGAGTATTTCCGACCCACAATTTCAGCAGGTTCATTGAGAACCTTCTGAACAGGTTCAGAGAATGAAGATGATGTTACACCAACTACTCTATCAGACGATACTTCCTTGATTCATCTCTTCAGACGGTATTGCCTTCTGGTGATCTTCTTAAGATTATCTTCAAATCCAGTTTCCTTAAAACAAACACAAACTAAAAGTACCTTTTAGTAGCATCTGATATTACTTAACTGAATTTGTTAATCATTAAGAAAATATTTTTAAATTAATAAGTTTGACATTACCAAAATTTCAGCAAGTTAGTTTATTTTATTTTCAATTAACTTTATTATTCTAAGGAAGTGTAAATTATGAGCAACATATTTAGAAGAATGCATAGTTACCAGAAACTATATAATATAACACAGTTAATGCAAAAGATGCAAAAGAACAAGGAAATTTGAATTTTATTGATTTTAAAATATTATAGTTAAGACAGGGCACTACAAAATCAATGATCGTCAGCAAATGAGTCCTCAATGGCATTTGCATTCTCTTTCTCTGCTTTCAACTTTGTAATTCCTTCTTAATTATTTTCTGCCGTTTTGCAAGCCTGTTTATCCTTTTATGCACCCTCTTCAGATAGTATACAACTGTCACCATCCTTTTCCTTTCATGAGCACTCAGATGAACAGAAACTCTTTTCTCCTTAGCATGGGATGCAAGGAGAGAAGGGATAGCCACCTGGTTCTCTGAAGTTTCTTCTCGTTCAGATAGAGTCCGGTCTAACTCAGTAAACATAACCGGAGTAAGGAAGGAAGGAGGCGGTTGGTCAAAGTAACTTTCCATAGGAAAGCCCTTATGCAAAGAATTTTCATTATCAGGGTGTTGTGGGGATAGAGGTTCTTATTTCCCATCTCATTTCTGTAAATCATCTGAAACATCAGCACCCAGGGAGACTAATTCTCTTCTTTGTTAGCAGGTGTCCCAGCACGAACCTTTCCAGCTGATTAATTATCAACTTGTTGCGTCCTTTGGGAAGGATGCAGCAGTTCAACACAGCAAGGAGTTCTCTGGGAATGTTCAGAAGCTGAGAAGGTCTGTAAGGGGCTAGACGTCTTCTTCCAAAGAGTACTTCATTAAAGATGAAGGTCCCACCGTGAAGGGATTCCCAACCCTGACAATATTGCTTTCCTCTAGCAGGAACACTGATCACATATGCAATAAAGTTGCAGTCCACACAAATTGGTCTTCCCATCACTTCCGTCTTAATCCCAGTCCAATCCTGATTAGACACCACCTTGGAGTTGTTCCAGAACTCCAGCACACTTTCCTCATGCCATGGTGAGGAGATATTGTTTAAGAATGGAGTCCAACTGACGGCGTCGAAGTACTCTAAGACTCTGTAGTCAGCCTCATCAAAATCTGAGAGATTAACCATTTTTGAGAGTATGATTCTCTCATCAAACATTGAGGTGTTTGAGTCATTTGATGATGCAGACATGTTGGCCATGAGTACGTATGAACTGAGAGGTTAGAGAATCTGAGGAAGGTAGACTTTAGCCTTTGAGGATTGATTCTGGTGTAGTTCCCATGATGATCTTCCAATCCCAATATATAAGCAACAGGATATGCTTGATACATTTATGATCATGGTTACATGCACTAAGCAGACATGGAGAGATGTGCATCGTGCCAGTTATGAGGAACCGATTGAGGATTCAATGATTCATGTAGCGCCGTATCACAATTATTAACATACATTACTCTTCAACTATTATACAAATACATTCGTGCATATGATACAGTTAGCATGCAATAATTTATTTTCACACAAATATAGACACTCATGCATTAGCAATTTCAATGATTATAATGTAAGACACACAGAAGTTAACAATTACATTTAAATTAAACTTAGGATAGGAAAGATGTTACCGGTATGTCATCTTGAGATAAATGTACTTTCCTTTTCCAGTCACGTCCTTCTGAAAGATGCATAAATAATGAGTTTCAGAAAAAAAAAAATTCCTTTTCTCATTGTCATTCTTCAGAGTTGCTTCAGCTTGGTGAGATTTCCATCTTCTGAGGATCTACTCCTTCTGCATTTGTTATATGTTCAACCCGAAGGTGAGCTCTGATACCAATTGTTAGTTCCACAGGCAACACTAGAAGGGTGGTTGAATAGTGTTTTATACATTTTGATCATTTTGGAAATTTGAAAATAAACTTCAAGCCTATTAAGACAAAATAAAATGAGAAACTTAAAATCAGAGTTAACATGAAAAATTGTGGAAGGTAAGAAGGACAAATTTTGACACAGTTAGAGACTAAGGAAAGTTGAACAGAACGCTGACTAATTTTGGACTCTTAATTAATTAATCTTAATCATTCAGATTCATCTCAAGATACCCTCTGAAAGATACTACAGAGAACCTTTTCAGAACTATTTCTGAGCTACTTCAGATGATTGATCATCGTCTGAAGTGTACTTCTAACTTCTGAACTGAAACTGTTTCAGATCCACTTCAAGGAGTTGTTTCAGACTTTCTTCAAAGTAAATTCTTTGTAATATTCCAAATGATATAGGATTAACTGACTGAGTTATTATCTTGGAAAACTTAGTCTATTTAAATTGTTGTGTTAAGTTTATTATGAAAAATACTGTTCAATCCCCATCAGAAATATAAAGCTGTAGATTAAGGAGTTTAAGGGATAGAAAACTTAGCCACAAAATTTATCCCAGTTCACCCACCAACCCAGTGAGCTACATCCAGTTCCAGGGCAAACCACCACTGGATTTTTCACTATCTGAAACCACATATACAAGTATTCTTTCTATCAAGCCTCTTCAGGCTCTACAAAAGTATTCTTTCATTTTCAACTGCCTCTCCAGGCAACTCAGTGCAGTATTCTTTTACAAACAAGCCTCTCCAGACTCAACCACAAGTATTCTTTTATTTTCAACTGCCTCTCCAGGAAACTCAGTGCAGTATTCTTTTACAGATAAGCCTCTCCAGGCTCAACAAGTATTCTTTCTTACAAAGCCTCTCCAGGCTCAGCAAGTATTCTTTCTTCCACCAAGCCTCTCCAGGCTCTCAGACACATAAAGTGTTTACAAACTATACTAAGTTTAAGTTTCCATGAAACATAAACCTAATTTCATCCTATACTTATAGTTTAACTGAGTACTACTCAGGATGTATGAAATGAATTCTAAGTACAGGGGTAAGACTGAGATACAAGTGTATGATTTTGGGTACAATCTCGTCTTCTAAGTGAGGTATAACATCCTCAAGGAATTTGCTAAGTAAAATATTGAACTAAGCTTCAGCCAGTTCATTCTTGACATAATCTCTGCCTTGGGCTTCAATGCCAAACCTTTCTGGTTGACATCTTGTGGATGTGATACTAAGACATTAGCTCAAACTTGGTTGTCTTCTTACAATCGACAACAATTCGGCACCATCAGATTCATACTTGAGGCTATTTATATTCTGATAGAATATAGCCGTTGAAGATGGTTCATAATACCGTTGAGATGTTGATGATGTAGCTCATATAGCCGTTGTGTAATAGCTTCTCAAACGGTTGCTTCTTCTTAAGCAAAATAATTGTTCAGACGATCTTGTTCTGACACTTCTATTGATGAGCTCTTTTGAGAGATTTCCTTGATATTTTTATGCTTCCTCTCTCTCTCTTGATTTTCTTCTGCTTTCTTCAGCTTTCTTCAGCTTTCTTCTGCTTTCCTCTATTTTCTTCTAGAGTATGTATGAGGAGGTATCCGTTGGATTTGTCCTTTTGCTTATTTGTATATACTCCTTTTCATTTGCTCCTGACACAGTTTCCTCTTTCCTCTTTGAGTGAGGTGTCTTGTCATAAAGAAAAAAGTTGTTTTTGCTATTTCCTATTTGAATAAAGACATGTGATATTATGGTCGTTGAATCATATGGTCTCAACTTCTGTGTTGACTTCTTCTATGTTGAAATTTGTTCCATGCATTCAGAGAGTTTCATTTCTTTAGACTGTTAAGCCATTTATAACTTCCTTCAGATGATAGCTTCAAGCTTCTTTTAATTCTTCATATTGAAATGCTTTCAACTCGCTCCTCTCTTCTTGTAATATGATTCTTCTCTTCTTCAGATGATTAAAGCAAGATGTTTCTTCCTCTTAGCAGAAATCTTCTTCCTTTTTACTTCAGCAGAATGCTTCTTCTTTTACTTCAGACGATCCTAGCTTTATTCATCTTTGACTCTTCTGGTTCTTCTGATATTTGAATAGATGTTGAATTACATAGTATTAGTTCACACATCTTTCTTGATATTTTCTTGTCCAGACTTCTGATTTGCTTTTGGACAGTAGCATGTGCAGTATGTCTGCGTATACAATATCCTTTTGATTGCAGATGCAGTAGTCGTTGCAGGATTTCCTTATTTGTGCAAGTCTTTTTGGTCGAGGCAGAAAAGTATTCCTAACTTTTGTGCCGAAATGAGGTAGTCCATTGAATACAGTGTTCTTTATGCTTTGGCAATATCTTCATGTGAATATTTCTTGGTTCTGACGCCTTCAGTCCTTCAGTCATACAGAGTGCTTCTGATCAGTTTCCATTCTTCAGATGATAGTTGTTCTTGAGACGATGAATAGTTTATTCAGATGATAGATAAGTCTTCAGTTTGTCTTCACGTCTTCAGATGATAGTCGTTCTTCAGTTTGTCTTCATGTTTTCAGATGATAGTCATTCTTCAGACAGAGGATATTCTTCAGATGATTATAGGTGTTGAGACGGTCTGAGTCTTTCATGTCTTCAGATGATTGAATCTTTTCTATTCTTTTCGGATTCTGTATTGCTTCATCTTCTGATTTTTCTTCGTTCTTCTTCTGATACTTCACTGGTTCTTCATCTTCTGATTCTTTACTGGTTCTTCTTCTTATTTGTTCCTCTTCTTCTGATTTGTTCTTCTTCTTCTGATTTGTTCTTCTTCTTCTGATTCTTTACTGGTTCTTCTTCTTATTTGTTCTTCTTCTTCTGATACTTCAGACGAATATTCCAACCTAAAATACAATCAACAAAACAATATCCTTCTTAGTAGCACCTGTTTTCTTTTCATCTAGTCTAATTTGTTAATCATTAAAACCAAGGATAATGAGTCTTGAATTTAATTTGAATACTTAAATTAATTTGAGACTCAACACAGTATGCTCTGGCAACCCTTTTGATTGATGACAAAAGGGGGAGTAATATAAACTAACAAAATCTGAAGTTGTAAGTGTTTTTCAGAGAAAAGATCTTCTGATCAGGGGGAGCAAGCACTTATTTTAGTATCTAATAAAGGGGGAGAATTCTCTAATCTTAATTCTTTAAATTTCCCTTCAGATATTTGCAAGTTTAAGCAAATTTGTCATTATTAAAAAGGGGGAGAATGTTGAGTCTCAAAAATGTTATTAAGAAATTAATAATGTTTAAGCCTCAAAACCCTGAGTTTTAATGATTAACAAATTTGGCTAAGAAGGAACAGATTCTCTTAAAGGCTTTTTCTGTGTTTCAGTAACCTTCTGAAGGAGCAATTCTCTGAAGTTATGCAACCCTCTGATGTGGTGCAACCTTCTGAAGTTGAGGAACCTGCTGAAGGATCAGGTCCTGCTGAAGCCCGTGAACCTTCTGAAGTCGAGAAACTTCGTACTGAAAATTGTATCTTCTTGGAAATAAGTTTCTCTGATGATCCCTTTTGAAGACTCAAGTCTTTCATAGCTTTCTGTCAGTTGTCTGCACATTCCTCCTTCTGGCAAGGCATAACAGAAGCTTTTTGGCATATTTCAAATCACTGTTTACCAAAAAGGCAGTTCCTGCTGCAAAAGTACACCTTGCTAAAAAAAGTAGAGTCAACGTTGTTGTCACCTACTTCTGATGTGCCTGCTGCTACAAGCTATCAGAGTTTATGTCTCAACGGGAAGAAGGCTATTTCACAACGGGATTTTAAGAGAAGTCTAACCGGTCTAAAGATCTCTCTCTCTATAAATACAAGCCCTCGTGCAAAGAAGAATATAGAGAAGACGTGAACTTGTTGAATTGCTGCAAAACTCTTTCTGTGAAATATTTTTCATTCATTTCATTTGTACACAATTTCTATATCCTGAGTTATACTCAGTTGCTTGTACATCTTATCCAGTTTAGGCTTTAAACTTGTGTAGTTTCAAAGCTTAAGCAATCTTTTTCTTAAACAGTTTTCTGTTTGAGCCTGGAGAGGCTTGGTGTTTAAACAATACTTGGGTTTGAGCCTGGAGAGGCTTGTCTGTAAAACAATACTTGGGCTTAGAGCCTGAAGAGGCTTGACTGTAAAAGAATACTTGTATAGTGGAAAATCCATAGCTGGTTTGGCTTTAGGATTGGACGTAGCTCACAGTGGAAGTGAGTGAACCAGTATAAATCTGTGGCTAAGTTTTCTCTTATCCTTTTCTCTTTATATTTGGTTTATAGTAACCTGGAGGGTTTTAAATATACTGTTTTATAATGTTAAAACTGAAAAGAAACTAAACTTATTGAAAAACAAGTTTGCAAAACTGTTTTATTCGACCTGCAGAAGTTACTTCAACAAGTACTAAAACTTCCAGTTTCAGCAAGTTGCTAAAACTACTTTGTGAAAAGTTCTGCTTGTTAAAGGTTTTCCAAAATAAGTTTAAAAATTATAAAATATTATTCAACCCCCCTTCTAGTGTTTCATGTGGTTTCTACAAAGAATTTATTTTCTTTTCAATTGGATAGCTATTTCTCCTATTTACATCTCAAAAGCAATTTTGGTAATATCCAAACGATATTATATGCTAAAATCATTTTTTCAATGCATGTTATCCAAACAAAAATAATGTTACTTCAAAATTAATTGTATATTCAAAATCACATTAATCCAAAGTCAATTTTATGATCGAGAAACCAAACACACTAAACTCACATGTGATCAAATGTATATTTGAGAGAAGTAAAGATTCTACTTTTTCATTGGTTGTGAGACCCACAAAATATAATTATATTCACATATAAAAAATAATTTTTTATTGCTATTCAAACAAAAATCAATTTCTTAAAATTACTTTTACAATATCATTCTCAAATACAAAATTATGCTCTCAAACTTTACCAAACTTTATTCAATTCAACTTTAAAACAAAATGAACCCTACATGTATCCAATTTCTCATCACTTTTCTCTCTTTCAACATGACACATTTTAATTTTACTAATGATGATTTATCGATGGTTCAACGATATGTAAGCAAAACTAATTCTAATGCACCCCATTAACATACATATATATAACAGAAAATAATTGAGCATCACATTTAATACAAGCATCAATAGAAGTGTTCACCGGTCGGTTTGGGTCGGATTAGACCCATTTTCAAACTCAAACTAACACCATATACATTGGGTTGGGTCAGATCGTGTATAGTTTATTTATGGGTTGAGAACCGACTCGAACTGAACCGAATGTGTTGGGTCGGATCAGGTCGAGTATTCGAGTTACAAAAATCAGAAAAAAAAGAGGAGAAAACGAGAATAGGGAAACTCAGAAAGGCAGAAACAACTCAAATCAATTTTATCCAAAATATTGCAACACATAATAGATCTCAAAATACAAGCACGGACACATACAAAGTGGTGTGACACAAGCAAAACCATGGCTTGGTGGCTCCAACAATGGGCAACATGTAGAGGACGCTAAAATTAAACTGGGGAGACAACGCGATGAAGGGTAAATCAACCAGGGATGGTGCGATCGCGTGACAACGATTGTGTCCAAACGGATGGCACGGTCATGCGACGACGACTGGGCTTTGTGTGGCGGCGTGAGCATGGCGGGGGAGGTATGGTTGTGCAACGACAAAGCTACTAAAGAAACGGTACACGAGCGGAAGAGAAGGTGCATCGTGCGGCCGTGCGGCTGAAGCAAAATAGATGGTGTAGCTAAATCCGAAGAGAAGGTGTATTGTTTGTGTGCGGTTGAGATGAGTCAAAAGGGAGAGAAAGCGTGAGAAATTAGGGATTTAGGGTTGAGAGATGAGATGGGGGATTTAGGGTTGAGAGAGAGTGCGTCATAAAATGATCAAACTGTCTGATTAGCTACTCAATTTTATAACCTTTTTTTTATTTTTCGGGTTGGGATTGGTGTTTTGGGCTAGAATAATAAAACTCGATACCTAATCATATGGAATAAGATTCACAGATTTAAAAAAAAAAACGAAAACCAAACTGACCTAGTCAAATACCTTCGGGTCAGGTTGGTCGGGTTGGCCCAGCCCATAATCACCCTTAAGCATTGCACCACTTCAGTCTCAAATATATGCAACTCAAAATTCAATTTGGTTGGTCTCAAATATAAATAAAATCTAACTACATTCACCCTATTAAATGCTAGTATCTTCATAATATCCTTATTTAATTTTCATCTCTTTTCCAGTGGTCCACTTTGCAATAAATAATAGGAAGGATAATTTAGTAAATAAGTAGACTTAATACCCGTGCATTGCACGAGTTTATTTATATTTTATAACTATAATATTTTATAAGAAATTTTTTTAAATAAATGTGTGAAAGTTATTATAGATTTAATATATTAAAAAAATTGTTAAGATAATAACTTTATGTATAATACTAAATTATTTATTTTATAATATTTTTTAGACAATATTCAAGCTCTCTTTTTAAATTCAATTAATATATATTTAATTTATTCCAAATAATTCTTGTAACATTTAAATAATATAAAATTAGTTGAATTTATTGTTTTGATATAATTATAAAACATTATATTGATGATTTTATTTTAAAAATCATAAGAAATATTTTTTAAATTAAAAAAAAATCATAAGTAATTGTGACCTATTACATTAAATTTGTAGTAAATTATAAGATCAAATAATTCATTTAACTTATAATTAATATAATGAATTATAAGTATTGGACATTTTAAATTTAATATTTGTTATTTAATGTATTATATATAATAATTATAATATTTATTATTAATAATAATAATATAATATGAATTAGTTATAAGAGATGTTTAGTATTCCATATGTTACATTTCATTAAAACAATATTAATAGTAATGCTCAAGTTAATTTTACTATATATATATATATATATGTATGTATATATAGACATAGATAGATGTTGCTCACTTTATATCTGAGTTCGAGAAAATTTAATGAGCTCAACTAATATTCTTAATTAACGTGAATTAGTTAACTTTTGCTTATATTCAAGACCAGAGTATTACATTTCAGCCATTACAAAAAAAATAGAACGATGCTTTATGTGAGATCAATTAAAGGGTCCATTTGGTTTATAGTTAGATAGAATTGATTTTGACAAATTTATATAATCAATGGTAAGAAATGAATGATGCACGATTTACGAAGCACGATGGATGGAAGGGTCTGAAAATCAATTTTACCGTAATTTATTCTCATTGTTCATGACGGAGAACCAAACAAGCACTATGTGTATGTTTGATTTGGCGTTTAGAAATAGTCAAACTCAAGTTTGGATCTCTCAACGTAACTATTTATAACATTAATATAAATGTGAGTTCGTCACGTTCTAACGCTAAACCAACCATACCTTAAATGGTACTACTCCGGACTTAAATATAAGCAAAAATAACTAAATTCACACATATTAAGAAAGTTAGTTAAACTCATTAAATTTTTTTGATATCATGTAAAAAGTTTTTGCATTGCCTAAATTACCCTACATTCAATTTTATTGAAAATTATTTCAAGTAGACATACTCTCTTGCTATTGGCACGTGATTTATTAAATAGGGTGGTTGAAAAGTAAAATTTGAATTAAGTAAAGGGCATTTTGGGTTTATCTCATTAAATAGAGTAAAATTAGTTAAGATTTGTTTATATTTTAGTCTACCAAATATGAGTTTTTTTTTTTGCTTATATTCAAGTTCGGAGGGAGTATGAAATTAGATTAAGAGCATCTTTAGTTTATCGTTGAAATGTGGTAAATTCACATTTCCAACTTAAAGTTTTGTTAATTTCAACACTAAAATATCAAACCTACACTAGCTAAATTGGAGACATTTATTTGTGTTTTTTTTTAATACAAATATTTTAATCAAATGGTATTTTTAAAAATAATAATAAATAGATTAGTAGTGAGGTTGATGCAGTAGTAGCTAGGACCAGAGAAATATTTCCCCTCCGAGCGAGATTTGGGGTTTGGGAAGATTTATCAAGGAGGAAATTGGTCAAACACAGATATGGGTGGGCATGGCCAGTGTTTTGACATTAACCATACGAGGTTTGAGTTGGGAGTTGGGTGGGAAGGAAGGAATCCCAATTGTTAAAATGACGTGGGGATGATCAGGTGGTCCACGTGTCAAAACCCCAGAGCATCAAGAAAAGAAAAGCAACAAATGGGAAATCTGACAGAGATGTAAACGTGGTGCTGTCCTCACGGCTGAAAGGTACAGAACGAAGTGCAGTGCAGGGCATTAAATGGGTGACCAATACAGCAGGACAGTTGAAGAGAAGAGAATATCATGGTCCACTTCCAATACCAAACAAAACAAACAAAGCAAATAAGCAACAGCAAGCAAACAGTGAAAACTGAAAAGTGAAAACTTTATAAGGTGGAAACGGCCAAAAGGTGATTATCGTATTTGGTGGTGTGGTGAGAGTACCAAGCACCGATGATAACAAATACATTGACCATTATAGCCTGCTGCACCCCACCCGACCCAAGGGCACCAGAGGGCTCCATCTCATCGATGAAAAAGGATATCCGGCAAGGATTGTGACTTTTTGTTTCCCCGTAAATGCGTATCCTTGAGAATTCAGATACTCTATGCATGCACCCAATCCCCCTAGAATGGCGGTGGGTAATAATTTTTTCTATAAGCTTTTGCCACATTTTTCCTTGTTAGAAGAGTGAATTGTTTGCACAATAGATCCAAGACCAAGCTTAGACATCGTCAATATATAGGTGCATGAAGACATTCCCTTCCAATTAAAACCAAGGCCCCCTTACTGACTTTTTAAAGTTGACCTTTTTCATGAGAAGAATAAATTAAAGACCCATTAATGGATGGGAAAAATCATAAGTAAAACATTCTCAGGCTCAGTTTGGATATCCGCCTACAGAATAATTTCTAGAAGATAAAAATAGAATTAATTAAAAATGTCAAATAAATTTAACTTATGGATAAGTTAAATGAGAGAGCTTTTGGAGTAGATGAGCTACAAAAGACTAATTTCTATCATGGAGAAGTTAAATGATTTTGACCTTTTTGATTCATTCTATTTTTTAACCTAGAAATACTTTTGCAAAAGTTTCATCCAAACAGACACATAATCGCCTTGATTTAGCCCTACATTATGTTAGCACAGGCTCTGAGTTGATCTAGAAATGAAATAATAGTGTATTATTCCAAATTTGCGATTTTGGTCCCTCTAACACATAGATTTTGAAAATAAGGGGACCAAGATTTTGAACTAAATCGTGAATTTGAAATAATAGAGGGACCAAAATCGTGAAAAAAAAAAGTAGGGGGACCAAAATCGCGGATTGATGATAATAGGAGGACCAAAAGTGCAATTAAGCCTTTTTTATTTTTACACAATAGATCAAATTCCCCTTTATGGTGAAGAAAATACTTTCATAAGCGGAACTTGCAAGGAGATTTAAGTTTAATTATACATTGATGAATTTATACTAACTCAAATTCAAATGAACTTGCAATGATTGATGATTGATTTCTCAAATCACGTGGACTCCTCCTCAAGGTAATAGTATTGCTCTTAATGTAGATGGAAATGTTTATAAGTAGGTGATTTTGGGAGTCTTATAAGAGTTTGTCATAGAAATTGGATTTATAATTTTCATGGTCATATTAATCACTATGATGATATAATTGTGGAATCGTTAGCTCTCTTCCATGGAATACAATTGACTTGGAGTGAAGGTCATATGAATGTGATGCGTTGGACAAGTTGTTTAGAAATTATTCATCTAATTTCTAATCACGTGTCTTTTTTATCAGTATGGGGCTGTTATCAAATCAAATCAAAATTACTTCAATAGATCGAGGTTGGAGCATTACTTTAAATCATGCTCTCAAGTAAAGTAAATTGTGTTGATGCCTTAGCAAAATAGGGTGTTTCTTCTTTAGAAAAAATTTATATTCTTAAGCATGCTCCTCAACTCATGCATTAAATAGTTTTTTCTAATTGATAGAACTAATGTTTCTATCATGCATTAAATAGTTTTTTTTTTCTAATTGATAGAACTATTATTGTTTCTTTGATAGATTGTAGTTGTTTTATAATTATCATCTTGTAACAAAAAAAAAATAAAATGATTGGACATTAATTAATTCAAATTCAAATGATTTGACATTTGCATTTCCAACTCACTTAATTTAGAGGCTGAGATCTTATGAGACGAAGAATCTTAAGCTATTGTGTGTAGATGGTAGAGTCTCAAGAGTCTAAAAAATTTAAACTCTTTTCTGACTTTAATTCTCGAGTCTTTAAATTTGGACGTAAGAGGTTTAGTCATAGACAAAAGTAAATGTGTCTAACTGAATAAGAAACTTGTTCTGTTAGAAATTAGCTTATGATCTTTTTATCAAAGAGGTTAACTGAAATACTTAAGATAAATGAAACTTGTTTCTGAATTGTTACTTAGTTTTAGCCTTGGTTATAAAACTCAGAAGCAATTTCAAAACAGTGATAATAGAAGTAAAACATATATGAGTTAGGGTCAGAAGAGTATTAACACGGCAAGATTTATACTGCTTCACTCTTATCAACAAGAGCTACATCCAATTCTCACCTTAGTGAGATTTTCCACTAACTTCTCAAAGTTACAAGTATTGTCCTTCACAAACCTCTTCAGGCTTTTAAGTATTCTTCTTCAACAGCCTCTCCAAGCTTCTTATTATTCTTCTTACAGAGCCTTCTAAGCGTCTAAGTAGTTTTCTATCTCCACTCAACACCACAGTCCAGAAACAACTTTTGACTTGGTGGAGGAGTTACAACATAAATAGATGAAAAAAAGTTGTTTTAGCTTGAGGTTTAAACACAAAGTGTGAATCAACAGTTTGATGCTCAAGCTAAGTTACAAATGAATTACAGCCCGTAAATAAACTTAGAGAGTTTGATAAACAGTAAAGAGAATGTGGGTCAGAAGCGAATAAATGAATGAAACAGTAAGTAAGCTTGTGTGCAGCGTTTCTGCTCTTTTTGCGCGTGATTCACTTGCTTTTATGAGTTCTTTTTAGCCTATTTATAAGAGAGCGCTTGAATATAGCCATTTATAGTCGTTGGAAATCCTCAACAACTATTTCCTTTTGTGTCAGGAACTTTTAACACATCAACACGCTGGACTTGCTTCTGTCTAAAGTATTTTGCTTCTGCGTTTGAGTTTATGTTTCTGCGTCTGAGATACGCTTTTGTGTCTGACTTGTTTATAAGAGAGTACTTGAATATGGCCGTTTATAGTCGTTGGAAATCCTCAACAACTATTTCCTTTTATGTCAGGAACTTTTAACACATCAACACGTTGGACTTGCTTCTGTCTAAAGTATTTTACTTCTGCGTTTGAGTTTGTTTCTGTGTCTAAGATACGCTTTTGTGTCTAACTTGGGATTTTGTTTCTAAGTTCTGTTTTTGATATTTTCTTCTAGCTCTTGAGTTGATATTCTTCTAAGTACTTGTGAGGCTTTTGCTTCTACGTTTGACTCGAAAACTTTCATTGAATTTATTAATGAAGGAAGTCTTTAAGTCCTTTTGCATCTATGTCTTACACAGATTCTATTTTCTACACACTTAAACAATTTGGTTAGATGCAAACATATTCAAAACAAAACTTCATTAATCATTTCATTAATCATCCGAGAGTTTGTCTTAACATTATGCTACCATGTTAACTTTTTTTCTTTTATGATTCTCATCACTGCTTTTTTTAAAATCAATATATTAAGTTAATAATTTTGTGAGAATGATCTTGTAAATACCAGAGAAGATGTGTCAATATGGATTAATATGGATTGATCTTAGTTGACCCACCATTGGGCTAGAAGACTCAGAACAAAATAGATTCAAGCTTGAAATGAGTTGACTAACTTTTAAATTTTCATTTTATTTTTATATAATTTAACTCCTTTTTTATAATTTTTTTTTCATTTTTTCTAAATCAACCCAAAACTCACGGATCAAGTCAGGTTGATATCTTTTTAACTCAAAAAAATTAAACTTTTTAACTAAAAAAAAAATAAGTCAGGTTGGTATCTTTTTAACTCAAAAAAATTAAAACTTTTTAACTAAAAAAAAATAAACACACCTGCAGCTCAGTTTTAGCCCAACTCTCAACTCGATTATTAGTAAATTATATATTTTAATTGATGATATCATTGATTATTCATTTTGAAGGTCCCTACGAGATTTTAACTCAGCATTAATAATCGTAACGGCCAAATAAAACAAACGTTCCTATGTTCCTCCACCGTTCTAAGTTTTCTATGCAATAAATGATATACATCAAATTTCCTGAAAATTAAATTTGAAGGCGAAGTAAATACTACTAGTACATTTGCACTGCCAGGAACCTACAAAGCTACAAGAGATTTGAGAAGGACAAAAAAGAAAACATAATAGACAAAAAGAAACGAAAATGAAAATATTAAACAAATTAAGATATGGGAGGAGGGGAAGGTGAGCACCGAGCAACAACAAGTTCATAGTTAAGATCCGAAACAAGACAAAAATGGTTTATAGTTGTGGGGTGGTAAGGTACCAACCAACCAACCAAGCAAGTAGGCGTGTGTGAGCACTGAGAGGAGAGAACACAGATGTGGCTCGATGCTCAAAGACCTTTAATTGCAGTGGTAAATGCACATTCACAACACAATCAAGTCACCCTTCCTTCAAACTTTCGTATCATCATCAGAAGTGCTCAGCTGGTGCAGGCCTTCACCCACTTCTTCATTACTTGTGTCATCATCACCCACGCCGCCGCTTTTGCTACTAGACACGTTATCATAATCTGAATCACCTACCCTATCTCCACTCTCCATTTGCTGCTCCTTGTTCCCCACTATTGGAAGTGGCTCCGTCACTTCCCTCCCATCTCGAGGCGGTGAAAACACCACTGGCATGTAATGCTCCATCTCGCATGGGAACTTTGAGTTCTTAAAATGCTCTTTCAATGCTTCCAAACCCTTTCATAAATAATATTTTTTTATTTCAACAAATACTACTACCATTTTAATTTTATAAACTAAGAAATACACACAATTAATATACCTGAACTCTAGCGTAGGTGACTTCGCAAATTTTCCTTGAATTGAAAACCTCCCAGTGCTGAAGATGGAAGGCCTTGTAGAGTCTGAGAGTGGCCTCAGGAGATGTCATATTCACAAACCCGTATCCCACATTGCACTTGTTGCTGTTTCAACACGGAATTTGGACACATTTACAGGGAAATTAGTTCCAAAGATTGGTAAGGGTGCATTATAAATGGAATGGGGGCATGGAAAAGGAAAATATACTTGAAATCAATGGGAAGGTACACGAAGTCGTAGGAGGATATAGGCTGGTCGTCGCTGTCACCAATCTGCTCGTTACAGTGTATGCAGTGGTTATCCAACATGTTTAACAGTAGCTTCTGGCTGCAACCGGTCAAAATTACATACACAATTAAGTCAACAAAACTTCAAATTAAAAAAAAAAAGAAAAAGAAAAATATATTATAATTTAATTGGGGAAATCAAAGACGGACCTGTATTTGTTGGGTATGTTCTTGATCATCACAGTAGTTCTAGAATCTTTTGAACTGGACTCAACAATGGCATCTTCTTTGATTAGAAATCGAGTTTCGTGTTTCTTCGCATGCTTTCCCTTCCAATATCTACTTCTTGGTAGTTGTGGTTGTTGCTGCTTTGTGTTTTCCACTGTGGTCTCGCTATTGTGCTTTCTAACAACATTCCTCCTTGGGGGACCATGTGATTGTGAATGCCTCTCTTCAACCCCATTTGCATTTCCACCTTCCCCACTCAAACTCATTGAAGCCATTGACGCGGCAATAGACGCAGGATTTGGAATCTTAACCGTCGATTTCTTGTGAGAGAAATGTGGTTGAGCAAAACGACGTCGCGGAGGAGAGAAGTGTGGTGGTGGTGGTGGTGGTGACAGAAGAGGAGGCTTTTTGGAATGGAAGAACTTTCTGGTGTGACCCCCTGGTCTACTGAACTCAATAATAACGGATTTCCCATGAATTTCTCTTCCATTCATCTGTTTCAAAGCCTTGCCTGCGTCTCTTATGTCAAAGAACTCCACGAATCTTTGGTTCTTTTTCCCTGGGGTATCTCTCACTTCCTTTATGGGACCTAAAAAAAAAAAAAAAAAGTGGAGACACGCAAAAAGAATGAGATAGAGACGTCTCATAAATACAAAAGAAAACCCCCCAAAAAGCTTTATCTGGTACTAGAAAGTAGAAACACTATACTTTGAGATTGAAAATTGGGGATAAATTGAAATACCAAAAGGCTCAAAAACTTGTCGAAGATTCTCAGTGGAGACGTCAATGTCCAAGTTGAAAATGACGAGGGTGCCTTGGTTGTGGCCGTTAAGGAGGGTATTAGAGGCAGGGATGACGTAGTGGGCCCAGACGGGACGACCGGCAACGAGGCCAACTGGTGGCGGCGGTGGGGCTGGGTAGAATTGAGGAGGAGAGTTGAAGAAGGAAGCGCAGTGCATGTGTTGGGTTCGAATGGCGGTGAAGGCGTTCTGTGCATGCCTGAGATCGTAGAAATGAACGGTGACGATTCCGTGATGGAGAGCTTCCATCTGGACGGCTCTGACGTCGCCGAAAACCTCGAGGTCATTTCGTAACGCAGATTCGCTGGTGAGTGGAACGGGGTTGAGGAGGAGAGAGCGGGTAGGTGACGTGGACAGTTGGACCGGAGAAGTGACGTCAACAGCGGCGGCGAAGTGAGGGTAAGGAAAACCGACGGCGACGGGGACGGGGAGGGGAAGGGGGAAGGGAATGGTGTGGTTAGTGGTGGTGGTGGTGGGTGTGAACTCTTGTGCTGAGGGGTCTAAGGTGGTTGTTGTTCCTCCCGGGAAGCGAAGAATGATACCGGTTTCTCCCATTATTACTGTTGATGTGTGGTGTTATGGAGGAAGAGGGGGGTATTGAGGGGGCTGAGTGTGTCAATGTGTGTGTGGGGCTCGGTGTGTCATGTTTGCTCTGAAAGGTGAGTGAGTGTGAGTGATGAATGGGAAAAAGAAAAGAAAAGAAAAGCAGAGACGGTCACGGTCACGGTCACAGGGAAGAGAAGGAAAAGACAGAGGAGGAGACACGACTTGGCTGTTTTCCTCATTCCCTACTTTCCTATCAAACACATAGTTGCTAAAAATGTACTTTGCCACCTAATGCCTCCCCTAAATTACTATCCTGCCCCCTCCCTACTATCCCTTAATTAGTTAATTGTCCAGAGATGAGGGCATTTCAATTCAAACTGAATACTGAATACTCCTCCAGTGATAGTTAAAAAAAAAAAAATCAGAATGTTCTTCTATTTTTCAAAAAAGAAAAAAATAAGAAGGATTTTAATCTTTAAAAATTTTATCATATGATAAATATTAATTGGAAGTGTGTTTGATAAGACATGTTATTAAAATAAAAATTGAAATTAGTAGTTAAAATTATTTTATCAATGTTTGGTAAGGTAGTTTTTTATATAATTATTAGCTATTTTTTAGAAACTACTTGAGATAGCTTTTAAAAAAAAAAACTTCATTTTCAGCTACTACAAGAAAATTTATTCCAAGTATATCCCTCAACAAGTTTTCTTACATTGTTTTACTCACATTCGAATTTTTGTTGAACGAATTAAATACTTTTAAACAACAAACAAAATCCCTCTGTTTCTGTTTCTATCTGAAAATTCACTATCATAAAACGATGTTTGAAGTTGGCGTCTGAAGTCCTGATATGAAGTATTGTTTGAAGTATCAATCTGAAGTATTGTCTGAAGAGTCTGTCTTAAGGTCTTGTCTGAATCATATTTCTTAAGTTTGTGTACTGAAACTATTGTCTGAATTGCTATTAAATTCTCTGGGGAAACGACTTTGGGTTAATCCAACCCTTACTATACTTTAATTCTTTTATTTGATTTAGTATGGCCTCAATCAAATTTGTCGTTGTTGTTGGGGAATTCAATTCAATTTAGATTTAGATTCAAATTCAGCTTCAGATCATGTTTCTGTCTTAGTGTGTTTGTGTATTTCAAATTCAGTCCCTTTTTCATTCTGCGCAATTTTATTTTTGTGTTCAATTTGAGTCTTAATTCTGTAAATCGTATTTCATATTGTATTATGTATAACTAACTTTGGTTTGTGCAGATTTAGTAAGTTTCCCATTCTATTCACAGTTTGAGGTAAAGTAGTTACAGTCTGTTACTATTATTGTTATTGTTCCACTGTTTGCAATATAATTTGACTTGTTTAGTAAAAGTAGTTATAGTTGGAATTTTTGCTTAAATTTTTTAGTCCACATTTTATTTTATTAATAATTAATTATAGGTACCTGGGTTGGATTTAGATAACCCCGGACTTTGTGTTAGCTCAATTTCAGCCCTAAACTTAAAATAGTCATAACTTAAACTAGGAAAGTCAGAATTGGACATATTTTACATGTTTTTGGGGTAGAAAAATCTAATTAGGGTGACCCCACCCTGCCTCGCTAGGTAGTTCTTATTTTAGACAAAACACGTTGTTTATTATTTTTATTTTTAAAATTTTATAGGTTGATTTTTCCCACTTTGTCTTAGGTAGTTTACATAGCTAGGCTTTGAGTTTTGTTCTGAAATTTGTTGTGGTTCATTGCGATTTTATTAGAGTAATTGTCATGTATCTCTCTTATTGGTTTCTACTCATTTGATGTGACCTGCCTTTATATGCACCCTTGCTGTCATATATGCTGATTTTACTATTCCATTGGTCCATTTTATGTGCATTTGGTGTATGACTAGAGCAAACCCAGGTCAATTATATTCATTTGATCCAAAAATTGATAAGACATACCATAGGCAAGCTAGGCTTACTTTTGTGAATAATTCTGATAGTAGTTATGAGTCTTTGTCTGATATTGTCTGTTCTGCTTTATTTTATAGTGATTATGTTTATGTTTCTATTTCTTCCCTTTATTTTCATTCTAATTTTGGTCATTCTAATTCTAACATTATGGCTGGGAGAACTTTGAGAGAGCTTGTTGCACCTGATGTGTCTATTCAGACTTTATGCATTCAATATCCTGATATAGATGTGCCTTGTGAGCTTAAATCTGGTTTAATACATTTGTTGCCCAAGTTTCATGGTCTTGCAAGTGGGGATCCTCATAAACACCTCAAGATCCAATTTAATATTCAAAACCTAGAATTCTAAAGGAGAAGGTGAAACAACCTCAAGATCCAATGTGCAATCCCTTAAGAATCAATCCTCCAACGTTCAGCCTTCCATGGAGGAAGTACAGAATACAAAAAAAAAAGAGGAAAAGAAGAAGAACGAAAAGAGAAGAAGAGAGAAAAACTAAGAGACTCAAAACTGAAATCTGTAAAAAATGAATTAAAAGATCCTAACAGAAATGCAATTGCCACTATAAACACAACTCTCCTAAACCACATGATTAATCTGAGTAAAATGACATTTGGTCCTTGATTAACAAGTACCAGGCCCAATACACTAAAACAGTAGATGAACTTCAAATGTAAACTTCTCATGGTTCCTTTAGTAAAATATGATCATGCAGCATATCACAATGAAGCCCTGAATCTTAGCTTTCCAACGCCACTAGAATCACCAAAATTGACCACATATAGCTCCAGATATTAGCAAAATAATACAGATAGGTCAATAGGCTTAAAATCCAAAATTAAGCAATAATTGTAATTAAAGCCCAATTAAGCACAATTAGGTAAGTTCCAATCAAAACAATGGAATTAATCACAATTACAGTCCAATAATGTTAAGATTAAAGGTGCCAAGTATGAATAAAAATATGCTCATCAAAAGGTTTGCATTCGAATCATTCACTTGAATAATGGCTTTGATGATTTCTGCTCCCACATTGTATTTATTCATGTTTATGCTTTCACTTCGAGTCCTTTGACCGCGCCAAATACTTAATCTAGGGGTAGGCAGTGGTCGTTTATGGGGGGTTTGGGTCAAAAAACCAAAATCCATAGTTAACCGGCCACAACTTTACATGACCTATTTTGAAAATTGAGCTGTTCGGTTTTGGAGGGTCTCGAGTAATATAGGTGGGTACATTCGGGCAAGGGCTAGAAAGAGGTTGATCCGATTTTTTTAGTGAATGTTTTTCCCTTTTTTTAAATGGACTCTTCCAGAATTAGAAAAACACTAAAACAAGAAAAAAAAACATAGACAAAGTAACACAAGTGAATAAAGGAGAGGAAGAAGATATACATGGGAAGATAAACAAACATATTCACCACTGGGCTACTCGTCATCAACCCAGCAGACTCATGAAAAACAAAAAAATTAAATGAACAAAAAAATACATAAGCAAGGATGTTCGCAGAGCGAGCAAGGAAGAGCTTTTGCAACTTGAACAAAATCGAGAATGAGCAATAGGCTTAGAGTGTGGAGATAGCATCAAGGGCCTCAACACAACGAGGCTGCTGTTATCTATTTTCTGCTTCGATGAACCTATGACGCCAATGTTTATGCAGACTTCATAATAATAGACTTGGAGCATGGAGGTAGAGCGGTTGAAGGCTTGGAGAGGATGAGAACTTTGAGATTAGAGGCTAAATGCGATGACTTGAAGTGTGGAGGATTAGAGGTTAAAGGTGGAAGCTTGGAGGAGGTTGAAGCATAGTGGCACTATGGTTTGAAAGAATAGGTGAGAATGTCCAGGGTTGAGTTGATATGGGTTGTGGGTGGTAACTACTAATAAGTAATAATAAGTAAAATAACAATAAGTAATAAGATTTTCTTTTTGAAGAAAAAAAATCGTTCTCGAATTTGAAATTGAAATCCAAATTGAACTATGAGCTGCAATGGTTGTAGCTTTACATGCCTTGGAAGGTGTAAGGATCCTCTCCAACCATCTTGCCTCTCCAGCAAACATAAGCTGCAAAATAGCTAGGCATCATCTATGAATTTTATTTACCAAGTGATTCCATAGCTATTTCGTAGCTAAGTTTTATTGGAGAGGATCCAAATCCGCCTTGGAAGATGGAAACCCCCTTGTCATGTCCATTATGGCACGTTAAACCATGGCCATCATAACACTTATTCTAGAGTCCACCATAGGCTATGGCAGGCTACGTTCTCACTCTATTTTTACTGCTATAACATGTAATATAATCAATCAGGTCATATTTTGACTGGATTTTTTCACCCATTCGAACCCGACCATGTTAACCTCACCACCCTAAACTAAATCTGACTAAAATATGAAAAGACGCAAAAAGTATTAAAATAAAGAAAGAAATCTGGATAACTCCCCCTAAGTTTGATGAATTTTCTTTAAGCACAAGTTGTTTCTTACGGCTAGATGGTGATCATCGGGCTTAGTTTTATCTAAGACCGCTGAATTGATAATTCGTACAAAGAACCTTGATGCATTCATAACTGACCAAGAGAACTAGAGGCAGCCAGGTTTGGTTATCCGGTCAAGCTTCACTTATAACGACCAAGTTTGGTTATCCGGTCAAGTTTCACTTGAAGCGGCCAAGACTGGTTATCCGTCCATCCGGTTATTTATCCGACCCGGTTGAATTTCAGTCGTAAAGAAACATTTAAGGAATTTTGCTCTTTTTTGTCTATGACTCACCCTAAACTGCATACATACTCAAAATAGAGCTGGGTAATGGACCGGTCTGCACCGGCCCGCCAAAGCCAGCGGTTAAATGGGCTTAACCGTTTGAGCCCACATTTTAAATGGGCCTACATTTTCTAAGTCCGTATAAGCCCACGGATTTATGGACCAACCCACGGGCTGAACCGCTTATTAATTTTTTTAAAATAACTAAACAACTTTAAAAATTGTGAAAATACAAGAAGAGTTTCACAAGTCTGCAATTGCAATACAAGAAGAATTTACACATAACTAGCAAAGCAGTGACTATCACTCCTTATTTTAAACTAAATACAATCCACAAAATATATATAATACATGAGTAAACAACCACCTAGCTAGTAGAAACAAAACATAAATCGAATTCCTAAATCAGTAAAAAAAATGAGCAGGGAAGCATATCGGAACACGCAATAAAGCAAGAACCAAAACCCTATGTCACACACAAATTTAGTATATGCAGAGAATACCGGAGCAACCGAGCAGAGTGGTGGAGCAAGGCTCTACAGCGGCTGAGCAGTACGAAATAGCTATTGCATAGCGGCGACCCAAACGAACAGAGATGAGCACCGGAGAGCACGAGACGAAAAGCAGAATGACACAGACTGTGAAGGTCGAGGCCAGAGTGTCGTCGGAGTCGGACGAGACCAAGACGACCAGAGGGAGGAGACCAGAGCGAAGACATGCAGCAGAACGACACAGATCTGTGGCACTAATGGTGACTTGGAGGCTGCTCAGGTTGGTGGATCCTTGGAGGAGAAATGATACGAGGAGGGGGGTGCGGTGCTGTGAGGCTTGGGAGGAGAAAACCCTAAACTTTTTAGTTTTTATACTAAAAGTATGCTCATAGTTAATAGTTATTAGGGTTTTTTTTATTTTTTTTCAATTTTATAATTTTAATTTTCAATATTTTTAATCTGTGAAAAAAAAATTTTGACAAGTGGTCTGCAGGCCAACCCGCAGGTTTGCGGATGAACCTATTTAGAACTGCGGGTTAAATGGGTAAACCATTTAGCCCACTTCTTAAATGGGTCTCTAATTTTCAGGCCCAAGCCCGCATGCGGTGCGGGTTTTGCGGATCGGTTCACGGGCCTGAACCCGTATACCCAGCTCTAAGATTTAAGTTAGTCGAACATAACTCTTCGTTTTGTCATCGATCAAAAGGGTGCCACAGCATGAATATGAGGGTATAAACAGAGCAAAAACACATTTTAGACAATATAATCAGAGCAGTTTAATGAAATATTATCAGAGTAGTCAAAGCATATAAAATAAAAATAAATGCAAGTGTTAACTGACTGAAATCATTTTGTTGATGTAATAAAATTGAGAACATGGAAAACATAACAAACAAGAACTCAAAATTTTTTCAGTAAGGCCTCTTTGATAACTTCAATCAAAGAATTCTTGGTCCTTGCAATCTCTGTTAAGACTGCACTCTTGAAGTCTTCATTATCAGTCTGGATTTTCTCTGTTTGAGCTAGTAATTGATCTTGCCTTTAGTTCTTCAAAGGAGTCTGATGAATAGGAACCTTGAAATGATACAGAATCCTCATAATCAAAGGTATTGTGTGTAGGAGTCTGATGAATAGGAACCTTGAAATGATATAGAATCCTCATAATTAAAGGTATTGTGTGTAAGGCTTCTGGCATAGTTATTTATTCTCTTGATCATATGGGACACAATCGACATGGGGAGATTTATCTTCTCCTTTCTCGTCAAATGAATCAGACAGAATCACTCCATCTTAGACACGTGATCTCTACTGCCCATTTTAGGGATTACAATGCACCCAAAAAGAGCATGTAGTAGGCATGGCAACGGGGCGGGTCGGGGCGGTTTTGCTCTCCCCGCCCCCATGAAAGTCGGGGCGGGTTTGGGTTCGATTTAAAGAGAGCGGGTATGAAATTATGAAACCCAACCCCATCTCTGCATGTCCCCGTCGGGTTTGGGGAAACTCGCGGGGTTTTCACCTTCTTTATTTTTCATTTTTTTCTCTATTTTTTGTAACTTAAATACATGTATTTAAATAAGTCATATATATCTAATATATTATAATTCAAATAATACGTAAATTTAGGAATTGATAATCCTAAAAAAATAAAAATAAAAACTTAAGAAGTATATTATATTTTATGGAAAATATATAAGTTTACCTTTATTATTTATGTATTAGTATAATAAAATTATTTAATTATTATATTGGGGCGTGTTCGGGGGCGGGGCGGGTTCTTGCACTCCCAAACCTACCCCTGCCCCCGTTAAAGATGGGGCGGGTTCAGGGTCGATTTTACTTAAACCTGGTCAAAGCGGGTTTTCCCTATAAAAGTCGGGGCGGGGCAGGGACGGATCGGTCCTCGCGGGTTTGGGTTTGATTGTCATGCCTAGCATGCAGGATTCTGGCCTTCTCCACCATGTTCTGAGATTTCTTATTCTCGGGTTGCTCAACTCCAAACAGCATGAGGTTGAACTTCTTGGGTCCTCCATGATTCTTCTACCAGTCTCCATAATAAGTTGTACCTTCAAACACGGTGCGAGTAACAGTAGAGATGATGCCTTCGTCCACAAAAAGATCTTCTCCCATGACCTTGCTTGTAATTGCTTGTACCCGGAGTTAGGGTTTATCACCAACCTAGTATTATTTTAGAACTCAATAACTCCAAGCTCAGACCATTCTCCATCAACCACCTCAAAGAAAGAGGTCCATCCAGCAGATTCGAATTCTTCAGTGAGGTCTACTCCCCGCGCCTTAAGCTTTTACATGTTCACAGTCTTGCTCTTCACTATGTCACCTCCGCCAGATTTCTTAGGCGCCATTGCTAGAACACAAGGTGCAGAGAAAAAGAAGCATGCACTAGAAGTCTTGAGAGTTTTACTTGTAGAAAGAGAGAGTGGTAGCCCTAATTGATTCTCTTTCCAAATATATAGGTTCTGCAGCAATGATGGCAGTTACAAATGATTGCGCAGACTCGTGTAACGTGTGAAGTGCAAGAGACCACTTTTGAAAAAATTGAATGTTAACCGTTTCCTACAACCATGTCATCAAATAAGTGAACACTCCAAACAGACAACACTTAAGACACACTCAGTCAGACATATCAGACACATGCATTTCAGATGGATACAAACTCAGACAAGTCATTTTTCAGTTAATTCATGTATGTTCAGATGACTTATGATGAACTTAAACCTATCTTCTAAAAGAGGTTTTGTGAATATATCAGCCCATTGATGCTCTGTGTCAATGAACTGAATATCAAAAACTATTTTCTGAACATATTCTCTAATGAAATGATGCTTGATTTCTATATGTTTTGCCATAGAATTCTGAATGGGATTCTTAGATAAATTTATGGAACTTTTATTATCACATAACACAAGAATACAATGCTCAGATATGTTGAAATATTCTAACTGATATTTTACCCAAAGCAGTTGCGAACAACAGCTTGCTGCTGCAATATACTCTGCCTCTTCAATGGATAGTACAATAGTGCTTTGCCTTTTGCTGGACGATCTAATGATGTTGCTCCCAATGAAGTGGCATCCTCCATTGGTGCTTTTCCTTTCAACTCTGTCTCCAGCAAACTCAGCATCACAGTATCAGGCTAACTTGAAATCCTTACTCCTCTTATATCACAGACCAAGATTAGTAGTACCATTTAAATATCTGAAAATCCTTTTAACAGCTTTTAAATGGGTTATTCTTGGATTTGACTAAAATCTTGCACACAAGCAAACACTGAACATAATATCTGGCCTGCTTGTTGTAAGATGCAGTAAGGAACCAATAATACCTTTAAACATAGTTTGGTCAATTGGTTCTTCTCCTTCATCTTTACCCAAGATTGATGAAGGGTGCATAGGAGTTGACACAAGCTTGTAGTCATTCATGTTGAACTTCTTAAGTATTTCTTTTGTATGTTTCTTTTGATGGATCCATATACAATCAGATTCTTGCTTAATTTGGATTCTAAGGAAGAATTTGAGTTCTCCCGTCACACTCATTTCAAACTCATACTGCATGAGCTTAGAAAATTCCTTGCACAAAGAAGAATTAGTTAAACCAAATAAAATGTCATCAGCATAAATTTGGACCAAGATGAAGTCTTTGTTAGATGATTTTCTAAAGAGAGTTGTGTCAAATTTTCCTCTTTCAAAACCATTTTGATGAGAAAGCTACTCAATCTGTCATACGAAGCTCTCGGGGCTTGTTTCAGATCACAGAGAGCTTTCTTTAATTTGAAAACATGATCAGGAAAAGTGACATCTTGAAAACCAGGGGGTTTCTAACAAACACTTCCTCTTCAATGATTCTATTGAGGAATGCACTTTTTACATCTATTTGATATAATTTGATGCCATTATGAGTTGCATATGAAAGTAAAATTCTAATGGCTTCTAACCTTTCTACAAGTGCAAAATTTTCAGTGAAATCAATGCCTTCCTGCTGGTTGTATACTTGAGCAACCAGTCTGGCTTCATTTCTGACCACTTTTCCATCTTCAGACAGCTTGTTTCTAAACACCCATTTTTTGTTCCAATAAATGTTTTCACATGAGGCTTAGGAACTAAAGTCCAGACATCACTCCTAGCAAATTGATTCAGCTCATCTTGCATGGCTAGAATCCACCCTTCATCATGCAGAGCTTCATCAATATTCTTAGGTTCTATTTTAGACAACAGAGCAAGATTATTGACTTCTCTAAGTCTTGATCTTGGTCTCACGCCTTCTGAAGCTTCACCTATGATTTGCTCTAAAGGATGATGAAGCTTGTATCTCTAATTATTTCTAAAAGTTAATTTGCCTTCAGTCTGAGACTCAACATTCGTTATCTGAAGTTGTTCGGCTTCAGATAGGGGTTCAGACACGTTTTCAGCTTTTGTTTGAAGTTCTTCGGATGTCTGATTCAGATCCATACCTGTAAAATCATATTCCAGATCTGATAGCTCCCTATTAGTATTTTTATTATCATTGAATCTTAGATGGATAGATTCTTCAACTGCTAAGGTTCTACAATTACAAATTCTGTAGGCCTTTGAGGTTTCAGAATACCCAATGAAAAATCCTTTGTCAGATTTTGCTTCAAACTTTCCAATATCATCTTTTGTATTGAGTATAAAATACTCACATCCAAATATGTGGAAGTATGATAGGTTGGGTATCCTTCCCTTCCACAATTCATATGGAGTCTTTCTGAGAAATCGTCTTACCAATATTTTATTTTGAAGGTAACATGTTGTGTGAACAACTTATGCCCATAAATTTTTAGATAGGATGTTTGAAAGGAGCATGGTTCTACCCATCTCTAGCAAACTCTTGTTCTTTCTCTTGATAACCTCATTTTGCTGAGGTGTTCTTGTCACAGAGAAATTGTGAGAGATCCCATTCTCCTCACAAAATAGTATGAAGTTTATGTTTTCAAACTCCCCACGGTGATCACTTCTAATTGAAGAAATACAAAATATTTTTTCATTATGTACCTTCTTACAAAATACTATGAAACTCTCAAAGGTTTCATCCTTACTTCTAAGGAAAATAACCCATGTGAATCTAGAATAGTCATCAACAATGACCAATCCATATTTCTTACCACCAAGGCTTGTAGTTCTTGTTGGATCAAACAAATCAATTTGAAGAAGTTCTAAAGGTCATGAAGTGGGAAACCATATTTTTACTCTGAAATGGGCATCTAGTCTGTTTCCCTTTCAGACAACTTTCACATAAAAAGTCATATTTGTATGAAAGCTTAGGCAAACCCTTTAGAAGGTTATATTTTGTAAGCTTTGAGATTAATCTTAAGCTGGCATGCCCAAGTTTGTGATGCTAAATCTATTTTTCATCATCCATAGATAGAAAGCACTTCACATTTTGATTTGCGTGCTCTTCCAAGTCTATCTTATACACATTGTTGTGCCTCTTGGCAGTAAAAAGGACTTGGTCAGCTGAGTCATTGACTATGCAATCATCCTTGGTAAAGGATACCGCATAACCACTGTCACATTATTGACTTATGCTAAGTAGATTATGTCTTAATCCTTCAACTAACGAAACATTTTTAATGCTGGATAGAGGTGGCATACCTACTGTTCCAACACCAGTGATCTTCCCTTGCTGATTTCCACCAAAGGTGACCACTCCACCATCTTTAAGTCTAACACTTTGGAACATAGACCTTTCGCCCGTCATGTGTCGCAAGCATCCACTGTCTAGGTACCATTTTTGGTGTTTGCTTTGTTCTGTTAAGCACATTTGCAACAGGAAGAGTCAAATTTTTTCGTACCTATATTCTTTTGGGTCCTTTATTGTTAGTCTTAGGCTTTCCTCTCTTTTTTGTGATAACACTTTGAGACATGATGCCCCAGTTTACCATAGTGAGAGCACCCATTACCTTTCTTTTCAACCTTCTTTGGCTTTTTAATTTTTGGATCAAAAGGTTTTGATGATCTGTTTGGAGAGTACCCTAAGCCACATTTGTTATTTGAACCTTTCTAAATTCCTATAAGTTTGTTCAGATCTTCAGTCCCCTTAACAAAATAGGTTAGGTCAAGTGTAAGTTCATCAATCTTCTTCTGAAGTTTGCTTACTTCATCAGATGATTAATTTCTTGTCTCACTCTTCCTTGAGTTCTCAAGTTTATTCTGGAGCATAAGGTTTTCTTTTTCTAGAGCTTCATTATTTTCACACATTTTTGTGTATGCTCTAGATCCTTATACTCAAAGAACAGTTCTTTAGAACTTTCAAACAGATCATCAAAGCATTCTTGGAAGTCAGGATAAAAAAAAGTACCTCTGCTTCAAAGCTATCTGAACCTAGGTTGGCCATTAAATGCAGGTTGGCCTCTTCAGAAGACTCTTCCTCCTCTTCTGAGGTGGAATCATCTAGATCTTCTCAGGTGGCCATCAGATCCTTCTTCTTCTAGAAGGCGAGATTCTTTATCTTAGGACACTCCTGAAGTAAATGTTGCAATCACAAGAAGGGGGGTTGAATTGTGATGTCTTTTAAATTTCTGCAACTTCTTCTAATATATTTTCAGCTCAAGTATTACTTGGCTTAATATTAGAATATTAAGATCAAGTGAAAGATAGTTAAATTGTAAGAATATATAGTATGCAGAAAATACAACACCTTTGTTAGTGGAACTTTCTGCAAGTATCACTTACTTAGGTATTAGGTAGATTTTAAAGACCTTTTATGCAAATGGAGTAATAATCAGAACAAATATGAAGCATAAACTATAAGGAGGATAAGGGAAGAAGAAATGCACACACAATTTTATACTGGTTCACCTTTTAACCTTGAGGCTACGTCAAGTCCCTACTTTCAGTAGGATTTTCACTAAATCAACCTTGTTACAAAAGCTCCTTGGGTACTCCTTACCAATAGTATTATTATGCAGCCTTTCAGGCTCATTTCAGTATTCTTCTACAACCTCTACAGGCTCAGATCAGTATTCTTCTGCAGTCTCTGCAGGCTCAAAACACAGACAAACTTCTTCTGCAGCTTCTGCAGGTATTACACAGGATATTTGTAGCCAATTCTAGGCTCACCACCACTTGCAGATGCAGCTCAGTTTTTTCTCAAGAAGAACAAGCATTCTTATGTTGTTCTTGAGAGTTAGAGAAGATGAAAATAGGAAATTGCAATTAAAATAAGGCTCAAAATTATAACATAAATAGCACAACAGAAATAAATGAGCCAACACTCTCTCTTTCACACTTTCTAAACTGATTGAGATAGAATCTAAGAGATTTATAGAGAGAGGAATTCTTCCAGAAGGTAGAGATGGTAATTTTGATGCACTGTTTGCTTCTTCTGGTGCTGTGTGTCTCAAAGTGAAGAGAGACCTTCTTTTTATAGGCAAAGCCAACCTTCTAGTCGTTAGAGAGTCTTGGAGAGGGGGTTAGACCACCAGCTGTCAATATAAGAGTTGTCACTTTAATGTGGCAGCTTTTCTCTTTCTGCACTTTTGACTGGTCATAGCTTCTGGAGAGTGTATCTTCTGAAGTTAGGACTTCTTCTCTGTTTGAGCATACTTCTTCTGGAACTGTTCATGAGACTTGCAGGAATACTGAGTAGGGGTGTTCATGGGACGGGTTGGGATGGGTTTTACCTGTCCCTAATCTGACCCTAATATTTTACCAGGCCAATTCTATGGACCCGAACTCGTCCATAGACCCGAAGAGACCCGATGATGTGCGGGTCTAAGTAAGACCGGGTCTGAGTAGGAAAGGACTGGGTTGACCTGATATATAAGCCAAATATAATCATGAAATGATCATATAACAATATTCTAAAGAAAATAGTTCTTACAATTAATAAATATATTGCATACAATAGAATATCTCTTAATGTATGCAATATTTTTTACTTTTTTAAAGTTTGGGACATTACTAAACCAAGAATAACATTATATCACTATATAATTTTATGTATATGATGTATTTTAAAGGTAAATAAAGGAAACTCAGACTCAAAAACCCTATCTAAAATGAAAAAAATAAGGTTAGGACTTTACATAATAGAAAATCATAAGTAATAAATATTACATTTGTATATGAAGGACGGGCCCGTTAACCCGAAGGTGAACCCGAACCCGTCCTTAACCCGATGTCGGGTCAAAAAATGAGACCTAATGAGACCCGATTTGGTTCTATTCTTTTTTTGTAAGACAGGAACAGACCCCGCCTGAGTAAGACGGGTTGGGATGGGTCAAAGGGACGGATCGAGTCTTGAACACCTCTAATACTGAGCATTTATGTAATTTTATTTGTTTAATGTTGTATCCTCAACAGATTCACATTTTGATGTTCAAGAACATATCTGCTTCTTCTTTAGAAGTGTTGTAAGTGGATTTCTTCTGAAACTTAGTTGTTCGTGATAGAAACTTCATATTTATACTCTTCATCAGCTTACTTGAATTTTTCTAGATAGGTCTTGTGATTATAAGACAGAATATGGAATTTGTGCCTTGTTGACTTAACTGTTTCTTCTGAACCATTGCTGACAGATTGTATCTTCTGGAATTTTGATATAATTCATTGTGAATCTTCTCAACAACTTTCTTGCTTTCCTTTGTGATAATTTCCTTATTTGAAATTTAAATTCAATTTCTGATACATCGGTATTTTGATATTGCAGATGTATCCTCAGGAAGCTTAGGCAATGATGAAACTTTTTCTTCTAAAAACTTTTGTTCCTTCTGAATAAGATCTTCTAAAGCCTTTTATCTATTTCTTCTTAAGACAATCTCAATTGAAACCATTAGTACTATTATTCAGAATTATATTAAGTGTATTTTGAGAGTTTGTCATTATGAAAACATCATAAGAGGATTCTTGGATCTTACATCTCCGCCTTGATGTGGTTGGGTTGTTTGCACTCATAGCAAACAATTTGTCCCTTCTCTGATGTAGATACCTCCTTTCCATCTCTCTCCTTCTTAGATCTTAAGTTATGCTCCTTTCTGAACTTCCCTTTCTTCTTAAGCATCTTCTTGATTTTCTTGCTCAATAGAGCAAGATCATCATCTTCATATTCTTCTTCAAACACCTTTGAGTCATCTAAAGCTTGTTCAGCTTGCATGGATTTCATGGCTCCGTGTCTGAATTGCTTAGTCTTGGTGTTGAGAGCCAAACACTTCTTCTTAGCCATGTCCTCTCCCAGATCAAGCTCATGGACTTTCAGGGAACCCTAAAGTTCTTATATATTCATGGAGTTAAGATCCTTAGCTTCCTGAATAATAGTAACCTTGGGCCTTCACTACTTAGGCAAGCTCCTTAGGATTTTCCTATTTTGATCCCCAGAATCATAGGTTTTTCCTAAGGACTTGAGTCCATTGGTGATAGTTTGGAACCTTTCAAACATATGATCAATAGTCTCTGAATCCTGCATCTTGAACATATCATATTGATGAATAAGCATGCTGATTTTAGACTGCTTCATATTCTTTGTATCTTCAAGGACTGAAGCTAAGGTATCCCAGATCTCCTTAGTTGTGTTCTAGCCATGAACCTTCTCATATTCAGGCTTGTTGAGAGTGAAAACTAGATATAGTTTGGCTTTGGCGTTGAGTTGCACTCTTGCTCTTTGCTCCCCAGTCTATTCTGAATTAGGAATAGGATGGTTTCCGTGCATAGGCACATATTCACCATCAATGACAACCTCCCAGAGATCAATGTTGTTAGACTCAATAAACAACTTCATCCGGTCCTTCCAATAATGGTAGTCCTCGTTGTTGAAGGTTGGTGGCCTAGTCACAGAGGCTCCCTCTGTGATGTAGTGGTTGTTGCTTGTTGACGTTTCCATTTGGATCTACTCCTCTTCACTTGCTAAAGTGCTCAACCCAAAGGCTGGGCTCTGATACCAACTGTAGAAACACAGGTAAACACAAGAAGCGGGTTAAGTTATGTTTATAAAAGCTTTTGCAGATTTTCGCAACAAGCTTATTTTAGAAAATTTCAAACAGGTTTTCAAAAGGGTGTTTGAAGTTACTTCTCTGCTCTAAAGAAATTCAAACAAGTGGTTTTCCAGATGGATAAGTTTTCTTTAAGCGGACAAAAGATTTTATAAACTTATGTTTAGATCCACTTTGAGTTAGCGCGCATAAAATATAGAGTTAAAGGTAAAGAGAACTTAGCCAAGGAATTTATACTGGTTCACTCACAACCACAGTGAGCTACGTCCAATACCAGCGCCAAACCCAACAACCAGATTTTCTATAATCACAAGGATTACAAGTATTGTTTTCTAGTCAAGCCTCTTAAGGCTCAGATACAAGTATTATTTGCACACCTAACGTCTTCAAGTTTTTCTCAAGTATCATTTTTATCACCTAGCCACTTCAGGCTTTAAAAAACTAAGTGTTTACAAAGAAATAATTGAACTTGAACTACAACAAAGTTTGCGTTCAAAGGATTGTATAATTGTGTTAGACACAGGATGTGAAAGTTTTGTACAAAAGAATCAAAGTATTCTAATAAGAATTCTGCAGCGTTTTGGCTTCACAAAGAATAGCGTGAATGTTCTCTACTTGTTCACACTTGCTTCACGAAGGCAGACGACTATTTTTAGGTTTCTAGGTCTTGCTTTGAAAACATCCGGTGAGATTCCATTGAGAGATAACATTAAATGCTCTTCATCTCGTTGTGAGACATCTCTGACAAAGGTATGAGGTACGTAGTGCTTTTTCTGACTTGTGCAGACCTTCTCCGTCGAACCCTAACTTTTATCAAGCATGTCGTAAAAGTTTTTTTTGTCTTGCCTTTTTTATGTTCTGAGCTTGCGTGTTGGAGGAAATATACTTGGGCAATGCCACGTCAGAAAAACTCTTGCTTCAGATCAAGACCTTCAGACGGCTAGGAGTTCTTCAGCCGACCAGATGCCTTAAGTCGTTCAGATGGCTAACCTCGGTTGACTTCTTTAGAAGACTAACCTCTCCAAACGACATAGCCTCTTTAGACGGAAAACTTGTTTCCGGATAACTCCTTTTGAAGATAGCTTCCTGAAAAATACAGAACTTTGTCAATTAAAATGGTGAAGCATTTCTTAGTTTACTTACGTTTATTATCATCAAAATTAAAATATGGCGTGTCTTAGACCATTTTTTGTCTTCAGACCCCACTTGTTACTCTTCTCTGCTTCCTCCACCAACCTCTACACAGTTCTATTCCGTGGCGAAATCACTGGCGTGCTCTATGCTCATTGCTCTCGCGGTGAAATCTGGTCTTGAACATTGAGAATCCAGCAAACAAGACTGTTAGGTCTGCGACGGCTCCACCAAGCTTGGGAAGGAAGGTGTACCCCAAACCCATCAGGCTTGAGAACGACACACACCTTCATGTTGTCTTCCTCGTAACCTTCTTCTTCATGCATCAGAGCCTCCTTCTTGATGCAGTAGAGTAGATCAAGATGGAGAATAGACATGTCCATTTCTTTGCATTTCTCGTCAATTTTGCAAAGAAATGCTAATTGCGTAGGGCCCACGTGTAACGTCCTAATTTCTCAACTTAGGAATAATATCCGTTGGAGACACTATTCCTGAATTTCTGAAATTATTTCGTTCAATTTCGATATCGTCAAACAAGAGCTTAGGCTTTCCAACGATTTGCTTAAGCTGTTACTAATACATACATCACAAACTCATACAAACTGAATATCTTAATTAAACTTAGGGAAGAAACCTATACTCGAAGTATTATGGTTCACGAGACTCATACTAGAGATCCGACAGAGTCTTCCCTAAGAACTGGATGTTTACCAATTCAACTTTAACCTAAAATCAGTAAAACAATTAATACAGTTTAATATCATAAATAAATTTAATATCTATGTCTAACCCTCCGTGGCCAAACAAAATACAAATACCACAATAATTAGTTAACTATCAATGTCAAAACAAACTACTTCTACTAAGCATGTCTTCCCACTTGCAGTAAAGTTCCTCTCCACAGTCCCGTCCCACTGCTTCACAAAACCTGGAATTTCCCTGCACAACTAGAGTATATCCCCGAAACATGGGGTGAGACTACAGTCTCAGCGAATACAATTTATGCAGATGCAGTGTGGGGAAAACAATTATATAAAATGCAACACGAAGCTCACACTAAATTATGATTCTTTATAAAGAATAATTTATTTTATTTCAAGGTAAGGATATTGATAAGTGAAAATCATATGATAAATTAGAGCACTTTTTAGTTCACTTATCAAGGATAAAATGGTAATTTTGCCCCAGTTTAATCCCTTTTTAGTAAATATTAGATAAATTTCATTTATTAATTTTAGATTTGAATTTGATGCTATTCTGATAGAAATATTGCTGATTTTTGCAGAATATTGTGAGATTTGAAGTTTGATTGAAGATATTTAATGAAAGTTTGAAGATTATTTGAAGCGATTAATGAAGATATCACTGCCAATCAAACAAGGATTCTGCAGACAACCTTCCCAAATAAATCAAAGATGCTCAATAAATGCAAAGATTTCATCAAGAAAAGGGAAACAAGGAAAGACAAATCAGCCAAAACCAGTCTCAGGGAGAGATCAAATTAAAAAGAGAAAGTTTGAAGGTGCAGACGCATTCTGCGCTTCAACCTGCGCTGCAGCGCAGGGTGAAGCACAGCCCTCTAGAACTTGCGCTGCAACCTGCGCTGTAGCGCAGGGTGAAGCGCAAGTTACGAAGACTCTTGCCCTGTTGCCGTTTTTAGATAGATTTCTCCCCAATTTTCTTTGTCGTTCCTTAGCGTATAAATAGGACCCTCTTGCACCAGATCAGGTGTGCACGATTATTGTAATTCAATTATATTCCAGTAATAATGCACCAGTTCTAATTTTAGAGTAGGAGAGGAGGAGCGCTTCACAAGGATTGAAGATGGTGACAACATCTTCGGTGGTTTGTAAGGCTACCTTGTGTAGTTAACTCTCCATTAGGATTGAATGTAATCGACTCCATTCCCAAGTGTATGTTGAACTCTATCTATTTATTTATGCAGTTCCCTAGCTATAATATTGGTAATCTTGTTCTGTGCTTAATTCCTAACTTTCTCGCTTGCGCCAGAGTTATAGGCTAGTTTGTAATTAACGTTACCACTAGGATTGAGTTTGGGGGAGCCTAGACATAGGAAACTCAACCTCTGAGTGAATGAGAATACTTAGTTAACCAGTGACCGAAACATGGGTGTTGCTAATGATTGATGGGTAGTGTGAGTATCCTAATGAAGGGCATCTAAAGGATAGGCATGGTCTAATGGATCGATAGCAAAGGATTAGTTGATTGTCAATCCAGGATAAGAAACGTGGATATATTCTAATGAGTGATGGGTAGTGACAGTACTCTAGCGAAGGTGCGTCCAGAGGATTAGGCCTCGTTTATCAATTAATTCTTCTACAAACGGAATAAAGAAAGCATAATAAGCCGAGGGTAAGTCTTTCGCTTGGGAGAACCCGCATGGATTACCTTTGAGTGTGAGTGGCGCCTGGTAACTCAGGGTCTTAGCAATATAGTTTGTCTACAGTGTTATAGTTCAAAGCCTATAAATAATAGGTAGTCTCGACATACATAAGGGGTGTGATGAGATGAAGTTCAATCCTAATCCAAGTAAAGTGTCTCTAACTCTTCCTTTCTATTTTTATTACTTATTAATTTGTAATTTACAATTTCCACGCATAATATCCTCACAAATCTGTTATTTGTCTCTTGATAAATAAACCACGAATATACGCGAGTTGACCGTTCCCTGTGGATACGATAACTCTTCTTACTATTATACTACTGGATTTTTGGTTCGCTTGCCAGAAACCCATAAAGTATTTTTGGCGCCATTGTCGGGGAACAGTTTCCAATTCGTGTAGACCTTGGCGGTCTAATTATCAAGTCATATATCTTAGGATTTCATTCTTATTATTTTAGGAAAATTTTATTATTTAGGAAATTTATGGTTTTTCTATTATTATTAAAATTCTCTTCCACACTTACCCTTTTTCAAGTTTTCTTGTTTATTCTTTTGAGAGGCCAGGTGTCCCCAAATCAACTACAATTTGTTCCAGAAATAGAAAGGACATCAAGGAAGAACAGGAGCAGAAACAAGAAAAGGAGACAAGGGAAAAGTCGAGAAGAAAACAAAAATATTTTACTTTATTAGGAATTTTATTTTTAATTATTTTATTTTATTTAGAAAAAAATTATTATAAATTTTTTTATCCAAAAAAAAAAACTAAATTATTATTTTTGTTATTTTGTTCTTCTCATCTGAGCTAACATTTGTTTGAGCTTTTTGATTATTTCTCTTGAGAAGACGGGTAACAAAAAAAAAGGGCAAGGAGACAATCTCAACACTCTATGTTCAACCACCCCAAGTGAAGTAAATACTGAATGGCTTCTGAATGGCAAAATCCACCAAGAAGAATACTTGGAGATTATGTTAGACAGCAAGAACCAGAATATTTCTCCCATACACCAATTCAAGGTAACTTCTCTAATTACAATAATTATTCTAACAATTTTTCACAGGATTGGGGAAGTTACCAGAATCAGAATTTTGGATGGCACCAAGATGATGTTTCACTCCGCATGCAACCTTCTTCTCAACAGCAGCAAAGTTACTCTTCATATCAATAAAGATACTCAAAATATGATGAGTTTTTGGAAGATTTCAATCAAAGCAATATACAATTTCAGAAAGAGAGCGAAGAGCGAAGACGAAATACTGACGCTTTGTTAAAGCAGATGGCAGAACAAAGAGAGTTAAGACTTTGTAAGCGTACCGAAGAAATTCATCAAGGAAATATACAATTTCAAAAGGAGAGAGAAGAAGCAAGAAGAAAAAATGATGCTTTGATAGCGCAACTAGCAGAACAAAGGGAGTTAAGACTTTGTAAGAGTATCGAAGAGATTCATCAAGGCAATCTACAATTTCAAAAGGACAGAGAAGAAGCAAGAAGAAATATTGACGCCTTGTCGAAGTAATTACAAGAAACAAGAGTCAAACAACAGTCAGAACCAATCTCATCAAATGCATTAACCAACCCCGAAGAGCAGTGCGATGACGTTGTTCAGCTGATAGGGGAGGAAATCAATGACAATCTGGCTGATGAAGAAGAGAAAGATGAAGAAGAAGAAAAAGAAAGAGAAAAAGAAGATGAAATTGACGAAACACAAGAAAGAGAATCAGAAGAAGTTGATAAAGAAAAGGAAGAAGAAGAAGAAAAAGGAGAGGAAGAAACAGAAAAGATGGTGCTTGAAGAAGAAAATTATTGTGAAAGGGAGAAAGAGAACAACACATATGAGGGTGTACATGATGAAAAAGATCAAGAAAATGAGAAAAAGATTGAACAGGGAGATGGAGAATTGACAGTTGTCGATCCTGTACAAAATTATACTTATAATTCTCCGATCTGCAAACTACTTGTAGTAGAATGGTATAAACCGGGTCGAACCCTGAAGATCCACTCAAATTAATCCTTCTTTGGGGGGGTTTGATTGATTGGAATAAACTGAAGAAAATAAAAGATCAAGTTAAAAGCAAAGGTTGAATCGATTCAAGACAATATCAATCCATGGAATTCAGAGGCTATTTTCATGGTAAATCATTGGTTATTAATAACATGCATTCAAGAGATTAAATCTATCAACTTAGAATCATATGGAACCCCTACAATGATCCCGGATTCACTACTGAAATAATTTCCAGAATTCAATTGATTAAGATTAACAAGATCAAATAACCATAAAATCTTATGTTAGATCCAAATCAATTTTATAAACGAACCCAATTGAAGTAAATAATTAAATGAACACCTTCAATTTAATTGCTTACTCTATGCTTTTCAATCATTGTATGATGATTAACCAATCAAGAGTACAACATACATCAATAACAAATTTCATAACCAAAAGATGTTAACCAATCAAGCTTTGATAAAAGAAATATGGAATTGAAGCAAGTGGAGTAGAAAAACATGGTAGATGTAATTCAATCAGCATGTAAATGAAGATCAAACCTCAAAACCAAGATGAAAATAAGCTTGACTCCTTGAATTGAATAAAAACTTATCCTTCCATGAAGACTTTACAAAAAGATGAACAAAAGTAAATGAAACTCTTAGTAATTTCTACTACAACTTGGATGCTCTTCTCCCTAGCAAGCCCTCCTATTTATAGGAGGGGAAAATATGTCATTCCAAACATGATCACTCAGCCATGACTAAGCATGTTTTGTCCACAAATGGACTTATTGATCAATTACCTAATGTATTTGTCCATTACTTTGAATTATTCACCTACTCTAGCTATCATTCACCTACTTGTCTCCCACTTGCACCGAGCATATCATCCTCAATCTGGCAGAATCCAAGAGAGTTGTCTTCATATGAAATCAAGCTCTGGATCTTAGCTTTCAAATGCCGCTAGGTTTAGCCCAAAAGGAGTTTTCTAGCACAAGTTATGGCCCAATCATTGAGTGTTGGTCAGGTTTTCATATGATGATGACTATTCGGTCTTCCAAGCCCATTTCGACTCACTAGCCATCCGATTTAGCTTTTGGGTTCTTCATCGAAGTTGTAGGGCTTTCTTTTATCTTTCCTACAATGTAAAGAACATAATTTTTAGATGTCTAGAACTCAAGTTATGCTTGAAATACGAAAATAGTTTAATGCTGAAAAATGTAATTGAGCCCAATATCAACCTGAATTGGCATGATATGCTTATGACTTGTTAATTAAGCATAAAAAATGCATTAAAAGGTTAAATTTGAGGGATGATTAATGTGTATAATTTGTATTTATCAAGAATCAAAGCCCGAGGAAGGAAGGGAAGTAGTACCAAGACCAAAGACCTTGCCTTATCCAACCAGTCCTCCAGAGGAAGATCAAGAAAGACATGGTGCAAGTGATAAACCTTCCAGACCTCACAAAAGAAAGGCCTGCAATCACACTGACCAGGACAAGGCAAAGAGAAGAAAAGTCAAGCTAGAATAAAATTCAGAGCCTAGAACCAGATTGAAGATCAAGTGGTCAGGTGTGTTCCATATCAAAGACCCCCCTGAAGCAAAGAAATTGAGAACAATCAATTGTAAATCATCAAAGCTTCACAGTACAGGTTGTTCCAAGGAAAGATTATGGGGAGGTATATGAGCCAAAGAAAGGAACGGTGCAGCTCACAAGCTCATCAAAATATTTCAGTTTCAGCCACCTTGAAAGAACAGGCGTTGAGCTAGAAGACGTTAAACAAGCGCTTCCTGGGAGGCAACCTAGAGATTTTTAAGTTTTTAATTGTTTTAGTTTTATTTTGTTTTTATTAGGATTTTTTATTTTTTAGGATTTAGGAAACTTTCAAAATTGATTGGAATAAGTTTGTGGAAAATAAAATTTTTTAAATAATAGGAAACAGTAGAAAACGTGATTGAAAATTGCAAAATTACATTCTGTTTTCTGCGCTGTAGCGCAGGTAAAGCGCAGGAATGCAATTTTAGTCACTGTCTTCTGCGCTTTACTTGCGCTGTAGCGCAGCAGTACAAAATTTTCAAAAATCTTCTATTTTCTCATGTACTATTTCTCTACTTCCTAAGCTTTTCTTTTCACTTTTTCCACTCACAAATATCCATCAATTTTGAAACTTTCAAGTTTGATTTTTACCAATTGAAATCTTCATTTACTCTATGATTTGAATTTTAGGATAACAACTTTAGGATTATGAATGTGTATAATGTTGATAATTGCTATCTTGAATATGATTATGACTATGTGGAACATGAAGAACAATTTGCTTGATTGGAATGCCCTTTGTTTTGTGAGTTATTGAATTTGAAAGTGTTATACTCGGTTTCTTTCAAAAATCTTGAACTTTCACTTCCCATGGATTGATTGAATGCTTGCAAAATAAATGAGTATGATTTGTTTTTAGGAAGTCATTACCAAGTGCACTGAACTTTTGTTGTGAAAATATTAATTCTTTGAATTATGCATGCAAATTGGTTAATAATAGGCTTCCATGTTCTTCATGAATTACACAGACTGCTGCAAAGTATAAAGACCAGTTGACCTCAAACCAATCAAGAGTACTAGACCCATACTCAAGCATGCTGCTTGAAGAGTTCCGAATATTCTTGCAGTGGCCTGGGGACAGGCCTATTCATCCAGGGGGAGGTGGAGCAGCAGCAGGACAAGGACTCACAGGATACAGAGGATGAAGATTGATACTGGTGTTTTCTTTCTTTTAGTTTTTCTTTTATTTTCTATTATTTTATAGAATTTTATTTTTAGTTAATTAGAATTTTTGTTTTGTATTTCATTTATTTTAATTTTTAGAATTTTTAAAATTTTTAGGATCTTAGGAAAATAGGATTCAAGGCAATTTTTTTTTTCAAAATTCTCTGTAATTAAGTAGTTTAACTAACCAGACTAGGAAAGATGATAAGGTTTTGTGATTAATTCCATAATCAGTTAGGATCAGGATGTTTCTCAAGAGAACCTATCAGGATAGTTAATTAAAACCATTAAGTGCTTTATCAAGAAAATTTTAGCCAATAACCGGTGAGCTGAGAGCCCAAACACTGAAATTGAGAGTTTTTCACTGCTGCTTATCAACTATTATTGCTTGAGTTTCTGAATTTTGTCTTGCTAGTAGAAAATATGGAAGTGACGAAGGCATATTTTGTGATTATAATATTTTGCTTAGTGTCAAATAGCCAACCTTGATTGAATGTTTCCATTTATTGATTTCCCATTTGAGCCTTTAATATTTCTTTTTGAATGCACCCTAGCCATACTTAATGATTATATCTTGTCCCTTCACACTTGGGATAGAGAGCAAGGTGCAACACAACAAGATGGGACAAGAGGTTGGTGAATTGAAAGGTCAAAGAGATTCAAAGAGAAGGCACAAGAAAATCACAAAGAAGGATACTCCCCCATAAATAAATTTTCTATGTTATTGTTTATGATAAAAAAAATTCTGCACAAAAGTGTGGAAATTGAATAAGTTGGGGAGAGTACTTCTTCAAACAAAGAGGTCAGCTGAAAAATGGTGACAGTTCAAGAATAACTTGGTGAATTGAGAGAAGTCCCAAGCACAATCACAAGATGCTCTCTATTCAAAGTGTTCATTGCATATCTAGAAAAACCATGATTTTTTGATAGCCCAGCCTCATTACAACCAAAGAAAAGACCTTTTGATCCATATTAACTACTTGCAGGTTTAGATGTTGGAAATGACTATCAATTCTAATTGTTCAATGGTGGTGAAAAAGAGTGAGGGAAACACTTACCTGTGAGAATGAGAGATTTCCTTGGTTTATCACTTACTGCTTTAATTGCTATTTTTGAGAAGTTTGACCGATGTTGGTGTTCTATTCTGATTGAGGATTGGTGACATCTCTTAATCCTGATTTTTTCTTATGTTTGGAAAGTGACTGCTGCTTAACAAGGAGATGATGAAGAGTTCCTTGAATTTGTTTTTGAGTTGTTTGAATTACACAGGGGATAGAATTGATTTTTTTTATCGCAAAGAGGTCTCTTGCTTGAGGACAAGCAAGAAGTTAAGTTGGGGGGTATTTTGATAAGTGAAAATCATATGATAAATTAGAGCACTTTTTAGTTCACTTATCAAGGATAAAATGGTAATTTTGCCCCAGGTTAATCCCTTTTTAGTAAATATTAGATAAATTGCATTTATTAATCTTAGATTTGAATTTGATGCTATTCTGATAGAAATATTGCTGATTTTTGCAGAATATTGCAAGGATTTGATTTGAAGGAAAGATAGCATTAAATGAGGGAGATATCTGCGAGAATTGAAGTTTGATTGAAGACATTTAATAAAGATTTGAAGATTATTTGAAGCGATTAATGAAGATATCACTGCCAATCAAACAAGGATTCTGCAGACAACCTTCCCAAATAAATCAAAGATGCTCAATAAATGCAAAGATTTCATCAAGAAGAGGGAAACAAGGAAAGACAAATCAGCCAAAACAGTCTCGGGGAGAGATCAAATTAAAAAGAGAAAGTTTGAAGGTGCAGACGCATTCTGCGCTTCAACCTGCGCTGCAGCGCAGGGTGAAGCGCAACCCTCTGGAACTTGCGCTGCAACCTGCGCTGTAGCGCAGGGTGAAGCGCAAGTTACGAAGATTCTTGCCTTGTTGCCGTTTTTAGATAGATTTCCCCCCAATTTTCTTTGTCTTTCCTTAGCGTATAAATAGGACCCTCTTGCACCAGATCAGGTGTGCACGATTATTGTAATTCAATTATATTCCAGTGATAATGCACCAATTCTAATTTTAGAGTAGGAGAGGAGGAGCGCTTCACAAGGATTGAAGATGGTGACAGCATCTTCGGTGGTTTGTATGGCTACCTTGTGTAGTTAACTCTCCATTAGGATTGAATGTAATCGACTCCATTCCCAAGTGTATGTTGAACTCTATCTATTTATTTATGCAGTTCCCTAGCTATAATATTGGTAATCTTGTTCTGTGTTTAATTCCTAACTTTCGCGCTTGCGCCAGAGTTATAGGCTAGTTTGTAATTAACGTTACGACTAGGATTGTGTTTGGGGGAGCCTAGACATAGGAAACTCAACCTCTGAGTGAATGAGAATACTCGGTTAACCAGTGACCGAAACATGGGTGTTGCTAATGGATAGGCATGGTCTAATGGATCGATAACAAAGGATTAGTTGATTGTCAATCCAGGATTCGAAATGTGGATGTATTCTAATGAGTGATGGGTAGTGACAGTACTCTAGTGAAGGTGCGCCCAGAGGATTAGGCCTCGTTTATCAATTAATTCTTTTACAAACGGAATAAAGAAAGCATAATAAGCCGATCGAGGGTAAGTCTGTCGCTTGGGAGAACCCACATGGATTACCTTTGAGTGTGAGTGGCGCCTGGTAACTCAGGGTCTTAGCAATATAGTTTGTATACAGTGTTATAGTTCAAAGCCTATAAACAATAGGTAGTCTCGACATACATGAGGGGTGTGATGAGATGAAGTTTAATCCTAATCCAAGTAAAGTGTCTCTAACTCTTCCTTTCTATTTTTATTACTTATTAATTTGCAATTTACAATTTCCACGCATAATATCCTCACAAATTTGTTATTTGTCTCTTGATAAATAGACTTCAAATATACGTGAGTTGACCGTTCCTTGTGGATACGATAACTCTTCTTACTATTATACTGCTGGATTTTTGGTTCGCTTGCCAGAAACCCATCAGATATATATATACACAATTCTAATACATAACAGTTATGGCATAAACTCATACATCACAATCAACTCAATATAAATGCAATTATGATGCAGTGTGGGGATCAATTATATGAGACGCATCACATAATGCACGTCAACATGAAGCTCATAACTCAATTCCAATCCATTACATAGTGAAAACTTCTATTAGCTCATTATAAGAATACGTGTACTTATACTCAAGATAACTATACAGCAACTTCAAGTGAATACAATTAAACATTATACAACAGTTATGGCATAAACTTATACATTACAATCAATTCAAAGTAAATTCAATTTATGATGCAACTCACTGTTGTGCCCAGCAGGCATGATCTTATCACTTTAACTGGAGTTAGAACTGAGCTCAAACTACAGGGAACGTCTTCCCCGGGGACGAATCCCACCCATTACTGGACCGAAGTCAAGTTTTCACATAATAACTTATTTTAACTCACGGCCGAAGCCGACTTATATTAACTCACGGTCGAAACCGGCTTATATTATCTCAATGCTCATAATCTCAATGAATTAACAATTAATAAGAATCATGTTGACAAAGTAACTCAATACAATCTCAATAAATTATTAGATATCAAGAATCATGTGAATGAAAATCCAATCATGTGAACAAAACCCTTTTTCCCTAAGTTTCATAACCTAGGGTTTTATGTAATCATGCATGAACCTTCCTAATTCACCAAATACACATGATTCATGACATTCAGCATCTATAAGCATGAAGAAAAGGGATTTAAGTGTAGGGATCATGTTAAAGGCATACAACCACCGAAAGTGAAAGTGTGTGAGTTGTACTCATCTCAAGATTGACAAAGGAAGTGAGAAGAAGAGATGGGAGGATGATGAATTCTCGGCCTAGGATCCTTCTCCGAGCTTCAACGAACGCTTCCCCTCTCTAGAATCAGAGTCTCTCTCTAGGTATAAAGAAGAAGAATAGAAGAAGTGTGAAATTTGAAACTAAATGAAGGGTTTTAAAACTATAAGTGGATTCTCACTCAAACGAGATATTCTCACTTGGGCGAGCGTGTCGGTTACATGTCTTTTCTTCACATTCTCGCTTAAGCGAACTATCTCGCTTAAGCGAGAATGATCCAGAAAAGACCCCCTCTCTGGACGATTCTCACTTAAGCGAAAAATGTCCAGAGAGCCTCCCAAAACACCCCTGAATCTCTCTTAAGAGAGATCTCTCGCTCAAGCGAGATATGCAGAAACTTATTTTCATACTTTTGCTGCATAACTCGCTTAAGCTAGCCAAGCGAGAATGCTGAAACTTCCAAACCTATGGTTTTTTGCCTAAGTCTTGTATCCTACTTCCTAATTACTCTCTTCTTGGTTATTAAACATACAAATCATTACCCTAATCTCTTTTAATTCATCATAAATCTTAATTACCAGAATGTTACTAGAACAAGGATCCTAACACTTACATTCTTAAATTTAACTCTCACCTACTCAGTCGTTCCTAGTTCCCTTTTTCCAAAACTCATTCCTAACTTAATTATTCTTCTAAATTTCCCTTTAATATCCATAAAATCTTACTGATACTCATATTCTTTATTGTAATCCTTCCTCTCCTCCCCAACTCCTCAATCCACTCCTAACTTTCCTTTAGTTTGGTTTAGGTCCAATTTTTGGGATGTTACACCACGTTTCTATTTCTTTTCTCAGCTATTTTGAGCTACACCAAACAGACTAATAAACGAAGTTCTCTCCCATTTCTCACCTCACACCCGCATTTCTCCTCTAATTTCATCACACCAAACTGGTCCTTCATGTTTTGTTGGGATATATCATAAACTCGGGGTATGGGTAATATTTTTTATAGTAAAAAATAAACTTATATAATTCATAATTTATTTATTAAATACTTATTTTGTCATAAATCTTTTAATTAATTATTGGTGATTTATTAATTAAATAAGTTTAATATATATTTAACATAACAAATTATGTAAAATGTGTATTTGAAATATAGTGTGCGACAAACATTAGTCATGGAAAGGGATAATGAAAGACGTGGAAGAGAGACACGGTGTCATGCAAAGCATCAAATACTCACAATAAAATAATTTGATTTGAGATTTTAGATGCAGGGACAGCTTCGGAATTTCGGAACTCGCGTTTCACCAGATATTGGAATCCGAACTAAGTGGCACAATCTCTAAAAGGCCACCATCACCTCCATTAAACTTTTGTATTATCTTTTTTTTTGTCAAACTTTTATATTATCTTTAACCACGTGCCATGGGCACTGAAATTCGTTTTTCTTTACCTTGTGTTTGGATTAAGAAATTTAAAATTACTAGAATTCATGTGTTAAAATAGTAGAAGAAAAAATTCCAAATGACAAATAGGAGGATTTTTTATAATAAATAGGGAAATTTAAAATGACAAATATTGAGAGAGAATTTCAACATTTCTCTTTTATGTTCAAACTTTTTAGATTGTCATTGTCAATTCCTCTCATTTTAATAATTCACTCAACATTGTCTATTATAATTTTGAGAATTCTAAAATTCTCCATCCAAACACAAGGTAAATAATTAATAATTCAACAATTATTTACATATATCATCCAGGGTTGTGTGCATATATCAAAACATGATACTGGCGATCTTATTTTGACTTTGAGTGCCTTTTTGGATTTTAAGTGCAAACTCTAAATCGCACTGTTATAAATGCAATTTTTTAACCACATTGTTAAGTGCATAACAAAGTTTGTATGGTCACCCCACATTACCACATATCATTTTTTAGCCATGATAATTTATTTAGTTATTTTATTTCAATTTAGATAGTGTCACTAAAATTTTATTATGGCATTTTTATATAACTTCACTTTTTGTAATTGATAAATTTAAGATTCTAACTTAACGATGATGTTAACTATTCGAGTTTAATAAGTATATGTGTTCTGGACCGACATCCGACATCTGTATGCGCAAATTCCCGTATTCAGGAACGAATCGACTAAAGATGACACAAGTGTAGATGTCCACCGACATGGGACGACATCCCGACATAAGAAGCTCGGGGCGCGTGAATATACCAACGTCCAAGCGTGTTGCAGCCCTATCAGATTACCATTACAATTGCTTAATGGATTTTCCCACCTTTATACCTGCCTATAAATATAGTTGAGTTAGCCGAAATCAGGTACACCTTTTCAATATTACGCAAAACGCTATCTGCTACAAGCCCGAGGATCAAGTTTAGTTCTATGCACATGTGCTGTATTGGCAAAACACAGGGATCCAAAAACCCTTAAATGAGAAAAATTATGATTAGTTTTGTAAAGAAATCTATGTGGGGGAGTAGTAGTTCAAAACATGTGTAGGGAGAAAGTTAAGGATATATGCAACATGCAGAACAACATAAGACTAGTAAACTCTTGACAAGTCAAACTGTATCATAAGAGCTCGTGCCACATTCAGAAAGTGGTCATGTTTTCTCTCAACTATACTGTTTTGTTGTGGTGCATTTACACAAGATGTCTGATGGACGATGCCTTTGTTGGCATAAAATTCACTCATAAAAAATTTAGTTCCGTTGTCACTCCTTATAACTTTCATTTTTTATTCAATTTGTGTTTGCATTAAGACTATAAAATGCTGTAAAAAATTCTATGTTTCTAATTTTTGTTTCAAAGGGATGACCCAAGTATATCGTGAATGATCATCTACAATGGTGAGGAAGTACATGTGTCCATGAATGGATGGTATTGAGTACGGACCCCAAAGGTCAATGTGAATTAGATAAAAACATTTTGTTTACTTTGAAGTACTAACGGGAAAGGGCGGTTTCTTTTGCTTAGCATAGTGATAGATATCGCAAACATAAGACTTATCATATTCATAAAAGGAAATTCATTCTTTATAGCATCAACACATTTATTTGACACATGTCCAAAGCGAAAAAGCCAAAGAGTTATATGATCATTAAAAGTAAAATTAACAGCCCAAATACTATGAGATAGTGGCTTGAAGGTCTTGATGGATTGAAGTGTTTTGTAAGAGGGCACCCTGAGTATAAAGACTATCATGCACATCAATTGAACCAATTGTCTTCAATGAACTCTTGTCCTGAATGTGACAGTGAGTGGAATAGAATGTGAGAATGCAGGATAAGTCGTCAATTAACTTGGCTAAAGATAACGGATTGAAGGAGAAGTAGAGAACGTACAAGGCATTATGTATCAAATTCTATTGAGTTAAAAAGATACTACCAGAATGCTTTGCAATTACTTTATTCCCATTTGGCAACTTTACATGGACATGATTAATTTCGTGGTAAGATGTAAAATAGGAAAGACAAGAACATATATGGTCAGTAGCACTACAGTCAAAGATCCAAGAGCTAAAGGAAGAAAAATTACCATTGTGAGCAGAACTGAGATTGTCTAAAGAAGAAGCCATTACTATCACTTGGTTAGAGACATTGTTGGTAGATTCTGATTGTTGAAGGAGTGCCAATAATCCTTGATATTGCTCTGCAGTAAAACCAAACTCTTGTGGTTGCACATCTCCTCTTAGATTATTAGTCCCTTCATCTTGATCATCGGTGTTATTATTTTGAAAAACAACATTGACATAATTTTTCTTGTGATTTTGGTTTTTGAATTTAAAGTGGGGTGGAAAGCCATGCTTTCTGTAGCATGTATCAATAGTGTGGCCTGATTTGCCATAATGATTATAGATTTTTGTTCCATTTCCACGACCAAAGCTCCCTTTTGTCTAAGACATATTGCCTTTTTCAGCAAGAACAAAACCACGACCAACATTACCCCTGAAATTTCGTCTTCCAGCAGGAGGCATCACCTTTGATTAACTTGGCGATTCACCACAAATTTTCCTCTCTCGCTAGACCACCAAGGGGAAAACACGATTTAGAGACGGCATGGGGTCCATCAATAGATTTTGGGTCTTCACAGTGGAGTAATTATCGTTCAGTCCTCGAAGGAACTTGATGACTTGATCCTGAGTCTTGTATTTACCAATATTGGTTGTAGCATTGCATGTGCATTCGAAAGCACAAATACACGCTGGTAGGGGCGAAAAACATCTAGTTCATCCCAACGAATCTTCAACTCAATAAAATAATATGTGACGCTTAATTCCCCTTACTTGAAGGAAGAAATTTGGTCTTGTAGATCCATAATGCACAACAAAACTCCTTAAGAAAACCTTTCCTTAAGGTCGTTCCATATATTAGAGGCCTTTCCATCCAAATGACACTTTGAGCAATAAATGATGATAACAATCTGAGAAGCCAACCAACAACCATCGTGTTGGCTCTCTCCTATACTAGATATAAAGGGTTGGTGCGACTAGGTGATTCAATAGTCCCATTAACAAAACCAAGCTTGTTTTTGGAAATGAGGCTCATACGAGCTACTCAAGACCATTGGTGATAATTTGGTCCTTCAAGCATATTGGGAACAATGGACATAGATGTATTTTCTAAAGCATGAATGGAGAGGTGATGTCTTGTGATGGGTAAGTCATGGTTGAATGCAGCAACAAGAGCTCTGAAAATCAGAGCTCTGATACCATAACAAAAAAAATACTTTGAGAGAGAAAGAAAAGAACCAAGGCAGTGAAGTAGAAGAATGTATATTTTCTCTCTGATGAATTACAGAAAAGGGAGGCTATATATACAAGTTTCTACCTATGCCTGTCACTAACGGATTGTTACAAGAATTAGAAAACAAATCAGTAAAAAAGACCAATACTATCTATACAGTTGTATCTATATAAAATGAATAAAAAGTACTGAAACATGACTCAGCATCCTTCCAGAAATTGTTTATCCATATTTTCTGATATATTTCTCTCTCTCCTCTCTCTTTTCGCTCTTCATCTCTTTTTTAGTATACAAGTAATGCAATAAGGTTTGAATCTAAAACCTCATAGTAAACTACCCCAACCCTTCACCACTAGGCCAACCTTAAACTCTTTCTTTCGCTCGTCATCTCTTAATATTATATGTGTACGGTTGTATAAATAACAATCTCTTGTCTATTTGTCTTTTTTTATATATATATATATAAACAGATACATGAAGAGCGCACTAGGTAGTGGGAGGTAGATACTAAAGCACTAGGCGCACGAATCGCAGTGCATGGCAAGGAATTAGGCAGAGTTAATTAGAGACACAAGGGAGTGGGATTGAATGAAACCATCCTTGCCTGCTCCCCAACCCTGTTACCAGGAATGTTTGCCGGAGGTATGGCTAGAAGCCTAGAACTTATACAAAATACTAATGGATGAGACTTGAGAGTGAGAATGACACACAAATTTATACCACTGATTAATTAATTGATCAAAATTTTCAAATACATTTTATAAAATCATAATTAAAAATATCGCAGTCTCATGTCTCAAATTATATTTTGAATGAAAGTGAAAAAATTTATATAGTACTTTTGCATTAACTCAAATTATAGTTTACCATTATAATCAACTATAGATTACCAAAAAAATTATAGTTTACCATTATAATCTAAAGATGATACACATCTCATAAACTAGTTGACTAAATTTCAAGTCTCGAGTCTCAATGATCCTTGGCGAATGGCGACGGCTCGCGTGATGCAGGACCACAGACCAAAATAAAATATAACCATATCTATCTAGGGCGAATTGTTTGTTCACGTGTGTGTTGGCCAAAAAGTATAGATTTTAAAGGCGCCGTCTAGGGTATGTCACCGCATGGGTGGGTGACATACCGGTATGACACCTATTAAAAACTGTTGGATCACTTTTATTTTTAAATAAACGGCCCTGATTGGTTGATTATTTTATTCTAAATAATTGAGTGACCTATTATTACTACTAAAAAGATGTGTCATACCGGTATGTCATCCATGTGGGTGACACACCCTAGAAGCACCCTAAATTTTACTACACATAACTTTCATGAGATATCTATCTATAATTATACAATCATATAGGTTTCTTATTATTTTTTTCACTATTCATTCAATTTATTATAATATTTTATTAGTTATTTTATTATTACTACTACTTTTTGTTATCAAAAGTCGTGTCATATAATTATATAATTCTATAGGTTTTTTATTATTTTTTCACTATTTATTCAATTTATTATAATATTTTATTAGTTATTTTATTATTACTACTACTTTTTGTTATCAAAAGTCGTGTCATATCTTTTATTCAAAGTAAAATTTTTCAATTTGTAGATATTGATACATATGAGTACAACTATATTTGTTAAGATTGATATTAAAGTTTGGATGTGGTAATATAATAAAATGTGTTGATTTACATTAAATTTATTGTGTATTTTCCTAATATATTATTTACATTAAATTTATTGTGTTGAATAAGAAATATAATGAATGTGTTGATTTAAATTAAAGTTATTTTGTTTTTTTCCTAATATATCACATGTCTCCATATTTTATGCATTAATTTTTCCATTTATTATCTCTTTTATTACTGGTAAAGTAGAAAAATGTAATTAATACTCTCTTGAACTTTTAAATGGGAAAGATAAATAGAAACAAAAATATTCTCTAGACTAGACAGATACTGTAAATATGTTTGATTTAATGAAGATTAACACATTTATTGTATTTCTTAATCTGTGTATTTTAGGGGTGTTCGCGGTTCGGTTTGGATCGGTTTTGAGGCAAAAAATCATTCGATCCAATCATTGCAGTTTTATCATTTCATCATCCGATTGGTTTTGATATTTTTTCAAATCTGATTTATATTGAATTGGATTGGATCAGTTTTTGATTTTTTAAAGAGACAATAAAATATTAGACAAAAGTGATAAAATTATGGAATAATAGTAAATCATTTTTAGTGGAATTATATTTATTAAAATAAATATAAAATTATATAAAAAAAAGGACATGAGACATGAAAACTAATTTGAAATTGATATATTTATAGAAATATTAACATAGTATAAGATAATAAAATCATAAAAAATATATTAATATAAGTAATTTTATGAATATATATGTATACAAGTTTAAATATATGGTTATTTTATAAGTAGTAATATATGTATATATAAGTTCGGTTTGGATTTGATTGGATTGGTTTTCAACATAGAATCCGAAAACCAATCCAATCAAATAAAAAACTTGGTTTTTGCAGTTTTCAAATTTTTGGATTTCGATTTGATTCGGTTTTTGGTTTTTCGGTTCGATTTATGTGATTTGTATTGGATTTGATTAGATATGAATACCTCTAATTTTCATGTAATGGCGCAGATAAATAGGAAGTAGGAATTGAAGTAATATAATTATAAATTTTGTAACTATAATAATTATTTATTAAGAAATACAATAAATATAATTATAAATTCGGTAATTACAATCATTATTTATTAAAAATGCAATGAATATTTTGATTTTCATTAAATTTATTGTGTTCTCCCCTAATATATCATCGATTTTTCTAACGCGTGCAACATTGCACAAGATAATAAATTAAAAAGTAGAAATATGTTATTAGAAAATGTAATATTTAATATTACCAATTTGTAACTAAACTTCAAAGTCATTTTCATGTATTAGGCAAACATTATTGATGTGATATAATTTATATGACATGCCTTATAAAATAATGACAATTCGTGATCATAGCACCATATTCCTTTACTGTGCTAATACGCTCTAATACTATACTTCATGCCATTGGATTTTTTTTTGGTTTAATCACAGGTATTCTCCACGGGAGAGGCAATCCTGTTCGAGTCGGGAACATCCACATCATGGTAGGGCTAGCTCTCCAAGCAGGGATTTTTTCCATCCACAAAACTCGACTCGAGACCTTGCTTAAGGAGAATCAAGCATGTACCACTTGAACCAACCTCGTTGGTTCATGCCATTGGATTTTAATATAGATATGACTTCAATGAATTTCTATTGTCATTGCATGAAGTGAATAAATAATTTTGGTAGGATCGTACATCGCAAGGGTAACTACACTAGTTCTATTTAAACTAGCTCCTGAATTCTTCTTTCAATTTATTATTATTTCGATCATTAATAATGCATTTGTTTATCTTTTCAAAAAACACTTTTAAAAGTTTAAAAAAAATATTTAAATTTGTTAAAAAGTAGAATTTAAATAATTTTCAATTATTTTGTTAGGTTATTTTGAAAAGTTTAATTAATGTGCATTAACAGTATCCAATGATGTGTTGTCACATCATTTAATAAGTATGACACATCATCTGTTATTAAAATCATTAAATGATGTGGTAGCACATCATTGGATGATCATGAAAATTTTATTTACATTGTTAATATATACACATTAAATCCTATTTTGTATAGCTTCGAAAGAATAATAATTTTATTATTTTTAAAATATGTTTTTATAGTCAGTTTTTTGGTCCACACTTTTTAACACAATTTTAAAATTATTATTTTTCATTCCTTCATAGTCTTTTTTAATTGTACCAGAAAAATTATTTTTTTCAAGTTTAAATAAATGTCCTACACTATTTGTGTGATAGAATAAAATTAAAACAAGAACACACAATAAAACAACCACGTTAACTATAGAAATATTATTTGGGTACATAAGCATGCATAACCAATGCATATAAAATTTAATGAATATATATTATCGGTGTAAAACATTTACATTGTTCAATTATGTATTGTCACGTAATTTAATGAATATGATACCTTATATATTATTAAACTCAATAAATAATTTTTTTGTAAAGACCATATATATCTTTCACTGGCAAACTCAAATTTATAATTAAAAGAGAAATATATACAATTAAAATAAATTAATATAAAATTTGAGTTTAGCTTATCGAATTTAAGCAGCTTGTGAGTTAAAAACAAGCTTGAACACAGATAAACATGACACTTATAAAACCGATTTCATTTTTGTTGAGTCAAGTTTATGTTATGCCTAGCTCGATCTTTAACCCCTTTGCATCCTATTTTTATCTATAAAAACAACGTACTTTCAACTCCCTCTAAGGATCTAGTTGCTCTTGTTACTAGTGATGCTTATCTGATGGAAATTAAAGTTTAGGCTCAGAGATGCCTTAATTTAAGGTAGGGAAAACCTCCAGACTCAAACAACACTTATAGAGAAACTTACATTTACCCCACTTCAACAAGACGAGTGGAGTTTGAACTTGCGACTTATCAGATATTTACCCCACTCTATTTTACTTCTATTTCTCTTTTACCAAACAACCCAAATTTCTTCACTATTTCTCACCTATTTCTCTTTTACATTTCTCTTTTCTCTATTTCTCTCCACCCTATTTCTTTCCACTCCACCAAACACACCCTTAAAGTATGTTTGATAATACATTTTCATCTAAATGAAAACTGAAATTAGTAGGTGAAACCATTGCTAAAATAATTTTTTAGGTAGCCGCTAGTTTTTTTTTTTTTTGAAAAATTACTTGAGGTAACTTTTTTAAAAAACTCATTTTTTCAACTACTAGCTAAAAATTTTTACAACTTTATCTCTCAATAACTTTCACTCACCATTATTTGTCATTTTAGTGATGTCCTTATTTGTCATTTTATAATTTTCAGCTAATTGTACAAACACTTACAATAAAATCAGCCAGCTTATCAGATTTTATTTAGTTTTCATCTTTCAGTTAAATTTTAGATAATTTTGCCAAACACACTCTTAAACATAATTTTGGTAACAACTCTAACATCTACTGCATTGTACAAATGATCCCTTATCACTTATCACCAACCTTTGAGGATTACCATTCTCGACCCAAAATAGCAGGTTTCTTTTGCGTCTAGACTTTCCATTAATAAAGGCAAGTAGCATATATGTTATTGTTACCAGCTAGATTAGGCTCAGCTTCAGCATAATAATTTCTTAGATTATATTCTTCAAGCAGTTCATAGTATTGGCCTTTTGGAATTGGATCCTCTTAGTGTAACTACACCGTTTGCAGTTCTAATCCAAGGGTTGAAACATTTTGAACTAGTATTTTTTTAATGATTTTATCATAAGAAAAAAAATAATTCAACAGATGAGATCTTCTGCAGTTAAAAAAGCAAAACAGCAAACTATAGTCATACAAAAACTCATGTCCAAAATCACTGTAACCAGATGATGAAGCAGGGCTAGTACCTCTGTACCAGTTACCAATAAACAGTCAGATACAGTAGTAAACCCCATGCTGAATGATACAAATATAGTTCATTTCCTACCAAATATAAATGAAAAATAACAGCTTTTCACGCTATCAGTTGTCTACTACAATGAAATTCATCATCAGTATCAGATTAGAATGAGCACCTATGAATCCTAGGTCAATAGAAGTTCAATTTCTTCCAACCATTATAAGTCAAGCTCAAATGGATCCGCTCAACCTGTCATCTAAACTACTAATGATTGAGTCCCCTTTTTGAGCATTCCAAAATAATTTTTGTACCTCTGTGCTAACCCAAACATGCCCAACGTGCCTCCAGTGTGAAGCATCACCACTTCAGGTCCCTTTTCAGCTTCTTTGCTAGAAAGAAGCATTGCTGTTTCCCAAGCAGCTAATGTGTACACAGGATCCACCAGAATCCCAGTTTGTTGGGCAATTTGCTGACATACTTCCATTTCCCCTTCCAAAATATTACCAAATCTAGGATTTGAAAAAATGTTATTGAGAGGGTACAAAACAAGAGTCAGAGAGACCAACTATAAATGTCATTCACACTTTTCCTTATAACAACTACTTTTGCTCGCCAATATAAAGATATATAGGCCTGACCACTCCTGTTAATGGCTACAAAAAGGATTAATTAATATCTTATTACATAATTAAGTTTTTTAATTTATTTGTAACTCTAATTATCTAGTAGTTGTAAAATCTATAATACTCCTTTATAGCAAAGGAAAAATAAAGGAAAGTCTAGAACATCTTACTTCCTTGGGCGGCCACGTTCCACCCAATGCACAACCCCAGCATCTTCTCTGTTTACATTGTCTTCAATAAACTCAGCATTAAAATGCTTCTTGAATTCAGCAATCAAATGTTCCTCCTGTTTTCTGTACCCATCAATTTTATCAGCCAGCATGACTGCATATACCTCCCATGGGAGTCTGCATGGAAGCAACAACTGCAATTACCATGATTTAATGCTCCCATTTTTTATTATGGTTCAAAACATGAATAGTTGTAGTAAAATTATCCAAAAAATTATCTTCAAGTAAATTGACATGCTACAAACTGAACCACACCCTAAGCAAAGTGCTGCAAGTCCTATACCAACAGCTGTTGTGCCAGTACCAGCATCTACAACAAATTTCATGGCCCTTTGTTTTCCAAGTAAATGATTCTGTGATAAGTATTGCACTAACCGAATAATACCTGCACAAAGAAACAAAATTTTCATAATTGCAACAATCAACCATCAAAAGTTAACTAAAATTTTACACCAACTTAAAGAAATAAATGAAATGCCAAAATATGATGTGTGTGTGTGTGTGTAACATGAAAACGGTGTCAGGATTACAGTTCACATAGACAAGGCAGTTTGATGAACGACTAACTCATCTGAATATACAAGTCAAGCAGAAGACATGTTTTACATCATTACTTGCACAGATGCATACAAATTTCCAGTCCTTTTAAACCCATTCAATAATCATTTACAACTATGGTGTGTTAATAAAGATGCTTGATTCTTCCTGATAATACATTAATACTAATCCAAACCTCACTGATGTTACTGTCTATTGAGGCTTTATTAAATGTTCATAAAAATGCAGAAAGATATGTACACCTCCAAACACAAATTACTTTTTTTTAATAAAAAACAAATATTTTTATCTAGGAAAATATATCTATAAGCACCACCTGAAGCAAGACCCCTGCTTGCTCAAGCCCAATTCTTTTTACCTAGTATAAAGAAAATGTTCCTAAAGATATGCATTGTTGTTTTTCAAACTCCATCTCTTATTACCTAGTAGAGCAACAGAATCGCCTGCACCTTCATTGACAATTAAAATCTTTTGTAGATGGTTTCCCTCACTTCTACTTGTATCCATTTGCATAAAATTTGGAGTAGACAATTCAGTGGTTGAAGAAGCCTGAATGATATCACTGAACCATAGGACAGAACCATTGTTACCAGCCACTGACTTAGCATAGCTCTTTAGCATGTCTTCCCTATTGGCGTAAATAGTTCTTGGAACATATGTGACATTTCCATATATTGTAGACATCAAGTTATAGCCAGTCAAGATTTCAGGCTGCTCTCCTCGTAGAAGCAGATGTGACACAATTCCTCTCTCAGCACATAGAACAGCTGCAAAATAAGCAAATCATGATTTGCTTAGAAATACTATCAAGAATTTAACATCATCAGCTCTCTGAAGACTCGGCACAAATTTTGGCATAGCCAACAAAGTTACCTACCTACAGCAGCTGTGTGAGCACTCTGGCAACCTCCGCATGTAACCTAGAAAATGTCCCTGTTGAATGTTATTTGATCTTGGAAATCCTAAAATTAAGAACATCGTGTGGTAAGGGGTACAAGAATTTGGCACAACTCAAGGACACTATGAGTGAATTCCCCCTCTATGACTGCAGGAAACAACAATCTAATCTAGATGCAGAGAAGCACCCACAATCTACTACCTTGTCCATTGTTTTACATTTTAAGCCATAACACATGTAAGTATATATTATATACTAACAGGAGTATCTAATACCAGTATATTCTTAATTATTTATATATAATAAAAATGACTATAAGAAAGAAAATCTTAAAACGGAGAGTCTGAGACTAATATATCCGAAAGGAACCTAATTTAATTAATAACCATTTGACTGATAATGAATTTAAGGCTCAGAATAAATTTTGGGAATTGGGGCCAAGGATTTGAAATCAGGCAATCTTATGAGTGTAAGAGAGTCCAGTTTGCAGAAGCCAATAAAGTGAGCTGTCAAATAAAGATTCAAGAAAATAACTAATTTGTTAAACATTAGCATAATCAGCAAACGTATAATTTTACCACATCAGTCACTGAATAATCTTCAATCAGAGGAAGTAGTCCATCCAGTTTTCTTGCTTTGTTGCCATTAATTAGTGGGTGCAACAAATCGTCCCGCACAATATAAAAGCACTTCCTTTGTTTATTCATCTCCACTGCGCCATCACCAAAAGCTGGATGGGGGTTCAATAGGAAATTACGACCATGCAATCCATCTCCATGTCTATGTATTACTTGGTGAATTTTTGTTTCAGGGCTTAGCAATGTCCATCTTCTGTTGAGTATCTTTTCCATAAACTCCTCATTTCTGAGTTTTGGTTTTGAAATTGCCTACCAAAGGAAACAGATACAATTAAAGCTTAATTCTAGTTCAGGCCCCTGCCATCATTCTTACTAAGGAAGACTTAGGAAACAGATAACATGCAAATTCAACCTAACTAAACGATATAGCCTATAGATTAGTCATGAGACAGAGGAAACAATTTCTACACTCATTACCTAACAATCACTTTGTAATCTGAGCCTGCCATATAATTGTTACCGATGGTAAATTGAAATAACATGGATGGAAATGAGGAAAATAAAAATAAAGAAAAGAAAAAGCGCACCTGAAGAGTGTTTGAGTGAATCCCGTTTCGCATGGCGGTTGAAACATGCTTACACGGAAGGTGTTGAAGCCTCATATCATATCATAGTACTTCACAGTTCACTCACGGTTAGCAACTTTTACCCCTCATTTCAACACTTAACAGAGCATTCCTGTTTCGCCGACGACACCCACCTTATCTTTCTTGCTCGGGTTTCAATTCCGTAGGTACGTTGATTTCTCTTTCTCAGTTCACTTCCTTCTGCCTCCACAAAAATGTATTTTTCACCACCATGCTATCTCTCCCCTTTCACCTCATAATAAAAATAATTGTATTGTATCCCCTATTTGTTACTATGTGACCAGAGCTGTCAAAATGGACTACTCGTCTGAATAGTAGCAGGTTATTGTGAACCAGGCTAAATATTTTGCCAAATTTCAGCACTATGAAATTAGAACTCGAACCCAGCCGTATACGGATAGTAGATTTGTGTGGACCGGCCTAATTAAACCTTAATTTATTCGAAAATATTACTCATTGAAAATTATAAATAATTATACTTTTATAAAACTAAAAAAAATTATAATATAATTATAAAAAACATTAAAAAAATCATCAATCCTAACGAAAACACATTCAAATAAATATATGGTTTAAACTTTCACCCATATATTTATTATATTTATTATTGTTGATGGTCAAGTTCAATCAACTTTTAGCATATAGAAGCCAAATAAAATCATATACACTTTGCCAAATGAAATGATTCCTTGTTTTCAAATTCACAAGCATTAAAAATACGGCGCAGTGACATGAAAACTTGTGACTTGTTCATTTAATCAACATATACATATTTTGAAAATTGATGAGCTTGTGGATTTTTAAGCTACGTGTTTTAGTTTGTGGTTGATCATATTGTTAGTACTTGAAACGCACCGTTTCATTAAAAAAAAAAAATTAGAGGCTAGCTTCTCATATACGAGAAGCGTAAAACCCCAACCCCATTTTTCTTCTTCTTCTCCGTGTGACCCCCCTCCGTTCCTCTTCTTCACATGGTGCTTCATTTTCCCCTCATTTCCCTTACATCCATTGAAAGGTATTAAAATCCATAATTTTTAGTCATTCCCTTTTTCCTTCCAAAACTAAGTTTGGTAATTTTTGGGGTTAGAGATAGTGCTCTGAGAAAGGAGGAGAGTACCCACACAATAAAGGTTGTTCTTTTCGGCACTCTAAGGTAAGCCCACAACTTGTAAATAGGTTATTGGTACGTGTTAACTTTAGGTAGAATTATTTTTAGAGCTTTGGGCACTAGTTTTAGGGATTTTATGGTTACCCATAAATAGGTAGAGCTTAAAATAAATTCCTAAATGTTGGAACTATTTGTTGGTGCTCAGATCTGTTGATTTCTGCCTCGCACAATACTCCTGAAGTTATTGGGAAGCAGTTTGGTTGACTCTCCGTAGTTGTGAGTGGTTTAACGGTCATCGTGACCTATTTTAATATTTTTTATAATCACTATTTTAGTTCATCTTGTTCTATTTTAATGTTGTTTACTTAATAAATTTGGGAAACATACTCTTTTATTGATTTTATTCTCTATGAAATTTATTTCAAAGATTGAAAGGTTTATAATTTTAAATTGATTATGTTTGATGAAATTGGAGAGAGATTTAATTTTGGAAGAGATTTTGAGAAAATAAAATAAAATTGATATTTATATTATTGGGATCCATGTTAGAACCTCGTATGTCGTTAGCGGATGATAACGACCTAGGTGCACCTGGTTGTATGATTCCGGGAGGAGAGAGCTATCCATTAGATGGAGCCGCCACTCTGTGGAGGGGGCTATCAACGAGATGGAGCTACCCCCGATGATATGATGTGATAAATGTGGTATGCTATGATATGACATTGAGACATGATATGATTCCGGGAGGAGAGGATTATCCGTTAGATGGAGCCGCCACTCTGTGGAGAGGGCTATCAACGAGATGGAGCCGCCCCCGATGATATGATATGATTCCGAGAGGAGAGGGCTATCCGTTAGATGGAGCCGCCCCAGAGAGAGGCCACTCTTGGAGGAGAGGGCTATCAGCGAGATATAGCTTCCCCCCGATGATATTGAGATATGGACGTGGTTTTGGAGAGGAGAGGACTATCCGTTAGATGGAGCCGCCCCTAGGGAAAGGCCACCCTTCAGAGGAGAGGGCTATCAGCGAGATGGAGCCGCCTCTCGGTTCTATCATGAGTGATCCCTACTGTATTTACATTTCTTATGATTTATGTTTTACTAAATTTATTTCATTTCAGATTTACTTATTAAACATATACATGATAAATCTGTATTGCTTTGGATATGATAAACTTATATTTGGATATTGGAACAAGTTACTCCATATTGTGGGATTTACCGAACTCACTTGTTTAGTAAGTTTTATGTTAAGAAATAAATTTTATACTGTCAATTGTTTCTATCAAACAACTCGTGCATTGGTATGTTTCCCTTCTAGTTCATGGTGGTTGTTAGGTCCTCACTAAGTCTTTATGACTTACTCCTTTCTATTGTTTTTCATCCAGATTCCCAGACAGTCGAGTAGTAGGCTGCTGGCAAATTCAGTTGTTCCAGCTCTACTGTTATTTCATTTTGGTAGGCCTCCTTTGTGTTGGTGGCCATTTGATGTTATTTTGGGGTTATATGTATATTCTGCAGCTATAGGGAGTTTAGTCATTGGTTTATGTTGAGATGTATATTTTGATGTTGATTGGATCAATGCTATGTTGTTGGAAACTCTGGTTGGTGGTATTTATTGTTAATAAGATTTTCTGTAAATTTTGGGATGTCCAAAATATAGGGGAAACTCTGTCAAAATTTCTGTAAAATCCTGAAAATATGTTTATCTGGGAAAATCATTTGTCAAGTATGTATTATTGTCTTAGGCTTGCCAGGCTAAGGGTATATGTCTGTGTGCCGGTCACGGCCTTGGATTTGGGTCGTGACAGTACTGTTCTGTTTTCCTTTTTCTTGGGTATACTGCAAGGCTTGCAGGGATGCAATGAGTGTTGAGTTGAGAGTTTGAGTGAGTGAGTGAGTGAATGAGCTTAGGGTTTTGAGAATTGGGAGAAAAAGCTAACAATTTTTTATTTTTTAAATTAATTCGGGTTGCCTGGCCCAAACCCATTTTTAGTCCGGACTTTTTTCTTTCGGGCTAAAAAGCTTGACAAAAATATGGGCCTTTAATTTAAAAGCCCAAGCCCTCCCATTTTGCGGGTTCGGGTGGGCCGGTCCGGTCGGGCTGACGCATTTTGCCGGCTCTATTTGTGACCATTTGACTTGTAAAAATATCTCTTTTTAGTAAATAATGTTAGTTCTCCTCCAACACTTTATTCCACAATTATAAGTTCTATTAAGTTAGTTGTGATGTGTCATGTTAAGAGATATATAGACTACCTAATAGAACAAAAAAATATGTCATTTATCTCATTTTTAAAGTGTGAGACACTTATGTGTCCATTTAATGTCATTTTCATCATAGGCCACCTAGAAGAAGATGAGAAAAAGGACGTTAAAAAGACACATAGGTGTTTTTTACTTTAAAAGTGGGGAAAATGAGGTATTTTTTATCCTACTAGGCAACCTATGTGTCACGTTTAAGGTATTAAAGCACCAACTTAACTAAAGTTAGGACTTTGGACTAAAGTGATAGATGAAAAGTAACATCAGGGACTAAAAAGAGAATTTTACAAGTCGGAGAGTATAGTGCATGGTGCCCTAAAAGTAAGGAACCGGTCTGCTAGTTTGCTCGAATATATATGCATAAAATTAATATACTTTGTACACTCAAAGTGGGTGGATCCATCCATAGGAGAGAGATAAAGAGGGAAGAAAAGGAAATAAAAATGTGATGGGTGATGAATTGAAAGAGAGAGAGAAGTGCTGAGGAGAGAGTTATAAGTGATTCAGTTCTTTCACCTTGTTTGGTACCAAGAGAGAAAATTGGGAGCAAGCATGGCAATTAAACTTGAATTCATGGATATTAACATGCACCCGTCCCGATTTTGACGGAAAAAAAACCCGTTTTGACTGAACTTATAGAAAACTTGACCTTGGCTCGACTTTAACGGGGGCGTGGACGGGTTTGGGGTGCAAATACCCGCCCGATATATTAATTAAATATTTTTAATTATAATTATGTTTAATAATAAAGATAAGCTTACATATTTTCTTTAAACTATGGTATAATTCTTAGGTTTCCAATTTTTTAAGATTCTCAATATCTATTTTTATATATTATTTGAATTAGAATGTATTAAGAATATATACATTATTTAAAATTACGTTTTTAAATTACTAAAAATACAGAAAAAAAAATAGTGTAGGATGGGATCCCTGCGGGTTTCCCCGAACCCTACGAACTTGAACCCGCCCCGATTTTTACGGGGGCGGGGACGAGGAGAGCAAAACTCGTCCCTGCTCCACCACATTGCCATACCTAGTTGGGAGTGGTATAATTAGTGTGAGACCCACCGAGTTTTAAGTCTCTAGGTTGAGGAGGTGAGACGGGAGAAATATAAGGGTGGAAGGGTGAAGTTCCAGATTTACCCTAATCTTAAATATATTGCACTATTAAATTAAGGGCATTTTTGTCTCTAAGCATTTTCAAATCTCTCTCTCCTTTATTTCTCCACAACCAAACAACTATCAAAATTAATTTATCTTCTATCTCTCTCATATTTCTCTAATCTATATCTATACTAATACATTTGAGAAGTTTTTTTTCACTATTCATTGGGGTCCCTTAATTTTTTATGGTCATTTATGGAAGGTTTTTGTGTTGCTTTTTAAGACATCAATTATTGCAATTTTTGAAATGACTAATTCTTAATAAATTTTGCTTGAGTCTTAGAAAAGAAGTTTTGTCATAGTGATAGGTAGAAATAACTTTGTGTCTCATCCTTCTTTCATCTCTCATTTTTCAAATTTTGAAGTCAAATTATAAAGTTCACCTATGCATACCTATCTATAATATTTTTAAACAATTCATTGATTAAAATAATATTTTGATGTTATAAAAATGAAGAGAGAGATTGAAAGAAAAATAAGATGTGAAAGAAAATATATAGTAAAGGAATGTGAAAATATCGTTTTAATTTTATAAGAGTATTAAAACTTTGAAAGTCAATTTTTTGTGTGAGAAATGTAAGGAAAATAGAAATATAAAGAAAAAAAACGTTGAAGCGTATTATATTACCTTCATGATCATCTATATCAAATTTTAGATAATTTGAACATTAGCAGATATATGATCTAATAGTGTACTTTTACTTATATTTTAAAAAACATATTATATGTTAAAATAATTTAGTTTGATGAAGAATGAATTAGTTTTTTTTTGTCTTTGACTGGTAATCCCTCACAGATATAGATGTGGGTTTAACCCTCGGGCTAGGGCTGATTAGGTAAAGCCCTCGCAAGAGTGACGACTCCAGGATTATAACCTCTGACCTTGAAAGTAAAGTTCGTTTGGAATCACAGTCCATATCCACTGTGATCAACCACTGTTTGGTATGTACTATTATTATTATTTGAATATATTATTATTTATTATAATTATTATAATATAATATTCGTTAATATGTACTAATCTAAATCTATTAATATGTTTACTAAAATAAGAACTAATATAAAAAATGTTATTATAAGTAACAACTTTCATGAAAATATTTTTTTAAAAAAGATTTTAACTTTTAACGAATTGAAATTATTTGAGTAATGCATACTTTATTATTTAATTTTGATTATGTATTTATAATTTGATAACATATTTACATAGTTAGTCTAAAACTTTATTTTATTTTAATATGTGATCAAATCAAATTTGACTCTTCCTCTTCTGAACATTTTTTAACAAAAAGAATTTATTAGAAAAGAAAAACATGAATTAGTTGTAACATGAAAAGAGGAAAATTTTATAAAATATGAAAAATAACTATTATTAAATATAAAAAAAATTATTTTGTCAAAAATATTTTAAGGTTACTAAAAATGAATTACAATATAAAAAATGTAAGTACTTAATATTTGTATTTTAAAATTTTTAAAAATATATTACATTGATAAAAACTTATTTTATTGATAATTTACATACATTAGTTTTCATATATATATATATACTTGTTTAAATTAACAAATTTAATTAAATATATATAATAAAAAATTTTATGATATAAAAAATTAATTATGAGATATTAAGATCCGTGCATCGCACGGGTAGAACATTAGTATCAAACAATCTCAAATTTTATTTAATTTTTCTACTATATATCTCTTCCCTATTTCTCTATTTAAACCAAACAAAGGGGGAAAGAGGGATAGAGAGAAAAATGAGGTGTAGAAAAGATAAATGTATTTTATCATTATTGATATGAATATGAACTTATATGCATATGAATTTTATAATTAATTAATTTCATTAAGAAATGGATGAAGGATTAATAGAGAATTTAATTGTAACATATAAAATATTTCTAGCACAATGCAGTTAAAAATATAAGGATGAAAATTGCATAAATATAAAAGTCGAAAGACGAAGAATGTAATTAAGCAAAGAAAAATTGTCACTTACTTGTAATGTGTGTTAGCAATTTGGCATTATAGATGTCTTGAAATTAGTTTTTTGGGAAATGTTAGATGAAGAAGAATAGGTCCTTAGCTATTAAAATAAAAATAGGCCTTTTTATTCAAGTTAAGTCAAGAATGCTATTAACTCAAAATTATTGATTTGTATTTTCTATTTTTTAAAACATAATATTTGTTTTTGAGATTTTTTAAATTGATAAAACGACCTACAAACACACAGATATCATAGTTTTAGATTCTATCTTATTTTATCTTTTTTAATTTAATAAATTTTAAAATAGATTATATGGTTTTAAAAATAAAAAACATAAATTAATGATTTTTTTTGTTTAACCACAGGTATCCTTCACGAGAGGCAATCTTAGTGGTGGGACTAACTCTCCCTAGCAGGATAACAAATTCAATAATGTTTGTGACTATTTATAACTAATGAGATAATTCAAGCAAATAAAATGAGCGATTGTAACAATAATGTGACTTTAAGAATTAGTTGAGATGAGATCAAAGTTAAAATATGAATATTTGTAAAGGAAGCACATAAAGTTTAAAGCGGCTTTATGTAGTCTTATTGTTGTTCAAATATTTATTTTATCTTTTTCACTTAACCTCTCTAACTTTAGTTTACCTTTTTTAATTTAATTGTTACTAGTGTGTTATCCATGTGATGCAAGTTGGCTAAATTTTATAAGAGGTCTCCATCAAGGCGATCCTATGTTGGTCTAATTTGTAAGGTCCAAGAATTCTCTAATGGTATTTTCATAATGACAAGCTCTCAAAATTCACTTAGTATAATTCTTATTAAAAAGGTACTAATGATTTCACTTGAGTTTGTCTTAAGAAGATACAGACAGGGATATTCCAGAAGATCCTATTGATATTCTTAAAGGACTTTGTTCAGAAGAAACAATTCAACACTCTTCAAAGAATAATTCTGTAAATCATCAGAAGATGCTTTCACATTGTATATGTGATATAATTATAAAAGAAAGTAAGAAAGCCATTGAGAATAATTATAATAAACATTCTGTCAAAATGCCAAGAGAATCAATCTTGTAGAAGAAGCCAACTGAAAGAAAGAAGAATCTTTATTCAAGAATGTTAGAAGGATATCAGATCACAATAGTTTAAAATTGAAATTTAAAAGGAAACTGTTCAGAAGAATAGCACAGAATGCTGACAGAATTGTTAAGACAAACTCACTCGTAAGTGTTATAATGAAACCAAACCATCAAAAGTTAATATACAAAAAGATGAATATGTAAGATATCTTGTTTCTATTGACTGTGTGCTCAAGTGGTTGCAGAGTTTAGCCTCTTATGTTACAGGATGACTTCCTCTTTTGAAAAAGCAAGCTAAGATGTTAAGGAAACTGCAAAATCTAAAAATCAACCCTTGAAGATTATAAAGCAGAAGTACTAGAGGCAGTCAAAGTAAAATTTTGTCTCATCCAAAAACAAGACTAAGAGTTACAAAGAGCCAAGAGACTAAGACTAAGATTCAGATTCAAACTCATATGCCAATCTAAGACAGAGACTCAGACTCAGATGCCAATCTAAGATAGAGACTCAGACTCAGACACAATCCTAAGACAGAGACTAAGACTCAGATGTAAGATTAGCCTAAGACAAAGCCTAAGACTCAGATTCAGCTTGAGACACATGGTTCACTAAGATTACAAAAGTCAAGGCAAGTACACTGTGCACACTACAACGAACAGAGCAGGCCTAAACACAACATAGTAGGCCTGAACAGTGTCAGCAAAAAAGGCAATCTCTCTCCTCTCTGTAACAACTAGTAACAATTAGAAATGACTAGTTTGTGTTTGAAATAAAAAAACAAGTCCAAGACAAGACTATGTGAGAGACTACGCTAAATACTTCCAGATCTTTGCATCTCAATTACATCTCAAGTCAATCTCAATTCAAGTCTCAGTTACACTTGAGAGTATCTTAAGTCTGTCTCACTTATTCTCTTTCACATTACTGTTATCATTTGCTTGTAACTCTTAGAAAGAGAAGTCACCTAGTTGATCTCATTGTACACTCGTACCTTGTACGTTGTAAGATAACCTTCATTTCATTCTTGTAAGGAATCTCAGCTAAGTTAGGAGTAAGCCTAGACTCAGTGTGAGCTGTGTGAGAGCATGAAAAGGCTAAGTGAAGAATACTTGGATCATATCCAGGTTAGGAGTGCCTAAGCTTGGTGTGAGGGTGACCCTGAAGAGGCAGGAAGAATACCTGTATTTGACAAGGTTGTCATAGTGGAAATCTCACAAGTTGTGAGGACTGGATATAGCCCAAGGAGTGGGTGAATCAGGATAATTCTGTGTGTGCATCTCTTCTCTTAATCTTGCTTATTTTACGTTTCTATTTAAAGCACATAACATTAAGCTTATACACTTGAGATGCTGAACTATATCTCAACTAAATTATTGAATCTCAACCATAAGACTCAGAGTTATATTTATTCTATATTTGAATAAAGCTAACCTTTTATTGTCTAAGTCAAACTGAGATTCCAAGTTGTTAAGCTTGAGAAGTAAGCTCAGCTTGAACTTAAAAGTGTTTCAGGAAAAAGTTTTTTTAAGTCTCTATTCAACCCCCCTTCTAAAGACATCCAACCAACTTTAGTTGGTATCAGAGCTCGGTCTCTTGGGGTTGAGCACACCTACGTGTGAAGAGGATAAAGATCCATGGCTGGACCAAGCACAAGTCTTTTCATTCCTGTAGGAGCATCCACCAATAGGCCACCTGCCTTTGATGGAACATATTATTATTACTGGAAGGACAGGATGAGACTTTTCAGTTAGTCTCAACATGCTGATTTGTGGGAAATCATTGAGGTTGGTCCTTATGTGCCTTTTATTACTGATGAACTTGGTTTGAGAGCAGCTAAACCTAGGGAAACTTGGACTGGAGCTGAGAAGAGTAGATACGTTCTCAAATCAAGAGCTAAGTATCTACTCACGTGCGCACTAAGCCGTAGTGAGTATGACAAAGTAGCTGGTTATGCATCAGCAAAGGAAATATGGGATGCACTTGAAGTTGAGCATGAAGGAACAAACCAAGTGAAAGAAGCTAAAATCAACATACTGGTCAGGCAGTATGAGCTTTTCAAGATGAATGAGGATGAAGGAAATGAAGATATGGTGAGATGCTTCAAAGTCATCACCAATGATCTTAAATCCTTGGGAAGAACCTATTCAAACCAAGACATGGTGAGAAAGATCCTCAGAAGCCTGCCCAAACCTTGGAGGCCTAAGGTCACAACTATACAAGAAGCGAAGGATCTGAGCACACTCAGACTGGATGAATTACTTGGATCTCTCAAAGTACATGAACAAGAGCTTATGAGAGAAGAACTCATCAGATGACCAAAGACAATAGCTCAGAAAATCTCGTCCAACAAATCAAAAGGTAAAAAGGTAAGCTCCTCTTATCAAGTTTCACTAAATTCATCTCATGACACAGATAGTGAAGAAGATGAAGACGATGATGATGAAACTGAGATGGATGATGAGATTGAAGTTGGCTGAATGTCTCTTGAAGGGGGGTTGAATAGAGACTCTTTAACAATTTGTTCCTGAAATTTGCACACTGAAATTGAATGTTGAGACGTGATCTCAAGTCTGCTGACTTGGTGTCTCTATTAAGACAGGATATAAACAATTTCAATTTCAGTTGTTTTAATTGTTTTCAAGTTGTCTTAAGATTTCAAATCAGTTTCAATTATATTTTAAAACAATTACTCAGTTGTTAACAGATCTGAGATGAGCAAAATGAAGAGATAAGTAAGAGAGATGGCACAGGGATCTTATCCTGGTTCACCCACACCTTGGGCTACGTCTAGTCCTCACAACATGTGAGATTTCCACTATTGACATCCCGTCAATTACAAGTATTCATACAGCCTCTTCAGGACGTCTCTCACACCAAGCCTAGGCACTCCCTATCTTGGCTGAGCCACAAGTATTCTTACAGCCTCTTCAGGACGCTCACAACTCACTCTAAGACTAGGCACACTCCTATCTTAGATGAGACAGGTTACAAGAATATGAAGTTGAGATGGGTCTAGCTTTCAAGCATACAACGTATGGATAGGCAGTAGATTCTAGCTAGTAATTCTCTCTTCTGAAGGAATGATAATGTTATAATTTAAAGAAGAGAGAAGAATGGAGACTAATAATGTTCTCAAGTAGAGATCAGGTCTGGATATGAACTAGTTGAGACGTGTACTTAAGATGTGATAAGATGCAGTTGATGTGAAATAATCAGTCTAGTCTCTCACTTGACTTCACTGTAGCCCTCAATATTTATTTCAGATGACAGTTAGTCATTTTTGACCATTTGTGACCGTTGAGAGCCGTTGAGAGAGTGTCAGTCCTTGTTTCTAGGAAGAAAGCAGCTGCTTTACAAGTACAGATGTCATTGTGTCAATGCACAGTGTACTGAATCTTTCACTTTATTATGACTTGATGTCTTGACTCTTTAAGATGTACTTGAGTCTTCTCACTGAGTCTGGCTCTCTTCCTTGCATCTCCTGCATGGGACTCATCTCTTCTCGTCTGGTCATGAGACAGCGTCTGACCTTGAGATAGCGTCTGATCATGAGACAGCGTCTCAAGCTTTTCTTGCATCTTTTCTTTCCTTGGGCTGATCTCTTGCTTATTTTAGAGTTCAAGTCTCATGTTTTTACTGGACTCAATTAATGAGGCTCATGTTGCACTTCTGGATCTGTCTCTTACTCTTGAGATGATCTCTTGGTTTTGCATCTGTGCTTGAGACAACATCTTAAGCTGCTGTTGAGTCTCTAGCTCATCTAATGCTTCAAGCTTCTTAAGGCTTCCTTGTTTATTTCACATGGATTTGAATTCTGCAATACAGATTCTAACATTGTTCTGCCACATGCTTGAGCACACAATTAGTAATAACAAGATGCATCTCATATATTTAAACTTAGTGGTTTGTCATATTAAAAACTCTTGGAGGTGAGCTTGTTTCAACAATCTCCCCCTTTTTTGATGATGGCAAACCATAGAGTTTAAAAATTAAACAGTTAGGATTTAAGTTATAGATGCAGTAATCAACTCCCCCTGAGACGTGCAATTCTATTTCTTTTTTAATGAGATGAGCTCCCCCTGAGTTAGAGATCTAATCTGTTGAAAGTTATTTTACATAATATTTTGCTGAAACAGATTTGATACAGCAAAAGAGAGTGAACGGAGAGTCATTTCATTAATTAAAGAAAAAGAGTACATAGTTTCATAGCAAAAGATGCCACTGCATCTCATCAAAATAGATAAAAGATGCTATTATATCTTAACCATTTCAAAACATACACAAAGCTGCAAACTAATACAAACTAAGACTCTTATTAGATGCTAAACATCTAACCAACTCTCCCCCTTTTGCCATTATCAAAACAAAGGAAACTAGTAAAGCTAGGAAGAAGGAGAAGAGGATGAGTCAGAGTGTGGTCCAGATGGGCGCATAATAGCTTGTGGAATCTCAGGCAAATGAGGTAGATTAGAGAGATGAAGATTCATCTTCTTGTTGAAATCATTTGAAGTGCGAATAGCTTGAAGGACTGTGTCAAGTCCATCAAGGATAGCCTCTTGCCTCTTTTTGTGATGCTTAAGTTTCTTCAGGATCCTCTTTTGATTCTTCTCAAGTCTTGTATTTATATCCTGTTGATATTGTTGTTGTTCTTTCTAAAGTTGATTGAGGAAGGTATTGATTGATTGATTGTGAGATGTGGGTAGGAATGGATGGCTCAGAGGATGGAGCCGGTTGTTGCTATGCTGTTGGAGGAGCTAATTGATCATACTTTGGCAGAGGTGAGTCAAACAAGACAGTGTCCGCGAAGAATTTTCTAGGTGTGGGAAATGAAGTTTGTTGGGAGTGAGATAGCTCATACCTTGGAGGAGTCTTTTGTGTGCCAGGAGCCTCAACAGTAGGCATCTCATCAGTAGGGGTCTGATTTGAAGCCACCTGAGTATCCTGCATCTCATCATGAGTGGAAGTGGTATTTTCTTTCTCCAAGCTCACAAGGGTCTCAACTATTATTTTGGTGGATGGTGAGGGTTCAGCTTGGGTAGTGATTTGTGATGGAGATTTAGGTGGAGGAGACTGAGGTTGTGGCTCAGGAACAGGTTCCTGTATATCAGGTGCAGGTTCCTCCACATGAGGTGCTTCTGTGTTGAGTGGTTGAGGCTCTGGTTAAGTGAGAGCTGATGAGACATGCTCAGGTGTGTGTTTCTTCTTCTTTTTCTTCTTGGTCTCAGTCTCAGTTGAGACTGACTGATGAGATTTTCTCTTCTTGTCTTCCTTAGGAATCTCAGATCCTGCTTGAGATCCCTCTGTTGTCTCCTTGACAGCCTTCTTCTTTTTCTTCTTTTTATGGGTGTCTAACATCTTTGAAGAAGGAGAAGCTTGTGCAGCAACAGGGATAGTAGGAGGATTATCAAGAGGGAAAGTAGGAGAAGGAATGGACTTACCATCTAGTCCAAGAGACTTCATATTTGTTCTCATCAGATTCATCACATCCACTTAGATCCATTTTGAAGTGCTTCATTATCCTAGTGACCAACATTCCAAAAGGAAGGGAAGCAGTAATCTTTGCATTGTGAAATGCATGCTCCATATGTCTTAGAATAAGAAATAGTAGGTTGAGAGGGATTACATGCTTGAGATGGTACATCACCATCATATCCTGTGTATAGACCTTGTTGAATGTTCCTGCTTTGGGCATAATGCACTTGGCAACAAGATGAAATAGAAACTTTCCAAAGAGATTCAGGGAGGAGGCTGAGTCTGAAATGACACCACCTTTAAACAAAGAGGTTCCCACATTTGCTGAAAGGATTCCAATTTAATTCCACCAATGCTCTTCATTATAGAGCCTATTTCTATCTACAAGAGCTTGAATAATGGATCCAAGGGTTTCTGCAGTCAGTTCAATGTGAACACCCTTGAGATTTGTAATGACATGAGGCAGACCTTGAGATAAGCCTTTGACTCTGTAGCAGCCAGCATAGAAGGCTCTGGTCATCTTTGGAAAGACTGGTTTTGTCATTGACAGATAGTCTTCCCATCCCTGCTTCCTCAGATAGGGACCAATATCCCAGTTTGCATCACACAGCTCCTGGGTAGAGATGACCCTTCCAACAATAATCCTTTTGTCAACAAACTTCTTTGTGAACTTCTCTTCAACTTCTGCATTCTCAAACAAGTCTGACCGAAAAGAAAGCTTTTTCCCTTCAATAGCTTTTCCTTTTCCTTTTCTTGAGGGTTCAGGTTGAGTGAGATCAATGTGTGCTGGAGACTTTGGAGGTTTGGAGAGATGAGGTTTGGGCTATGTTTGAAGCAATCCTCTGAGATTTCATTCTTCTGGGAAGAGGACTGCTTTTCTTAGAAGATATGGTCTTGGATGAAGGAGATTTCTGGGACTGAGTCTGAGATGGCTCTGACTCAATGCTTGGCTGAGGTGTTGAAGAGCAGGTGAGACGCTCTTGACTTGATTGCACACTTAGGGATTTTGATTGCTCGTCAGAAGACATGTTTGTTTCAGGAGATGAGGATGAGGATGATTTATCAGAGTAGGGAAGTTTGATTCCAATGACTTTGATACACATTGAGATAGAAAGAAAGATGAGATGAGGAGTTGTGAGTTAGTTTAAATAGAGAAGAGTTTCAGGGAGAGAGAATGAGTGCGCAAATGACAAAAAGCAGTTAATGAAACGGTTGAGGGTGGTTGGCTCTCCTTTTTATATAGTAACAACTAGTTTACTAATGAGTGGGGAGTTACTAGTCGTTAGTTAACGGCTCCTTTTTACCCTCTGTAACGTCTCAGTGAATAATGAGACATGAGTTAAGACTTATCATGAGATGCTTCTCGTCTAATACGTTCCTGAGACGTCATCTCATCTCAGATGATCCTTCAGTCTCACTTTTATGAGACTCAGAGCTGATCTCATCTCATGAAACAATTCCTAAATTGAAAATCCTAACTAAGAGCACACATATTTAATAATTTTATATTCTCAACAAATTTTTCCTCCACTAAGGGTTTAGTGAAGATGTCAGCTTGATTTTTGGTATCAACAAAAATAATTTCAATGTTCCCTTTCTGCACATGGTCTCTTATAAAGTCATGCTTAATATCTATATGTTTAGACCTTGAATGATGGATGGGATTTTTTGCAAGGTTTATAGCACTTGTATTATCACAATATATGGGACCTTTGGAATACCTGAGTGCATAGTCTTGCATTTGAGACTTGATCCACAGAATCTGAGTGCAGCAGGCAGCTGCTGATACATATTCAGCTTCAGTTGTGGACAAGGCTATTATATTCTGTTTCTTGCAAGACCAAGAGATGAGACATTTTCCCAGGAATTGGCAAGTTCCACTTGTGCTTTTCCTATCCATTTTGTCTCCAGCAAAATCAGCATCACTATATCCTATGAGATCAAAACTAGAACCTTTCTCATACCAGAGACCAAGATTAGTGGTTCCTATTAAATATCTAAAAATTCTTTTGACAGCAGTAAGGTGGGATTCTTTAGGATCTGATTGGTACCTTGCATAAATGCCTATAGCATACTGAATATCAGGTCTACTTGCAGTTAGTTATATGAGAGATCCAATCATACCTCTGTAAAGCTTGTTTGAGACAGCCTTACCAGTCTCATCTTTGTCAATCTGAGTTGAGGGATGCATTGGAGTCTTCATAGTCTTGGCATCATTCATATTGAACTTTGTCAGCAGATCTCTGGCATACTTTTCTTGGCTGATAAAGATGCCATTAGATAGTTGCTTTATTTGCAAGCCAAGGAAGAATCTCAGCTCACCCATCATGCTCATCTCAAATTCTCCCTGCATAAGACTTGAGAATTCTTGACAAAGAGACTCATTAGTGGACCCAAAAATAATGTCATCCACATAAATTTGAACAATTAATAAATCTTTGTTAACTTCCCTTTTGAATAGTGTAGTATCAATTTGACCTTTGGTGAAACCACTTTTAATTAAAAAGGAACTTAACCTGTCATACCAAGCTCTTGGAGCTTGCTTGAGACCATACAAGGCCTTTTTGAGTCTGAGAACATACTCTGGATGATGGGGATCTTCAAAGCCAGGGGGTTGTCTTACATAGACTTCCTCTTCAATAATCCCATTCAAGAATGCACTTTTCACATCCATCTGATAGAGTTTGAAGTCCTTGTGAGCAGCAAAGGCTAAGAGGATTCTGATAGCTTCAAGTCTGGAAACTGGAGCAAAGGTCTCATCATAGTCTATGCCCTCCTGCTGATTGTATCCTTGTCCTACCAATCTTGCTTTATTTCTAATTACTTTGCCCTTTTCATTTAGCTTGTTTCTAAAGATCCATCTGGTTCCAATTATAGATTGATAAGAGGGAGGTGGAACCAAATCCCAGACTTTACTCTTTTTAAATTGGCTCATCTCTTCTTCCATGGCCTTAATCCAGGATTCATCATTTAGGGCTTCATGTATGTCTTTTGGTTCTATATCAGATAGAAGAGCCATTAAATTTTCAGCATCTCTGAAGGAAGATCTAGTTCTGACTCTATCTGAGGTTTCTCCAATTATTTGTTCTCTGGGATGAGATCTCACTAATCTCCAGCTTCTGGGTAGTTGAGATACATGCTCATTCTGGATCTCTAGACTTTCTTGTCTTGGTTCCCTAATCTCAGGTTGTTCATCTGGTTTATCTTCTTCTTCTTGAAGTACATGAGATGGGTTAGGATTGATGCTTCTATGAGACATCATCTCAGATTGAGCTTCTCTTCTTTGTTTTGGCTGAGATGATTTCATTAGTTTCTGTTCAGGTGAGGATCTCTCTTCAGCTTCCTGAGTTGAGATTCTCAATTCTCCCATCATCTCTTCAATTTCTTCATCCACTTCTTTCTGAGAGTTTCCCTGTATCTCATTAAAGACTACATGCATAGATTCTTCAGTAGATTTAGTTTTTAGATTGTATACTCTATAAGCTTTTGAAGTTTGGGAGTATCCCAAGAAAATTCCTTTGTCAGATTTTGTATCAAACTTGCCTAGTTGATCTTTAGTGTTCAGGATATAGCAATCACATCCAAATATATGAAAATATGAAATTTAGGGTTTTCTCCCTTTCCACAGCTCATATGGAGTTTTGTTTAAGATCTTTCTTATAGTGACTCTGTTTATAATATAGCAGGAAGTATTAACTGCTTCTGCTCAAAAATACTTTTCAATTCCAGAGTCACATAACAAAGTTCTTGCCATCTCTTGAAGGGTCATGTTCTTTCTCTCAACTACTCCATTCTGTTGAGGAGTTCTTGGACATGAGAAGTTATGAGTAATGCCATTTTTATAAAAAAAATCTTTGAAACTTAGCATTCTCAAACTCTCCTCCATGATCACTCCTCACAGCACCAATTCCATACCCTTTCTCAGACTGAATCTTTTTGCAAAAGGTTTTGAAGGAATCATAAGATTCATCCTTCTGAGAGGGGAATAGAACCCAGGTGAACTTAGAGAAATCATCCACAATTACAAAACCATACTTTTTACCACTGAGGCTTGCAGTCTTAGTTGGTCCAAATAGATTAATGTGGAGGATTTCAAGAGGTCTGGTGGTTGATACATGAGACTTGGACTTGAAACTTGATTTGATGTGCTTACTTTTCACACAGGACTCACATATCATGTCTTTTTCAAATTTTACTTTAGGTAATACTTTGACAAGATACTGACTTGCCAGCTGACTTATGGTTCTCATGTTAATATGTCCAACTCTCTTATGCCAAAGCCACTTTTCATGATCATGAGACATGAGACATGTGTGATCAGAGAGGCTCTCAAGTGAGACTGAGTACAGGTTTTTGTTTCTTTTTCCAAAAAAGTTTGTTTTCCCAGTTTTAGAGTCTATGATCTCATAGTAAGTGGGTTGGCAATTAACATGATAACCATTGTCACACAACTGGCTTATACTCAACAAATTATGTTTCAACCCTTCAACAAAGTAGACATTTTCAATTTGAGCTGAGTTTGTCTTACCAATTTTACCTATGCCCTTGATTTGGGCCTTGCTGTTGTCTACAAAGGAGACAACTCCTGTTGCTTTCTCTTCAAGTGACAGGAACTTGCTTTTGTCCCCTGTCATGTGTCTTGAACATCCACTGTCCAGCACCCACATTTTCTTTGACTTTGCTGCTGCTAGGCACATCTGTTAAAACATAAGATTTAGCTTTAGGTACCCACTTATATTGGGTCATTCATGGTCAGTTACCTTTCTCTTGGATGCTACATGTCTCAGGTAGCATTCAGTGGCCTTGTGGCCAAACTTGCTGCAACAAGAACATCTTTCCTTCCTTCTTTTTCTTGCAGGAACAAAGAAGTCCTTATACCAGATCTAAAGACTTCTCATAGCCTAATCCAGCTTTATAAAAAATTTCCTTTTGAGACACAATGAGTCTCTCAAGATTTTTTGTTCCTTTCACAAATTTTGCTAGATCATCTATGAGAGTTATGTTTTGTTTTTTGAGTTTCTGTTTTTCTTCAGAAATTTTTTTTAGTTCTTGCTCATCATGAGATTGATTCTTTGTTTTAACAAGCTTAGATAGTCTCATGTGAGACAGCATGAGACTGCTGTTTTTACGATTCAAGCTTTCTTTTTCTTTTTCTAGAGATTTCGCTTTTTCAAGAGTTGTGTCTAGTTCAGATTTTAAAAGAGAGCTCTTTGAAACAAGAAGGTTTGAATCATAAAGAAGATTTTTAAAAGCACATTTGAGTTCATTGAATGAGAGTTCTGAATCAGAATCACATACCTCATCATCTGATGAGTCACCATTTGCCATGAGGCATATGTTGGCAGATTCTTCATTTTGACTTTCATCTCCTTCAGTGTCATCCCAAGTTGCCATCATTGCTTTCTTTTTGGGACTCTTTTTCATCTCCTTTTTGAGTAATGGACATTCAGACTTGATATGTCCAGGTTTTCTGCATTCAAAGCAGATGAATTGTCCTTTTCTGTTAGATCTCACTTCTCCTATTCTTGAGGGAAAGCTTCTTCTTCCACTTCCTCTAGTTCTCCACATGCGTCTGATTTTTCTTGAGATGTAGGCTAGCTCATCATCAATCTCACTTTCATCATCACCTTCATCTTCTTCAGTTTCTGTATCATGAGATGAGTTTAGTGAAGTCTGTTGAGATGAGCTTACCTTTTTACCTTTGGAGCTGGTGGATGATGCCTTCAAAGCTATTGTCTTGGGACGTCTGATGAGGTCTTCTTCCATCAGCTCCTGCTCATGAACCTTTAAAGATCATAGGAGTTCATCCAATCTGAGAATGCTCAAATCCTTGGCTTCTTGAATAGTTGTGACTTTAGGTCTCCAAGGTTTGGGCAGGCTCCTCAGAATTTTTCTTACCATGTCTTGATTTGAGTAGGTTCTTCCTAAGGACTTGAGGTCATTTGTAATGATAGTGAACCTTCTCACCATATCCTCAATACCTTCATCTTTATTCATTTTGAATAGCTCATATTGTCTGACCAGTATGTTAATTTTAGCTTCTTTTACTTGATTTGTCCCTTCATGTTCTATCTCAAGAGCATCTTATATTTGTTTAGCTGTGGCACATCCAGCCACCTTGTCATATTCACTTCTGCTTAAGGCACAGGTGAGTAAATATTTTGCTTTTGAATTGAGCACATATCTGGCTTTTTCAGAATCTGTCCATGTCTCTCTAGGCTTGGCTACCCTGAGCCCAAGCTCATCTGTGATGTAGGGCATGTAAGGTCTCATCTCAATGATTTCCCATAGATCAGCATGTTGAGATTCTATAAATAGCCTCATCCTGTCCTTCTAGTAGTAGTAGTCAGTTCCATCAAAGGCAGGTGGTCTATTGGTAGATGCTCCTTCAGGAATAAACAAGCTTGCACTTGGTCCAGCCATGGATCTTTTCCTCTTCACACGCAGGTGTGCTCAACCCCAAATAGGCCGAGCTCTGATACCAACTGAAGTTGGCCGAATGTCTCTAGAAGGGGGGTTGAATAGAGACTTTAAAAATTTGTTCCTGAAATTTGCACACTGAAATTGAATGTTGAGACGTGATCTCAAGTCTGTTGACTTGGTGTCTCTATTAAGACAGGATATAAATAATTTCAATTTCAGTTGTTTTAATTGTTTACAAGTTGTCTTAAGATTTCAAATCAGTTTCAATTATATTTTAAAACAATTACTCAGTTGTTAACAGATCTTAGATGAGCAAAATGAAGAGATAAGTAAGAGATATGACACAGGGATCTTATCCTGGTTCACCCACACCTTGGGCTATGTCCAGTCCTCACAACACATGAGATTTTCACTATTGACAACCCGTCAATTACAAGTATTCTTACAGCCTCTTCAGGACGTCTCTCACAGCAAGCCTAGGCACTCCCTATCTTGGTTGAACCACAAGTATTCTTACAGCCTCTTCAGGACGCTCACAACTCACTCTAAGACTAGGCACACTCCTATCTTAGATGAGACAGGTTACAAGAATATGAAGTTGAGATGGGTCTAGCATTCAAGCATACAACGTATGGATAGGCAGTAGATTCTAGCTAGTAATTCTCTCTTCTGAAGGAATGATAATATTACAATTTAAAGAAGAGAGAAGAAATGAGACTAATAATGTTCTCAAGTAGAGATCAGGTCTGGATATGAACTAGTTGAGACGTGTACTTGAGATGTGATAAGATGCAGTTGATGTGAAATGATCAGTCTAGTCTCTCACTTGACTTCACTGTAGCCCTCAATATTTATTTTAGATGGCAGTTAGCCGTTTTTTACCGTTTGTGACCGTTGAGAGCCGTTGAGAGAGTGTCAGTCCTTGTTTCCAGGATGAGAGCAGCTGCTTTACAAGTACAGACGTCATTGTGTCAGTGCACAATGTACTGAATCTTTCACTTTATTCTAACTTGATGTCTTGACTCTTTAAGTTGTACTTGAGTCTTCTCACTGAGTCTAGCTCTCTTCCTTGCATCTCCTGCATGAGACTCATCTATTCTCGTCTGGTCATGAGACAGCGTCTGACCTTGAGATAGTGTCTGATCATGAGACAACGTCTCAGGATGTTCTTGCATCTTTTCTTTCCTTTGGCTGATCTCTTGCTTATTTTAGAGTTCAAGACTCATGTTTTTACTGGACTCAGTTAATGAGGCTCATGTTGCACTTCTGGATCTGTCTCTTACTCATGAGATGATCTCTTGGTTTTGCATCTATGCTTGAGACAACATCTTAAGTTGTTGCTGAGTCTCTAGCTCATCTAATGCTTCAAGATTCTTAAGGCTTCCTTGTTTCTTTCACATGGATTTGAATTATGAAATACAGATTCTAACATTGTTCTGCCACATGCTTGAGCACACAATTAGGAATAACAAGATGCATCTCATATATTTAAACTTAGTGGTTTGTCATATTAAAAACTCTTGGAGGTGAGCTTGTTTCAACATAGATAGCCTTCATCTCACGAAAAATCAAACGTATGTGGAAATCCAGAGGAAGTGGAAGAAGAAGATTTCCATCTAGAAGAGTTGAGATCAAGACTGACAAGAAGGGACATATCATATGTTTTGAATGCAACAAGCCTGGTCATATCAAGGTTGAGTGTCCCCAACTGAAGAAAGACACAAAAAGGAGTCCAAGGAAGAAAGCCATGATGGCTACTTGGGATGACACAGAGGAAGAAGAAAGTCAAGACGATGAATCAGCCAATCTGTGCCAGATGGCTGATGGAGAGTCCTTAGATGAGGAGGTATATGAATCTGACTCAGAACTTTCTTTTATTGAGCTTAAGTTAGCCTTTGAAAATCTCCTTTATGATTCAAATCTTCTTTCCTCAAAAAGCTCTTTGCTAAAGTCTGAGCTACACACTACTTTAGAAAAAATAAAATTTCTTGAAAAAGAAAATGAGGATTTGAATCATAAAAATGCAAGTCTCATGTTGTCTCACATGAAACTGTCAGAATGTATCAAAGCTCAGACTCAAGCTCATGCTGAGTTGGAATCTAAGAAATTGTTTGAAGAAAATAAAAAACTTAAAAGTCAAAATAGGACTCTCATAAATGATCTGGCTAAGTTTGTTCAAGGAACTAAAAACCTTGAGAGATTGATTGGATCTCAAAAGGGAATTTTTGACAAAGTTGGATTAGGCTATGACAAACCTACTAATGAGGTTTGGTATAAAACTTTCTTTATTCCAGCAAAGAAGCGCAAATAAAGATGCTCATGTTGTAGTAAGATTGGCCATAAGACCTCATATTGCTACATGAGACAAGTAGCAGTCAAGAGGAAGGTATCTAACCATATAGGACCCAAATACAAGTGGGTACCTAAAGCTAAAACTCAATGTATTGCAGACTTGCCTGACAGCAGCAAGAAGAAAGACTCTGTGGGTGCTGGACAGTGGGTATTCAAGGCACGTACATGATAGGGGACAAAAGCAAGTTCTCAACACTTGAAGAGAAAGCTTCTGGAGTTGTCTCATTTGGAGACAACAGTAAGGCTCAGATCAAAGGGATAGGTAAGATTGATAAGACAAACACAACTTAGATTGAAAATGTCTACTTTGTTGAGGGTTTGAAACACAACTTACTTAGTATTAGCCAATTATGTGACAATGGTTATCATGTTAATTTTCAACCCACATTCTGTGAGATCATAGACTCTAAGACTGGAAAAACAATTTTCTCAGGAGAAAGAAACAAAAATCTTTACTTAGTCTCTCTTGAGAGTCTATCTAATCTCACCTGTCTTGTGTCCCATGACAATGAAAAATGGTCATGGCACAAGAGAGTTGGACACATTAACATAAGAACCATAAATCAGACTGAGTTGCACATACGACCTCAACCTAGACTGAAGATCAATCTCAAACAAAAGAAAAGAATGAGGATCAGTCTGAGCTAGAGCCGGAAAGGCGAATTGTACCTGAGACTCAGCATGAGCATGCCTAGATGCCCAGAAGCTGGAGACTAGTCAAGTCTCATCCGAGAGATCAAATTATTGGAGAGACCTCAGATAGAGTCAGAACGAGATCATCTTTTAGAAATGCTAAAAATATGATGGCTCTCTTATCTGAAATAGAACCAAAGGACATCCAAGAAGCATTAAATGATGAGTCATGGGTTAAGGCAATGAAAGAAGAGCTCAATCAATTTGACAAGAGCAAAGTTTAGGATCTTGTTCCCCCTCCCGCTCATCCATCCATAATTGGGAGTAGATGGGTGTTTCGCAACAAACTGAATGAGAAAGGAAAAGTGATGAGGAATAAGGCCATATTGGTATCACAAAGATACAATCAACAAGAAGGAATTGACTATGATGAGACCTTTGCACCTGTGGCAAGACTTGAAGAAATTAGAATTCTCTTAGCCTTTGTTTCACACAAAGACTTCAAATTATACCAAATGGATGTGAAGAATGCTTTCTTGAATGGTATAATTGAATAAGAGGTGTATGTGAGACAACCTCCTGGATTTGAAGATCCAAAACACCTAGAGTATGTGCTCAGACTGAGAAAAGCTTTATATTGTCTCAAGCAAGCACCAAGAGCTTGGTATGACAGACTGAGCTCATTCCTTGTTGACAATGGATTTTCTAGAGGTCAAATTGATACAACCTTGTTTAAAAGGGAATATAATAAAGATTTATTAATTGTCCAAATATATGTAGATGATATTATTTTTGGATCAACTAATGAGTCTCTCTGTCAAGAATTTTCAAGTCTTATGCAGGGTGAGTTTGAGATGAGTGTGATGGGTGAGCTGAGATTCTTCCTTGGCTTACAAATCAAGCAACAATCAAAAGGCATTTTTATTCATCAAGAGAAATATGCAAAGGATTTACTAATGAAATTCAAGATGAATGATGTCAAGCCAATGAAAACTCCAATGCACCCATCAACTCAGATTGACAAAGATGAACAAGGTAAGTCAGTCTCAGAGAAGTTGTATAGAGGTATGATTGGATCTCTCATGTATTTACTGCTAGTAGACTTGATATACAATATGTTGTGGGAACTATGCTAGATATCAATCTAATCCAAAAGAATCTCACCTCTCAGCTGTTAAAAGGATTTTTAGATATTTAATTGGAACTATTAAACTTGGTCTCTGGTATGAGAAGGGAACCAGATTTGATCTTACAGGTAATAGTGATGTTGACTTTGCTGGAGACAACCTAGATAGAAAAAGCACAAGTGGAACTTCTCAATTTCTAGGAAAGTGCCTTGTCTCATGGTCATGTAAGAAGCAAAATACAATAGCCTTATCCACAACAGAAGCTGAGTACGTCTCAGCTGCAGCATGTTGTACCCAAGTCTTATGGATCAAATCTTAGATGCTTGATTATGCACTAAGGTACTATAAAATTCCAATTTTATGTGATAATACTAGTTCCATTAATCTAGCCAAGAATCCCATTCATCATTCAAGATCTAAACATATTGACATAAAGCATCATTTCATTAGAGATCATGTCCAAAAAGGGAATATTGAACTTATTTTTTGTTGAAACTAAAAATCAATTGGCAGATATTTTTACAAAACCTCTTAAAAAAGATAGGTCCAATTTTATTTTAAATCTCTTAAACATGTGTGTTTGTGAGTGATTTTATAATACATATTTATTTTAAATCTTTTCAACTTATTTTAGTTGAGACTGAGATAAAAGCTCAAGACTGAGACTAAGCCTACCCCTAAGACTCAGTCTGAGAAAGGATAATAGATTGTTGAGTCTCAAAATATTATTAAAAGGTTAATAATGTTTAAGTCTCATAACCCTAAGTTTTAATGAATAACAAATTTGGTTAACATCATTATGAGAAAGCACAGTTTTCTGCTTAAGGTAATCTCTGTGTTTCAGAAGGTATCTAATACAGCAACCCTCTGAAAATTTGCAACCCTCAGATGAGGAGCAATCTACTGATGAAGAGGAACCTTCTGATAGATCAAGACCTACTGAAACAAGGAAACCTGCTGAAGAAAAGAGACATCGTACTAAAGCTTGTACCTTTTTGGGAAAGTGTTTCTCTGTTAATTCCCTTTGGAGACTCAAAGTCTTTCGTAGACTTTCTCAGTTATTTGTGCTTCTTCCAGAAAGTTAGATCAGTTACTTTTTGCCATATTTCAAATTTTCATTCACCAAGGAAGCAAAGTCTGCTGTGAAGTACACTGTGCTAAAAAAAAGTGGAGTCTGCGCTGCTGACACCTACTACTTGCTGCACCTACTACTGTAAGCTACCAAAGCTATGTGTGTCAATGGGAGCATTTGCATTAAATGCTATCTCTCAACGGGAACTTCATCAAAGCTAAATGGATCTCTTTCGCAATCCTATAAATACAAGTCTCATGCAGAAAAGAAGAGAGAGGTTGAACGAGCATACTTGCTGAAACACTGCTAAAAAATACTCTCTGTTATTCTTTCATTAGTTCCATTTGTACAACATTTTCTTATCCTGAGTTCTACTCAGTTATTTGTACATCTTTTATAGTTTAGGCTTTTAACTTTTATAGTTTAAAAGCTTAAGCAATCTTTCTTTTTATACACTGGTTATGTGGTGAGCCTGAAAAGGCTTGATGTTTAAACAACACTTGGGTTTGATCCTGGAGAGGCTTGTCTGTAAAACAATACTTGGGTTTAGAGCCTGGAGAGGCTAGGTGTGCAAAGAATACCTGTATCTGATCAGATAATGAAAATCCAGTGGTGTGTTTGCCCTGGGACTAGACGTAGCTCACTGTGTTAGTGGGTGAACTAGGATAAATTTCTTGGCTAAGTTTTCTCAACCCTTATCTCTTTACTTTCAGTTTTAACTAACCAAGGAGGGTTCTGAAAAGTGGAATTATAAATCTGCACAGCAAAACAACTTTAGTTTTTCACGTAAAACTATTTCAAAAACAATTTTATTGAACTGGCTGAAGCATTTCAGCAAGTCCCTGAAAACCCCAGTTTCAGCAAGTTGCACAAATCTTTTGATAATCACTTTGCTGGTGAAAGGTTTTCTTAAAATCTATAAAGAATTATAAAACACTATTTAACCCCCCTTCTAGTGTTTCCTGTGGTTCTAACAGTTGGTATCAGAGCTCAACCTCAGGTTGAGCATCTAACAAGTGCTGAGGAAGAAGATCCAGATGGAAACCTCTACTAGCAACTCTCACTACATTGTTGAAGGTGCCTCAGTCTCCAGGCCCCCAGCTTTCAATGGTTCTGACTATCATTATTGGACAGATCGTATGAAGCTCTTTATAGAAAGTAGCAAAATAGATCTATGGGATATGGTCACTGATGATGATTATGTTCCTACCAACAATGGTGTGCCCATTCCCAGGTCAAAATTGACTGGTGATAAGAAGGCTCGTGAACAACTAAATACCAAAGCAAAACTCTACCTAGTCTGCTCCTTGAGTAAATCAGAGTATGAGAAGGTGCATGACTGCTCTTCTGCCAAAGAAATCTGGGATACATTGGCTGCAGCTCATGAGGGAACTGACAATGTAAAGCAATCCAAAATCAGCATGTTGGTACATCAGTATGAGATGTTCAAAATGCATGGCTCTGAATCTATTTTTGGAAGATTTCAAACCATCACCAATGGACTCAAATCTTTGGGAAATACATAACAATCGTAAAATCCTTAGAAGTCTACCAAAGATTTGGAGACCCAAAGTGACTGCCATTCAAGAGGCAAAAGACCTCAACTCTTTAAGAATGGAGGAACTTCTGGGATCTCTCAAAGTCCATGAATTGCAGCTTGGAGAAGATGCCCCTAAAAAGAAGTCACTGGCCCTAAATGCCAAGTCCAAACTGCCAAGGTTTGGTGCACAGAAGGCCTTGAAAGCTGAGGACTCCTCAGAAGGTTCTGAAGACTTAGAAGAGAACTCTGATCAAGAGAAAGCTTCAGAGGAAAGGGAAGTTCAGAAAAGGCTCATCCTCTGAAACTAAGGTAAGTAAGTCAGGTAAATATTCATTTGCTACTGACAAAATAATTTGCTATGAATGCAAGCGGCGAGGGCACATGAAGGCAGATTATCCTAAACTAAAGAAACCTTCTTACAAGAAGAAGAAGTTCTTCAAGAAGAAAAAGGGTCTGATGGCAACTTGTGAAGACTTAGATGATTCAACTTCAGAAGAGGAAGATGAATCTGCTGAAGAGGCCAACCTATGCTTAATGGCAAGTCTCCCTTCATCAGACAGTTCTGAATCTAAGGTAATTCCTCAACCTCTTCAAGACATGTATGATGACTTGCTAGAAAGTTCTAAAAAGCTTTTCCAAGAGTACAAAGATTTGTCTAGAGCATACACTGAAGTTGTAAACAAAAGTGAAGCTCTAGAACCTGAAAATCTTTTGCTCAAAGAAAAACTCTTAAGGAATTTTGGGACTAGTAGTTCAGAAAGCTTGATTAAAGAAAATGAATTTTTTAAAGAAACAAGTTTTTGAAGTTACTAGAGACCTAGCTAACTTTGTTAATGGAACCAAGAACCTCAACAGAATGTTGGGTGCTCAAAGGAACTCCAAAAACAAAGAAGGTTTATGCTACTCAGACAGTGAATCATCACATGATTCAAATTCTAAACCTGCTGAAAAAGCTAAGAAAGGTAAGGGATGCTCTCACTGTGCAAAGCCTGGACACAGTGTGTCACAGTGCAAACATAAGAGAAAGGGCAGACCTGCTGCTAACAAGAGAGGACCCAAAAAGATATGGGTACCTAAGTCTCTGATTATTCCTTTTGCAGATGTGTTTAATAGGACAAAGGAGACACCACAAATGGTACCTAGACAGTGGGTGCTCACGACACCTTACGGGAGAAATTTCTTTGTTCCAAAAGTTTAGACCTAAGGATGGAGGGGTGGTGACCTTTGGAGGAAATCAGAAAGGAAAAATCATTGGTATTGGTTCAGTAGGTATCTCCCCTCTCTCTATTATTCATAATGTTCTCCTTGTGGAAGGTCTTGAACACAACCTGCTGAGCATAAGTCAATTATGTGACAATGGATATGTTGTGTCTTTCACTAAGGAAGGTCGTGTAGTCAAAGATACTTCTGACCAAGTCATTTTTACTGCCAAGAGACACAGTAATGTGTATAAAATTGATCTTGAGGAACTTGCATATCAAAATGTAACTTGTCTTATTTCTGTGAAAGATGAAAAACTGATTTGGAATCAGAAACTTGGGCATGGAAGCTTGAGATTAATCTCAAAGCTTACAAAACATAATCTTGTAAAAGTTTTACCCAAGCTTTCTTTCAAATCTGACATTTTATGTGAAAATTGTCTAAAGGGGAAACAAACCAGAAATTCTTTTAAAAGTATAAATGTTTTTTCCACTTCAAAACCTTTAGAACTTCTTCATATTGATTTGTTTGGTCCTACAAGAACAGAAAGCTTGGCTGGTAAAAAATATGGTTTGGTCATTGTTGATGACTATTCTAGATTCACATGGGTAATATTCCTCAAAAGCAAGGATGAGACTTTTGAGAACTTTGCCAAATTCTGTAAAAGGGTGCAAAATGAGAAGGGATTCTGCATATCTGCCATTAGAAGTGATTATGGAGGTGAGTTTGAAAACTCACGCTTGAGTATGTTCTGTGATGAGAATGAGATCTCTCACAATTTCTCTGTGGCTAAAACACCTCAACAAAATGGGGTTGTTGAGAGAAAGAACAGAAGCTTGCAGTAGAAGGGTAGAACCATGCTCATTTCAAGCAATCTTCCAAGGTCATTCTGGGCAGAGGCTGTTCACACAGCTTGCTTTATCCAAAACAGAATTTTTGTAAGGCCTATTCTCAAAAGGAATCCCTATGAATTGTGGAGAGACAGAAAACCTAGCATTTCTTATTTTCACATATTTGGCTGTGAGTGTTTCATACTCAACACTAAAGATGATCTGGGAAAGTTTGATTCTAAATCTGATAAAGCATTCTTCATTGGTTATTCAGAAACATCTAAGGCATATAGAGTTTACAACTCTAGAAGCCTAACTATTGAAGAAACTATTCATGTTAGATTTAATGATGCAAAAGAGACTGATAAGGAGCTATAAGATCTTGAAGAGGATTTTGCAGGAATAGAGCTGAATCCCACTTCAGAGACTTCAAAGGCTAAGGATGAAGAACCTGTTGAAGGACCATCTGAAGTACCTGCTGAAAAGTTTCCTCATCAACCTGCTAAAACTGATTCTCTTCAGAGAATTGATGTTGAGTCTCAGAATGAGCAAGTATTCCCTCGTAGGCATGAGTGGAGATACATAACTCATCATCCTCGAGAGCAAATCATTGGTGACACTTCAGAAGGAATAAGAACAAGATCAAGACTTAGAGAAGTCAATAATCTTGTCTTCCTCTCTGAAATTGAGCCAAAGAATATTAAGGAAGCTCTGCATGATAAAGGGTGGATCCTAGCCATGCAAGAAGAGCTTAATCAATTTTCCAGGAGTGATGTCTGGACTCTGGTTCCTAAAACCCATGGGAAAACTATTATAGGAACCAAATAGGTGTTTAGAAACAAACTCTCTGAAGATGGTCAAGTTTTCAGAAACAAAGCAAGACTTGTTGCACAAGGCTATAATCAACAAGAAGGTATTGATTTCACTGAAACTTTTGCTCCAGTAGAAAGGCTTGAAGCCATTAGGATTTTACTTTCGTATGCAGCAAATAATGGCATCAAACTGTATCAAATGGATGTTAAGAGTACCTTCCTAAATTGTTTCATTGAGGAAGAGGTATTTGTTAGACAACCACCTGGTTTTGAAAATCTGACTTTTCCTGAGCATGTTTTTAAACTGAAAAAGGCTCTGTATGGTCTGAAACAAGCTCCCAGAGCTTGGTATGAAACAAGCTCCCAGAGCATGTTTTTCTTGGGACTTCAAATTAAGCAAGATTCTGATTGTATATGGATCTATCAAGAAAAGTATACAAAGGAAATGCTTAAAAAGTTCAATATGAATGATTGCAAGCCTATGGCAACTCATATGCACCCCTCATCAATATTAAGTAAAGATGAAGGAGAAGAACCTATTGACTCAACCTTGTATAAAGGTATGATTGGATCCCTATATTATCTTACAGCAAGTAGGACTGATATTATGTTCAGTGTGTGCTTGTATGCAAGATTTCAGTCTGATCCAAGAGTAACTCATTACAAACTGTAAAAAGGATTTTCAGATATTTGAAAGGTACTACTAATCTTGGTTTGTGCTATAAGAAGAGCAAGGATTGTAGGTTAGTAGGATCTGTGATGTTGATTTTGCTGTAGATAGAGTTGAAAGGAAATCAACAAGTGGAGGCTGCCACTTCATTGGAAGCAACCTAATCAGTTGGGCAAGCAAAAGGCAAAGCACAATAGCTCTTTCAAATGCTGAAGCTGAATATGTTGCTGCATGTTGTTGTTCATAGCTGCTTTGGGTAAAATATCAGTTAGAAGACTTTAATATTTTTATTAAATTTGTTCTAGTCTTCTGTGATAACACTAGTGCAATCAACCTTTCCAAAAACCCAATTCAACATTCTAGAGCAAAACATATTGAAATAAAAACATTTTATAAGAGACTATGTTTAAAAAGGAGTTATTGATATACAATTCATTGATACAGAGCATCAATGGGCTGATATATTCACTAAACCACTTGCTTAAGATAGATTCAAATTTATCAGAGAAAATTTGAACATCACACTTTCTGAAAATTAATTTTACTAATTTTGTTTACACTCAAAGTGTTGATATGCACAAGTGGTAACCTGAATCTATTTCTTTCTTATTTTCACTTCTTCAGTAAGCTCTGTTTACCCTCTGATGAGGAGCAACCTGCTGATGAAGAGGAACCTGCTGAGAGATCAAGACCTACTGAAACAAGGAAACCTGCTGAAGAAAAGAGACATTGTACTGAAGCTTCTCTGTTAATTCCCTTTGGAGATTTAAAGTCTTTCGTAGACTTTCTCAGCTGTTTGTGCTTCTTCCAGAAAGTCAGTTTAGTTACTTTTTGGCACATTTCAAATTTTCATTCACTAAGGAAGCAAAGTCTGCTGTGAAGTACACTGTGCTCAGAAAAAGTGGAGTCTGCGCTGCTGACACCTATTACCTGCTGCACTTGCTACTCCAAGCTACCAAAGCTATGTGTCTCAACGGGAACTTCATCAAAGCTAAACGGATCTCTTTCCCAATCCTATAAATACAAGTCTCAAGCAGAAAAGAAGAGAGAGGTTGAACGAACATACTTGCTGAAATGCTGCTAAAAAATACTCTCTATTATTCTTTCATTTGTTTCATTTGTACAACACTTTCTTATCCTGAGTTCTAATCAGTTATTTGTACATCTTACATAGTTTAGGCTTTGAACTTTTATAGTTTAAAAGCTTAAGTAATCTTTCTTTTTATACACTGGTTGTGTGGTGAGCCTGATGAGGCTTGGTGTTTAAACAATACTTAGGTTTGAGCCTGGAGAGGCTTGTCTGTAAAACAATACTTGGGTTTAGAGCCTGGAGAGGCTAGGTGTGCAAAGAATACTTGTATCTGATCAGATAGTGAAAATCCAGTGGTGTGTTTGCCCTGGGACTGGACGTAGCTCACTGTGTTAGTGGGCGAACCAGGATAAATTTCTTAGCTAAGTTTTCTCAACCCTTATCTCTTTACTTTCAGTTTTAACTAACCAAGGAGGGTTCTGAAAAGTGGAATTATAAATCTGCACAGCAAAACAACTTTAGTTTTTCACGTAAACTATTTCAAAAACAATTTTATTGAACCTGCTGAAGCATTTCAGCAAGTCCCTGAAAAACCCAGTTTCAGCAAGTTGCACAAATCTTTTGATAATCACTTTGCTTGTGAAAGGTTTTCTTAAAATCTGTAAATAATTATAAAACACTATTCAACCCCCCTTCTAGTGTTTCCTGTGGTTCTAACATTGATGAGATTCAGTTTTTGAATTGAGAGTCAGAGAGCCATAATGTCAAGAGACGTTAATAACAGTTACTAAGTGACTAGCCTCTAACGACTAGTTGTTCAGAACGGTTACCATGTAAAACACACCACTAGCCATTACATTTATAAGGACATAACCGTTCAACCACTTTTTTTGCACTCCACTAAGTCTCTCTCTTCTCCCACTCTCTCTTCATTCGTCTCTCCTCTTATCTATAAAAGGAAAAATCTCTTCCAAAGCAAGCTCTCACAAATGCGCATCAAAATCCCTGGTATCAAGATCCCTCCATCTCATCTCTCATCATCCTCCTCTTCTCTAGAGCTCAGTATGTCTTCAAACTCAAGCGAATCACTTGGCTCTTTGGCATCCAGCCAAGAGAGGCTTACTCGTTCACCTACTCCCCAGCCATGCCCAGAGTCTGATGCTACACAGACTCAATCTCAACCACCCTCAAAATCAAAGTCCACCTCCCTCAAAACCAAATCTCCTCCCAGGAAATCCGTAAGAATAGCCTCAAACGTAGTACAAACCTTTGTACCCAAGCCACCCAGATCACCACAACATGTGGATCTTACTATTCCTTCCCTATCAGTCAAAGGCAAAGGAAAGATTGGTGAAGGAATCAAGAGCGAGAAACTCTCCTTCCAGTCTGACTTGTTCGCGAATGAAGTTGTTGAAAACAAGTTTACTGGATGTTTTAGAGAAAGGAAAATAGTTATAGGAAGAGTGATTCTTCCTGAAGAATTGAGACAAGAAAACTGTGACATTGCTCCCTGTCTCAAGATGCAAGGCTGGGAAGCCTATCTGTGCATGACTGAGCCCATTTATCCAAGGCTCACAAGGGCTTTCTATGCATCCTGCACCACTGTAAAAGGAGCTTCTCAAGGTTTGCCTCATGTGGTGGCAAATCTGAAAGGCGTTCACATGGAATTGACGGAAGAGGTTCTTGGAGCAATCATTCAGCCTCTAGTTGCTGGAAATAGAATCTACAACGAGGAGCAATGGTGGAACTGTTGAGATCTTGGCAAGTGTATCAATATTGCAATAGTATAATAGTTTGAAAAGTAGGCGTTGTCGTACCCATGAGGAACGGTTCAAAATAAATCCTTAGGACTCAAACTTACTGAGTAAATATAATTGGGAATTATTGAATTTATTTTATGAAAAGTAAGTTTAAAGATGCAATAAAAAGAATCTGAGACAAAGAGAAACTTGGATGAAATTGAGCAGTTGAGAAACTAGGATTGAACTTCATCTATCGCACCCCTCTTGTATTTTGGGACTCAATAATATATAGGAATTTGCAATTAGCAATACTGAAGCACAAATAATTTTTATTCATATTGATTCCTCAAATATGAAATTCTTATAACAATCTTTTAAACATTGATCCCTCGGATATTTAATAAATTGCCTAGCATTAAGAAAAGTTGTTTTAAAGCTATTAATATATTGAACCAAATTCCCAGTGATTCAATCTATTGAGTGTTTTTATCCAAATCAAATTTAAAGAATTGCTTCCCAGCCAAATCAAGAAATCAAAATCATAATTCCATTGAATAAATAGAATTAAGCATTAAGTAAAGAATAAAAACACTAGTATTGATAAAACAAGGATTCCTAAATATCAATGGTCCAAAATACAAATGGGGTTTGAATCGACTACATTCAATCCTATAGAGAAGTTTAGCTACTCATGGTAGCCATTACAACCCACAAGAATCAAGAAGAAGAATAGCAGTGAAGACTTCAAGCTCTGTTGTAGTTTCCCTCTTACTCCAGGATGGTCTTTGTTCTGCTCCAAAACTTCGTATCTCAAAAACTCTCTCCTTATGTCTGAAAAACTATCTGATGGCTCATTAAAACGCAAAGTTATGAGTCCTGCGCTTAGCCTGCGCTCAGCGCAAGTGAAGCGCAGGAAACAGTATCAAATTGGAAAACTAGCGTTTTGCCTGTGCTTAGCGCAGGTGAAGCACAGGAGACAACAACTGATTTTTCTGATTGGTTATCTTCTGAAACTTGCTTTGTGCTGCTCCTATCTCTTCTCATTGCTCACTTGATGCTTCAACTTGTACTTTATCTCCTGATCTGAAAAATCAACAAATTTCTTCATTAAAATAGCATCAAGTTCAAATTATAGTAAAATGATTGCAAGAGTCACAAACTAAGCAAAGAAGGGTGAATTTGAAATATAATTTCAAGAAATTGTTACAAACAAGTGCTTTATTTACACAAAATTTTACTAAATCCTAGCACTTATCAACTCCCCCCAACTTAGCTTCTTGCTTGCCCTCAAGCAAGATAATTAAGCACAGACAGTTATTCACACTTCCTAACTATGAAACTAATTGACTGGAATCCATTCTCACTGTCTCTTGCTAGACAACTTCTACCTTCCAACTTCAGATTAAAACCAGGATCAAATGGTGACTCCACATCAATTAAAACAGGATTAAAATACATTCAATCTTTCAAGGGAAGCAATTGTGACAATAAATGATTACAATCAAGGAAAATTCTCTCAATCCTCACAAGTGAGTGCTTCCCTCACCTTTTCCACTGAAATTGAGCAGTTAAAATTGCCAGTCATTTTCAATTAACATACAAACACACAATTAGCATAGATCTTAAGGTCTTTCCTTGGTTGTAATGAGGTCTGGTTTCCAAGAATCATGGTTTTTCAGGATATAACAAGAAACACAACTTTTGGGATAAGAGAGCATAACTACATTATAAACAATTTGCTCAACTCACTTCCAATTCACCACTTCATTCTTGGTTTCTAATACTTCAATACAAACGTTTGCCTCTTTTTTTTTCATGGTACTTCACTCCCTTATATATATGCAACTTTTTTTTCAAGAAGGAGTGAATTACATTACTCAATGTTTCCTTTTTCACACATTCAACCAACCAATACCCAATCTTATTGAATGAAATGCACCTATGCTCTCTATCCCTAAGTGTGTAAAGGGAAAGGATCATGATTAACAATAAGGTTAAGGTGCAAAATTCAAGAAAAAAATTCAAGCTCAAATAGGTTATCAAAAATAGGTATAATTATATACAAGTTGGCTATTTGGCACTGAGTAATTTCAATTTTCAACAAGTTGCCTTAATCATCTCCATGCTATTCATGTGCAATAATAAAACCAAAAACTCAGGCAATATCAACTGGCAATAACAGTGAAAAACTCTCAAAATGTTTATGGACTCACAAACTCACTGGTTTTATGGCTATTTACCTTGAGTAAATCACCTATTGTACAATTAACTACCTTAATTAATTTTCCTGCACAAAATCCTAATCCTAATTGATTATGAATTCCACCAATTATTTCTTTTTTCTCCTCCTAGTCAGTCCGCTTGGTTGTACTAGACTTGAGACATTGTTTGAATTCCTTCCACCTGATTCCTTATTTCCTAATTCCTAAGTCCTAACCTAACTGAAGTAAAGAAAATAATCCTAACGAGAATTAAAATAAATAAAAGAAATCCTAACTCAACCGAAATAAAGAAATCCTAACATCCATACTGCATATTACTGATGTCACTAACGTGTTAAACACAGTACAAAATTATCAAATAAAAGAAAAGAAAAGAAAAGATAAAAAAATATTGGAAAAAAAAAGAAAGAAAAACAACGTAAAATATAAAAAAAAATCAATCATCCTCTGCATCATGTATCTTCTCATCATGTGCTGTTCCATCTCCATTTGTTGCTGCTGCCCCACCCCCTGGAAAAATAGGTATGAACAGCTATGTTCTGTCGACATGGGTGCTCCATGAAGATGTGGGGTGGTATGTCAGCTAGTGGTGGTTGTTGTGGTGGTGGAAAGTGGTGGTCGTCCTGGGGTTCTGAAGGCGGCTCCAGCTCCTCATCTGGTATACAATAAGTCTCAATATACCGCTTTGTGATAGGTGCCTTGATAGGAGCGGTAGGGTGGACCTCAACCCCTTGGGACTGGCACAAGGCTGTGATGAGGGGTGGGAATCCCAAACTAATCTTGGAACGTTCACTACGACGCTCCATTGTAGTCCTAACCATAAGATGAAGCTTCTCAGAAATTACCCGGGCTATGTCAACATCCGCAGCTGAGAGAATGCAATAGAGGAGGTGTATTGTCTCAATGGTGATATCCGAAACATGGTTGGTTGGCCTGAAATTGGCCAACAACAGGACCATCCACATCTGAGAGATGCTACGCAAGTCCTTCCTCAAAATCCTGGCTGCCTCCCCATATTGATTAACTTCATATGTATGCCCTGGCAAACAGAGGTAGTGAGCAGTCCTGGTATCCATCTCGTCATGCCCATAGTTCCCAATCTCTCTTAGCAACTGATGGTACTGGCATGGAAAATCATTCGCATCATCGGGAGATGGGCTGCCCAAAAAGTCTTTGATCGTATCACGATCGTAGGCTACCCATCTTCCCCTCGCGTAGGACCTCTTATCAACTACACCAGTCAGCTCGCCCATAGCATTGGAGTAAAACTCCCTGACAAGCTCTGGATCATAAAATCTATCTGGCTCAGCTACTCTCCGAAATCTCCTTTGGGTAATCTCCTGGTTAAACTCATCGAACTCCTTAGCATTGAGTTCCACCCTTCTTTCCACAATGAAGTTACAGTTCTTGATATAACTGTATTTATCTTGGGCCTGTGCATCCTTGAATCTACCTGCATCAAATGGAGGGTCAGACTGTGCCCACTTGTCTTTACTTGCCCTGGAACCAGAAGGATTAATAGTGAGGCCTGCGGTGATCTTGGTACGAACCATCTGTAAAAGTTCAACCCAGAATATCAATCATATATCAGTATAACTTATATGCAGATAAACTGAACAACCACATTCTAAATATCAACAGTAAAATCATGGACAAACTTGCAATGCATGAACAATCAACGACATCATATTCCTCAATGGAACCAACGGTACCCAAAACAGAGCATTCATGTGATAAGTGTTATCAGGCTCAGTCAAACAGGATTGTTCAAGCATTTAGCAGAAAATAGTCCAAAACTCATTTAGAATGGGCAGTGCAAATATTAAAGCATAAAAAGAGCATCACCACATTGAACCACATCAAAGTGTAATATCACAAAGCTCACCAACAGTCTCAGTTTAAACATAAACCACAGCCAGCTTATCACCCAAAAGCTACACTGATGGACAATCCTAAAAATATGCAACTATACAAGCCTAAGTCTGCTAGCCTAAGGTGCAATCAATCGAAACATAGAAACAGAGAATTTTAATCGGTAAAAGTTAAACAAAAACTCAAAAACATACCTTATACAGTAAAATAACTAAGAATGGAAGAGATTTATGGGTGAGAAAGGGAAGAAAAAGTGGTAATCTGCAGAGGAATGATGCTCAAAACTCTTGAGAAAAACAGGGGAGAAGGTTTGGAATGACCTTTCCCCTGTTTCAGTTCAAATATATGCAACAACGCGTACTTGTGCTTCACAAACAAACATTCAAATCTGCCCTTACTCTATAAGTGTGATCACTAGAATTTATTTTGTACCATTCCCTGTGGATACGACAACCCTTCTCTCTTACTATTATACTGCTTTGATATTGGTACGCTTTCCAAGATCTCAACAAGTATTTTTGGCGCCGTTGCCGGGGAACAGTGTCTCAATTTAAATTCTTGGGAGGTCTATCTTATCAAGTTGTGAATATTTTTCTTTTTCTTTTTCTTTTAGGAATTTTAATTTTATTTTAATTCTTTTATTTTTAGGATTTTTAATTTTTAGGAAAATTTATTTTATTTTATTTATTATTATTTTGTTCCTCTCTTCCAAACTAACCATTGTTCAAGCTTCTTGATTTATGCTCTTGCGAGGACAGGTGTCTCAAAATCAATTGATATTTGATCCTGAGATAGAAATGACATCTAGAAGGAACAGGAGTAGAAACAGGAGGAGAAGACAGGGAAGAAATCGAGAAGAAAATTTCAATACTCTCTCTAGTGAAGTAAAGAGTGAAGAGATGGCTGAAGAAAGACCACCAATTCCACAAAGAAGGACATTAGGAGACTATGTCATGAACCAAGGGCCTCGATACTTTTCAAGCATAGTTGTACCTGCTACTACAAAATCTTTGGAGATGAAGCCAGCATTCCTAAGTCTCATCAGTGCCCATCAATTCACAGGATTGGATCATGAGGATCCACACACTCATCTTTCTACTTTTTATGAATTGATTCGTACCATGGGTTTTGAGGAAGGTGAACTTGAATCTGTTTACTTACGTTTATTTCCTTTCTCTTTAATAGGAAAAGCTAAGGAATGGTTGAAGTCACATCCCAATTAAAGTCTAACTAATTGGAGCATCTTGGAAGAAAAATTTCTAAACATATTTTTCCCACCATCTCGCTACATAAAGGCTAAGTCATATATCTCCACATTCAGGCAGGGAGCAGATGAACCATTACGTGAGGCCTGGGAGAGATTCAAATCCTTGCTGAGAAAGTGTCCCAATCACGGTCTGGAGGATATTGCACAACTGAACATCTTCTATAATGGACTCAGACCTGACACCAAGATGATCATAGATGCTGCAGCATGAGGCACAATTATGTCAGTGGATGTAGAGCAAGCCACCAGAATTATTGATAATTTTGCACTAAATGATCAACAAGCTCAGCATGGGAGACAATCAGTTCAGAAGAAGGGAGTGTTTGAGCTTAACTCTAGTGATGCACTTCTAGCTCAGCAAAAGCTCATTACTCAACAGTTAGAAGCACTTACCAAGCAGATGACTACACTTCCTCACCAGTTACATGCAGTACAGTCCCATCCTAGCCAGTCCCCACAATTGACTTGTGATTTTTGTGGAGGTGATCATCCCAATGGTCATTGTTCTTTTCAAGAGATCCAGGAGGAGCAAGTTAACTATATGGGCAATCAAGAAAGGCCATGAAATTTCTCTAACAACAACCAGTTCTCAAACAATTATTCACAAGGTTGGAGAAATAATCAGAATAACAATTCTGGATAGAGACAAGATGCAGGGACATCCAATAGACAGACTCCCCATCAGCAGAGAAAGCAACAAAGCTACACTCCAGTACATGACAGGTTGTCAAAACTAGATGAGAAAATTGATGCTCTTATACAGTCATTTGAAGCCTACAAGAGGAATATAGATGCATCCCTCAGAAGTGTAGAGACACAAGTTGGCCTGTTAGCAAAGGATATGGCAGAATATAACAAGGGGCAATTTACTGCTAACACCCAAACAAATCCCAAGGAGCAATGACAAATAGTAACACGTTAGAGGAAAGTGATTTGGAGGATGACTTAACATCCGAAGAGGAGCTGCTAGAAGAAGATATTATGGAAGAATGTGGCCAACCAAGTACATATACAGAGAAAGTTGAGATGAAGGTAGAAAAGTTAGAAAAGGCTTTACAAACCAAAGAAGTCATTAGATCCAGGTAGATTCACTGTACCAGTCATTAGTTGGTACTTTACCAGTCACAAAGGCGTTGCTAGATCTTGGAACTAGCATCAATCTGATGCCTTTATCAAAGTTCAAAAGACTGGGTGATCTAAAGGTCAAACCTGAAAATGTGGCCTTATTACTTGTAAACAAGTCTACAACATATCCCTATGGGATAATTGAAGATTTACCTTTAAAAGTGGATAAGTTTAAGTATTCAGTAGATTTTGTGGTGATGGATATGGAAGAGGATATTGATGTCCCCTTAATTCTGGGAAGACTTTTTATGAAAGCTGCCAAGATGATCATTGATGTTGATAAAGGAAGATTCAAGCTTAGCTCTCATGATGAGAGTATTGTTTTCCATCTGGACAGAGGGATTTCCCAACCATCTGAACCACCAGACAGACTGGAATTAGATCCTACTGATGGGATCTGTCGCACTCATTTTGAACCACAACTGCAAGGAGTAAAAAGAAAAGGAACTGACTGCCAAAATGTTCCTAAGTATCAGGGGAAGAAAATCTTCAAGAATCGTCAGAAGAAGCCCACAAGAAGAAAGAGGCAGCTGCATGAATCCATGGTGGAATTCCGTTTTAAGAAAAGAAGAAGATCGACATCATCTGATGATGAAGAAAATAAAGAAGTTGATGACAAAACAAAAGGGTGATATGGAGGATGGATATCAGCCAGTGGAACATCAGATTCCACCATCATCTTCCGGATGAAACCTCCTTGAGTAAAACAGGCGTCAAGCTATATGACGTTAAACGAGCGCTTCTTGGGAGGCAACCCAGTGTTTTAAAGTTTTTAAATTTAAATTATTTTCATTTTGTTTTTGTATGCATAAATTTTGTTTGATAGTTAGGATTTTTTTTAGGATTTAGGAAATTTCAAGAATTGTGAAGTTTGTGGAAAAACAAAAATAAAATTTTTAATCAGTAAGAAATAGCAGTAATAAAATTTTAATCGCGCGGGTGAAGTGCAGAAATGCAATTTTTTTTATGTTTTCTGCGCTTCACCTGCGCTGAGCGCAGGTGAAGCTCATGAGCTCGCTACAGTTTTAACTGCAATGTGCGTAGCGCGGGTGGAGCGCAGGTGCGTGCTCAGTTTAAAATGAACCAAAAACAGGGGAAAGTCATTCATTTCCTCCTCCCCTGTTTTCCTTTGCGCAATTTATCTGAGCTCTGCTACCTTTCTTTCACATTTTCCACTCACAAACTTCCTTCAATCTTGATTCATTGTAGTTTTAAGGTATGTTTTCTTATTTTTAAGTAGTTTTCACCGATTAAAATTCTTGTTTACTCTGTTTTCTGCTAAAACCTTAAGATAGTAAACTTACGCTCTTAGAGTTTCATGTTTATTAGGATTATTTGTTGATGAAGCCCTTGGATAAAATACTGGTTGTGGTTAAATGGTGCAAATGTTGATTGTTAACATGCTCAGTGAGTTTTGCAAGTTATTTTGGTTAGAGATATTGATACTCTGTTTTTGATTAAAATTTTACACTAACCTTTGCATGAATAATTTGCATTAATGCATGCCTGAATATATTTGTTATCTGAGCTTAATACCATTTACCAAATGAATGCCCTGTTTTGAGTATGTTGGTTTCATAAAGGACATGCTTTAATTAATCACTTAACTTATAGTTTTGCATGCTCTTGAGATTGTTTATTTGGCGTTTGGTAATATGGTGGTTATGATTGATCAATCAAATTGGTGACGGTTGTTATGTTCATTGATTCTTACAAGTTGTTATTATTGAAAATGTTAGTGCTCTACTTCTATGTCAAATGTTTGCACTAACTATTTCACGAAATTTGAATGTATTTTTTCTGAATCATTGAACTAATCTGTTTGATTGAACAATCTTGTTAGATTGAGCCTGATAATACATGATAATGATTGCTCTGTTTTTGAAATTAAATTGGTTCCCATGAAAAACTGCTTTCATGAACTGTGCATGCATTGCATAGTTATTAATACTGAGCATTGGGCTGAGAAATTCTGTTTACATGCATTAAACTAATTCTGGTTATATTATATTTTTGCAGATGGCTCGCACCAAGATCACTGATGCTGCTGGCACCACCAGGAGATGTAAAGGAGGAAAGAGGGCTCGCGATGAGCCCAATTATGATCCAATGAAGTTCAAGAGCTCTGCAGCTGCTGAAGCACACAGTTCTCTTTTGAACTGTAATTTCATTAAGGAGAGGCCAGTGGCGCTCCACCCGGGAGAGTATGATGACTTCAACAATGAAATCACCAGGAGGCACTGGAGGAGAGTAGCAGAGCTTGATAGGCACTTCGAACCGGAGCTGGTCCAAGAATTCTATGCCAATGCCATAGGAGTACCTGGAGGTGGAGCTGAGAAGAGGTCCTATGTGCGAGGACGTTGGGTGCACTATGATCGCAATGCGATCAATGATTTCCTAGGTGGCCCTGGCCCTGATGATGAGGAACAGATAGTTTGCCAATATCACCAGTTGTTACGTGATATTGGCATATACGGTAACGAGGATCTAGATAGGAGGACGACTGAGTATTTGTGCTTACCAGGGCACACTTATGATCTCAACACTTACAGGGAGGCAACCAGGATTTTCAGGAAGGACCTGCGGGACATTTCCAGGATGTGGACGGTCCTAGTGTTGGCTAACGTCAAGCCAACCAATCATGTGTCAGACATCATCATGGAGACGGCACATTTTATATATTGTGTCCTTACTGCAGAGTATATTGACATCGCCAAAGTTATATCTTACAAGATATACCAAATGGTGACAGCTGTGGAGCGTCGCAGTGCATGCTCCAGAATCAGTTTAGGATTTCCTGCGCTCCTTACTACCCTGTGCCGAACTCAGGGGTGCCACAGCTCCTATCAAGACTCCTATGACCAGGGGGTACATTGAGGCCAACTGCATACCACAAGAGGAGTTGGACCCACCTCTAGAGCCACAGCAGCAACATCCACCACTAGAGCCTCAGGAGGCACCATTGCAGCTGATAAGTGCAAAATATATGATAAATTCTTGTATAATCACTGCACTTATCAAGGGTAAATTGGTAAATTTATTCCCCAAATTACCTCTTTTTAGTAATAAATGCATATTTTGTGATTATTTGATTTGAATTTGAATATGATGCTATTTTAATAGAAAAACTGTTGATTTTGCATATATAAGGGAAAGTTTTAAATGGAGAAACAAGATAGCATCTATTTGAAGAGAAAATCTGCAGATGAGATTCTAAATGGCAGCAGATCAATATAAAATCCGCAGTCATTTAAACAAGGATTCTGAAGATAAAATTCTCAATTTGAATTTGAAGATCAAATCAGCACTAGATCAAGCTAAAAAGAGGGAAATAAGGAAAACAAAGCAAACAAGGATAAGATCAAGAAGAGATCAAGCTGAAAAAGGAGGAAATCAGGAAAGCTGGAACGAGAAATACGCTCCACCTATGCTGAGCGCAAGTGGAGCACAACATTCAAATAGCTCTCTGTTTCCTACGCTTCATCTGCGCTGAGCGCAGGTTGAAGCGCAGGAATACGTGATCAGTTTTTCAAAACAGATTCCTTCAAAATTTCAGATAGCTTTCCAACTTCTATTTAAGGAACCTTTTGCATAGATCATAGGAAGCTTTTGGGGAGAGACGGCAGAGCAGAGCTAGGGCTGGAGAAAAGTGTGACAGTTTCTCCATTGGATTGTAATGGCTACCATGTGTAGCTAAACTCTCCGATAGGATTGAACGTAGTTGATTCAATCCCCAATTGTATGTGAATTCTCTTTAATATCTATGAATCCCTATTTTTATGATATCGATATTCTTATTCTGTGCTTAATGCTTAGCTTTCGCCTGTGTGCCGGAGTTATAGGTTGGTTTTATGGAGCGCAATGGAAAATGGTTTTATAAAATCAATAGCGAGTTTGGGGGAGCCTAGGAATAGGAAACTTGAACTCTGATTGGTAAAAATACTCATAGTAGTCGCTATAGGAATATAGGGCGAATCGATAGTGTTAACAAACCGAAAGTAGATCTTTAAAGTTGGGGTAATTTATCGCCTGGGAGAACCCGCATGAATTATTTCTAAGTATTTCGCGATCCGGGGAACCTACGCGGAATAACATAGTTTGGCTAAGGTATCATAATAATATATTCATAAATATTATTGGGGTTCACATATGAATGGGGTGCGATGAAATGAAGTTTAATCCTAGTCCAAGTAACCGTTTCTACCTATCTCACTTTAAGTTCAATTTTATTTACTTTTGCAATTCTCAACAATCTACAACCGTGTTTTTTCCTTGATAGCTGTGACCTCTAATCTTTATAAATTGAACCATTCCCTGTGGATACGATACTCTTACTTACTATTATACTGCTGGGATTTTGGTACGCTTGCCAGATTCTCAACAGCAGCCACCTCCAGATGGCATCCCACAATACTTGTGGAATGAGCACCTATGTCAACAAAACATAGCTGGTCATCAAGGGATGTTGTACATGCAGCAGATACTATATCACAACCTGCAGGGTCCCTTCCCTGTCATGCCACCTGAGCAGATTGGGGATTATTTGCAATGGCCTGGGGACAGGTTTGTTGTTCCAGGAGGAGCTGGAGCAGCAGCAGCAGCTAGAGATGGACAGGATGAGGACATCAAGGATGTACAGGACGAGGATTGATTTCGGTGTTTTTCTTTTTCTTTTTCCTTTTCATTTTTTTATTTTTGTTTCTTTTTCTTTTATTTTCTTTTCATATGATCTGTACTATATCTGACATGATACTGACATACTATTTCTATGCAGTATGGATTTTTAAGATTAGTATTTTTGTTATTTCTGTCTTATATTTCATTTTTTTTTAGAAAATTAGGAAATGGGGATTTAAGGAATTCAATTTCAAATCTTAAAACTAGGCAGCTTAACTAACTGAACTAAGAGAGAAAAAGGAATTTTGTGATTGAATCCATAATTTGTTAGGATTATGATATTGTGCAGGAAAAGGCATCAAGGTAGTTAATTAATTTCAATGGTGATGTTATCAAGGAAAATTAGCCATAAGCCGGTGAGTTGTGAGACTAAACACTTTGAGAGTTTTCACCGTTGCTTGCCAGCTACTATTGCTTGAGTTTCTGGATTTTATTCTGCACATGAAAACATGGAAGTGATTAAGGCATCTTGTAAATATATAAATTTCTCATTACAAATAGTCAACCTGTGAATAAATTTTTCCTATTTTTTTGATAGCCCATTTGAGCCTGAATTTTTATTTTCTAGAGAGCATAGGTGCAATTTATTCAATAAGAATGGGTATGAGTTGGCAGAATTGAAATTGCAACAAAAAGGCATGTTGAGTACTGGAATTCACTCCCTTATATAAAAGAAAGTGTATGTTTATTAAAGTTCAATAAAAGGGAGTGAATTTCCAAAAAGAGGTCGATTACGTATAAATGTTCAAAGTCAAGAATGATATGGTGGATTGAGAGTGATTCAGAACACTGGTTTGAAATGCAGATATGCTCTCTTTTCTTAAAGTTGTGTAATTTTGAATTATCTAGAAAGACCATGAATTCTTGATAGCCCAACCTCATTACAACCTAAAAAATACCTTTTGATCCATGTTAACCATGTGCATGATTATTAACCAGAAACGACTAACAAATTTAGTTGTTCAACTGCAGTGAAAAATTTTAGGGAAACACTTACCAGTGAGAATGAGAGAAAATTCCTTGATTTATCACCTTTTGTTTTGATTACTGCTCTTGAAAAATTTGAATGCATTTTTATCTTGTTCTGATTGAGGTTTGGAGTCACCACTAGGTTCTGATTATTAATCTAAAATTTGGAAAGTGATAGCTGTCTAGCAAGAGATATTGAATTTGTTTCCTTATTAGTTAGGACTATATCTGGGGATTGAAGTCAACTGTCTGTAGGAGATTCTCTTGCTTGAGGACAAGCAAGAAGCTAAGTTGGGGGGAATTTGATAAGTGTTAAATTTAGGTAAATTTTCTATATATTTACAACACTTATTGAGGGCAAAATGCTGAATTTATAACCCAATTTACCCCATTTTGGCTTAAAATGTAATTCTTGTAATTATTTAAGTCAAAATTGAATTTGATGTTATTTTGATAAGAAATATGCTGATCTTGTAGGTGAAAAGCAAAGTTATAAATAAAGCATCAAAAGAGCAGCAAACAAGGACGGGAACAACATGGAACAAGCTTCAAAAGAGAGCAATTCAGGAAAAGTTGATTTCGTTTCCTGCGCTCCACCTGCGTTGAGCGCAAGTGGAGCGCAGAAATGACTTTTACTTTCTGTTTCCTGCACTTCACTTACGCTGAGCGCAGGTAGAGCGCAGGAAACGTAACCTAATTTTTATTGGGCTGCAATCAGAGTCTCAAAAGCCCATCGGAATAATTTATAAAGCCCATCATAACAGTCTCTCTGTTGGTTTGTAATGGCTACCATGAGTAGCTAAACTTTCCGATAGGATTGAATGTAGTCGACTCAGTCCCCAATTGTATTTTGGATCCTCTTTGTTATCTAGGAATCTCTATTTTTATAATATTGGTATTTTTATTATGTTCTTAATGCTTAGCTTCAGTCTTTGTACCGGAGTTATGATATGATTTTTATGGGGCGCACTGGGAAGTGGTTTTGTGAAATCAGGAACGAGTTCCTGAGTGCTTAGGAATAGGGCTCTTGAATTCTGATTTGGGTAAAAATACTCGGTGGGTTGAATGCCTAAGAATAGGGTTCAATTTACGGATAACTATTAACAACTGATCTTAAGGCTAGAACAATTTGTTAAGCAGCCAAGGAATTGGTGTTTAGGGAGTTGATTCTAAGAATTTCATAGTTGAGAAATCTTTATGAATGAAATTTATTTGTGCTTCAATATTTATAATTATAAATTCCTAGATTTCATTGGTTTCCAAATACAAGAGGGGTGCGATAGACGAAGTTCAATCCTAGTTTCCTTAATTTGCTCAACCTTATACCTATTTTCTCTCTCTCTTACCTCTTATCTTTTATTTACTATTGCAATCTTCACAAACAAACATTCAAATCTTCCCTTACTGGATAAGTGTGATCACTAGAATTTATTTTGTACCGTTCCCTGTGGATACGACAACCCTTCTCTCTTACTATTATATTGTTGTGATATTCGTACGCTTGCCAAGATCTCAATAGCTTTACTTGCGCTGAGCGCAGGTGAAGCGCAGAAAACAGAATAAAAGCTCTGCAACACTTAGTCAAATTTTTCTACTACTTCTCAATGATCAAGGTTTCAACTTTTTTCTCCCTCACACTCGTTCAACCCGTCCCTAAAAATTCCTAAACTAAACAAACACAAAAAAACCTAACTAACACATAATATATATAAACTACAACAAAATTAAAATGTAAACTGCAAAATTAACAACTAAAACACTGGGTTGCCTCCTAGGAAGCGCTCGTTTAACGTCATATAGCTTGACGCCTGTTCCCTTAAGGTTCTTGAAGTTGGGGTTTTGTGGTGAACCTTGGTGTTACACCACTGATTTCCTTTAACAATCCTCCCATCAATCCTTTTGCTTTGCCAACATCTCCACCAGAAACTAATGTTGGTCTTTTTCTTCTTTTGAATCTGGGTTCCACCCCTGATTTGTGCAGTTGATTTCTTCTTTTTGTAAGTTTCTTGTTAGGACTTATACAAATCTTTTTTCTTCGCATCCTGAAAGCATGATGATACTTTGTTCCTTCACTCTTGACCCCTTGCAACTGTGGTCCGTTATTGGCATAGGAGACTCCCTCAGTAGAGTCTACCTTCAAGCAATCTGGTTGTTCTTTTTGTTGTGGAGCTACCTTGAACACGTTGAAGATTACATCATCATCTTGTGTGCTGACCTTGAGTTTACCTTGGTCAACGTCAATTACCACCTTCGCAGTCTTCATGAACGGTCGACCCAAAATCAATGGAACATCAACATCTTCTTCAATGTCCATGATGATGAAATCCACAGGAAACATGAACTTATCCACCCTTACTAGAACATCTTCAGCTATCCCATATGGGTGTGTAATGGACCGGTCTGCCAGTTGCAGATTTATTCTTGTTGGTTTCACCTTCAAATCACTAATCCTCTTGAGCATGGATAAAGGCATCAGATTTATGCTAGCTCCAAGGTCGAGCATTGACTTTCTCACTGATAAGTTGCCAATAGTGACTGGAATTGTGAAACTGCCAGGGTCTTGTGTCTTTTGTGGTAGAGGCTTTTGAATAATAGCACTGCATCCAGCTCTAACTTCACTCTGTCTTCATCAGATATTTTTCTCTTCTTAGTTAGAAGATCTTTCATAGACTTTGCATAACTGGTTATATGCTCCAATGCCTCAAGAAAAGCAATATTGATATGTAATCCCTTGAACAATCTCATGAATTGAGCAAACATCTTGTTCTTGGCTTTCTTGGATGGGGCAGGTGGATAGGGCAGCTTCTTTTCTGAATACACCTTCTTCTCTAAACTTTTTGCTTTCTTCTCACTCTTTTTCTGTTCTTTGTCCTTCTCTTTTTCTGGCAGCACTTGCTTCTCAACTGTTAAGTTGTTCCCTATACCACTTCCCACAAATGTATCACTCCTTGTAGTGATTGCATTACACTACTCCTTGGGATTAGTTTGGGTGTTAGTTGTGAACTTTCCCTTTTGGTGCTCTGTTATGTCCTTTGCTAACTGACCAACTTGTGTCTCTAAATTTCTGATGGTTGCTTCTGTATTTTTCTGATTGGAAATAGAAGACTGCATGAACTTGTCCAGTGTATCCTCCAGTTTTGATAGTTTGTCATGTACCGAAGGGTAGCCTTGTTGTTGCTGTTGGAAAGAAGGTCGCCTGTTAGAAGGCCTTGTGTCCTGTCTCCAACTAGAATTATTGTTTTGGTTATTTCTCCAACCTTGTGAATAATTGTTTTAAAAGTTGTTGTTGGAGAAGTTCCCTTGTCTTCCTTGATTTCCCATGTAATTCACTTGCTCTTCTTGGCTGACTTGGTAAGAACAATGCCTATTTGGATGGTCTCCTCCACAAAAATCGCATGTCAATTGTTGTGACTGACCAGGATTTGATTGAACTGCATGCAATTGCTGAGGAAGCTTGGACATCTGCTTCGTGAGTGCCTCTATTTGTTGGGTGAGAATCTTGTTCTGAGCCATGATTGCATCTGAAATATTCAGTTCTATCACTCCCTTCCTTTACACTGGTTGTCTTCCATGTTGAGCTTGTTGGTCAGTTGATGTTAATGCTTCAATAATCCTAGTAGCCTGCTCTGCATCTACAGACATCATGGTGCCACCTGCTGCAACATCCAGTATCATTTTGGTATTAGGCCTGAGACCATTGCAAAAGATGTTGAGTTAAGCAACGTCTTCAAACCCATGGTTAATGCACCTCCTCAACAAGGATTTGAATCTTTCCCAAGCTTCACAAAATGGCTCTTCTGGTCCTTGCCTGAATGTAGAGATGTCTGATTTGGCCTTGATGTAGCGAGATGGTGGGAAGAATCTATTCAAGAACTTTTCTTCAACATTGTCCCAGCTAGTCAAACTCTGGTTTGGGTGTGACTTCAGCCATTCCTTAGCTTCACCTATCAAAGAGAAAGGAAACAAACGTAAGTAAATAGCTTCTAAATCACCTTCCTCAAAACCTGTAGTACCAATCAATTCATAGAAAGTTGAAAGATGAGTATATGGATCCTCATGATCCATTCCCGTGAATTTATAAGCATTGATTAGACTAAGAAATGATGGCTTCATCTCCAAAGATTTTGTAGTGGTTGGTATAGCTATGCTTGAGAAATGTCTTGGGCCTTGTTGCATAGCATAATCTCCTAATGTCCTTCTTGGAGGAGGTGGATTTGCTCGCTCCTCAGCCATATCTTCAGCTTTAATCTCACTTGGAATGGGTGAATTGAGAGTGTTGAGATTGTCTCCTATAGCTTGTCCTTGCCTTTTCTTCCTGTTTTTGTTTCCGTTCCTTCTGGATGTCTTTTCGATCCCAGGATAAAATTCTAGTTGCTCTTTAGACACCTGACCTCACAAGAGCATACATCACAGAAACTATAGCAAGAATTAGCACAGAAGAGAGAAATAAGAATAATTTAATGACAGAAAAATTAAAAAAAAAACGAAAATATTCACAACTCAATAAGATGAACTAAGAATTTAAATTGAAACACCGTTCCCTGGCAACGGCGCCAAAAATACTTGTTGAGATCTTGGCAAGCGTACCAATATCGCAATAGTATAATAGTTTGAAAAGTAGGGGTTGTCGTACCCACGAGGAACGGTTCAAAATAAATCCTTAGGACTCAAACTTACTGAGTAAATATGATTGGGAATGATTGAATTTATTTTATGAAAAGTAAGTTTAAAGATGGAATAAAAAGAATCTGAGACAAAGAGAAACTTGGATGAAATTGAGCAGTTGAGAACCTAGGATTGAACTTCATCTATCGCACCCCTCATGTATTTTGGGACTCAATAATATATAGGAATTTGCAATTAGCAATACTGAAGCACAAATAATTTTTATTCATATTGATTCCTCAAATATGAAATTCTTAGAACAATCTTTTAAACATTGATCCCTCGGATATTTAATAAATTGCCTAGCATTAAGAAAAGTTGTTTTAAAGCTATCAATATATTGAACCCTATTCCTAGTGATTCAATCTATTGAGTGTTTTTATCCAAACCAGATTTAAAGAATTGCTTCCCAGCCAAATCAAGAAATCAAAATCATAATTCCATTGGATAAATAGAATTAAGCATTAAGTAAAGAATAAAAACACCAGTATTGATAAAACAAGGATTCCTAAATATCAATGATCCAAAATACAAATGAGGTTTGAATCGACTACATTCAATCCTACAGAGAAGTTTAGCTACTCATGGTAGCCATTACAACCCACAAGAATCAAGAAGAAGAATAGCAGTGAACCCTTCCAGCTCTGTTGTAGTCTTCCTCTTGCTCCATAATGGTCTCTGTTCTGCTCCAAAACTTCATATCTCCAAAACTCTCTCCTTATGTCTGAAAAACTATCTGACGGCTCATTAAAACGCAAAGTTACGAGTCCTACGCTCAGCGCAGGTGAAGCGCAGGAAACAGTATCAAATTGGCAAACCCACGTTTTGCTTGCGCTTATCGCAAGTGAAGCGCAGGAGACAACAACTGATTTTTCTGATTGGTTATCTTCTGAAACTTGCTTTGTGCTACTCCTATCTCCGCTCATTGCTCACTTGATGCTTCAACTTGTACTTTATCTCCTTATCTAAAAAATCAACAAATTTCTTCATTAAAATAACATCAAGTTCAAATTATAGTCAAATGATTGCAAAAGTCACAAACTAAGCAAAGAAGGGTGAATTTGAAATACAAGTTCAAGAAATTGTTACCAACAAGTTCTTTATTTACACAAAATTTTACTAAATCCTAGCACTTATCAGGAACCTGCTGGACATTCCTCCTAAGAATGTTGCCTCCTCCCTCTTTAGCCAAGCTGTGATGAGCTCCTCCTCCTCCTCTTTGAATCCTTTTGGAAAGTTTCTGTATCACTTGATTGTTAAAACCATCATTCCTAGGTCAGGAACATTTGACAAGATATACACAACTGATTTGATGGTCATGTACCATCTCAAGCATGGTATAGCCCTAAACCTTCCCTACCTCATCCCAAGGCACATGGAGCATGCTTTCAATTACGTAAAGATGACTGCCTCTCTGCCCTTTGCAATGCTGATCACAAAAATTTTGAAGCACTTCAAGGTGGATCTCTCTAGGAATGAAGAGACCCAGGAGATACCTACATTCTTTGGAGAATCAAATATCCAAGCGTTGAAGTTAGAAGGTAAGTCAATCCCTCCCCCCACTTTCACAATTCCCTCTGACTCACCCTCTTAGATCCCTCAAAATGTGCAAGCATCTCTCTCCTCAAAGATGTCCTATCCTGATACAGTGACAAAGAAAAAGAAGAAGAAGGTTATTGAAGAAAGAGTTGGTGAAGGATCTCAAGCAGTAGAATAGGTCACCAAGAAAAAAGAGAAGAAAAGAAAAACTCAACCTGATGTCTCTGGTGAATCTGAGGTAAGAAAGAAGAAAAAGAAGCAGGAGAAGGCTATTGAAGTCTCTGGTGCATTAGTTCAGACTGAGCCTCAGCCTCTGAGGTTAGAACCTTTACTACCTGCTGAGATTTTTGCTGAGACTAAAGCCCAACCTGAAGCTCAAGCTGAACATCCTCAGGTTACAACTCCACCAGTCTTACCTCGTCCTTCTCCTCCTCCATCACCCTCTCCTATCACCAAAATTGTGGCAGAGACTCTTGCCAGTTTAGATAAGGAGACACCTGATGCATCCACACCTACTGAGGTTATGCAAGAAGAAAGAGTCCCTCCACCAGAAAATGAAGAAGAAGTCCATGCATCTCAAGAAAAATGTAAGACTCCAGTCTACTCTCCTCCCACCTATTCTTATCAGACTTCATTACCCACACCAGGGAAATTATTTGTGGATTCTCTATTCCAATCTCCCATCTATGATCAATCAGCTCCACCACCTCCTACTCCCGCTCCAACTCCCGCACAATCAATTCCAACTCATCTATCTGACTCAATCAACACCTTCTTGAATCAACTGCACAAGGAACAACAGCAACAGCAGCAAGAACTTGGCACGAGTCAGCAGCACGCACATAAGAAGATACTCAAAGAGCTCAAGAGGAACAAGCTCAGGCAGGAAGCAATTCTGAATGGAATGGATATGGTTCTTCAAGCCATAAGCACTTCAAATGACTACAACCACAAGTTGCACTTGCACTTGTAAAATCTGCCTCCTCTTCCTGCTATACCTCAGATATTGCCAAGGCCTTCTAGATCTCCTTCTGACTCATCTTCTTCCCCATCTAGTTGAACTAGTTAATCCTTTTGTTTTGATAATGGCAAAAGGGGGAGTAGTTAGGAGTTGTTAGGATTTAGATCTTCAGTTGATGACGTCTAGTTTGCTGCATATCTTTTTGCTTGATTGGTTGCCTATGTGTAAAAATTTTACTTTCACTATGTAATATCTCAGCTTCATATTTATCAATGAAATATCTATGTTTCTACATCCATTCAAAGTCATACAACTGAGCCTTATTTCCTTAGCATTAAGATTAAACACCTCAAGTCTGGAACTCAAATGCTAATTAAAATCTTGAGTCAAATGAAATAATTAGCTCTTATGAACTCAGAAAAGAGCTCAGATTCAAGGGGAGCTGAGACACACTTTCTTTTTGCAAAAAAAAAAAAAAGAGCTCAGACTCAAGGGAAACTGAGATTTTTTTTAACTTAAGAAATTCTCAAAAATTGATAAAACTTTTATGGTTTGCCATCATAAAAAAGGGAGAGATTGTTAAGACAAACTCACCCATAAGTGTTTTAATGAAACCAAACCATTAAAAGATAATATACAAAAAGATGAGTATGTAAGATATCTTATTTCTATTGACTGTGTGCTCAAGTGGTTGTAGAGTTTAGCCTCTTATGTTACATGATGACTTCCTGTTTTGAAAAGGTAAGCTAAGATGCTACGGAAACTACAAAATCTAAAAAACAACCCTTGAAGAATATAAAGCGGAAGTACTAGAGCCAGTCAAAGTAAAATTTTGTCTCATCCAGAAACAAGACTAAGTGTTACAAAGAGCCAAGAGACTAAGACTAAGATTCAAGACTCGGATTCAGACTCAGACTCAGATGCAAATCTAAGACAAAGACTCAGACTCATATGCCAATCTAAGATAGGAACTCAGACTCAGACACAAGCCTAAGACAGAGACTAAGACTCAGATGTAAGATTAGCCTAAGACAAAGCCTAAGACTCAGATTCAGCTTGAGACACATGGTTCACTAAGATTACAAAAGTCAAGGCAATTACAATATCCACACTGCAACGAACAGGGCAGGCCTGAACACAACATAGTAGGTCTAAACAGTGTCAGCAAAAAAGGCAATCTCTCTTCATTCTGCAACGGATAGTAACGGTCAGAAACGGCTAGTTTATGTTTGAAATAAAAAAAAAGTCCAAGACAAGACTATGTGAGAGACTACGCTGAATACTTCCAAATCTCTGCATCTCAACTACATCTGAAGTCAATCTCAACTTAACTCTGAGTTACACTTGAGAGCATCTTAAGTCAATCTCACTTATTCTCTTTCACATTACTGTTATCATTTGCTTGTAACTCATACAAAGAGAAGTCACCTAGTTGATCTCACTGTACACCCGTACCTTGTACGTTGCAAGCTAGTTCATCACAACCTTCATTTCATTCTTGTAAGGAATCTCAACTGAGTTAGGAGTAAGCCTAGACTCAATTTGAGCTGTATGAGAGCCTGAAGAGGCTAAGTGAAGAATACTTGAATCTCAGTCAGGTTATGAGTGACTAAGCTTGGTGTGAGGGTGAGCCTGAAGAGGTAGGAAGAATACTTGTATTTGACAAGGTTGTCATAGTGGAAATCTCACAAGTTGTGAGAACTGGACGTAGCCCAAGGAGTGGGTGAACTAGGATAATTCTGTGTGTGCATCTCTTCTCTTAATCTTACTTATTTTACGTTTCTATTAAAAGCACGTAACATTAAGCTTATACACTTGAGATGCTGAATTGAATACTAACTATATCTCAACTAAATTATTGAATCTCAACCATAAGACTCAGAGTTATATTTATTCCATATTTCAATAAAGCTAACCTTTTATTGTCTAAGTCAAACTGAGATTCCAAGTTGTTAAGCTTGAGAAGTAAGCTCAACTTGAACTTAAAAGTGTTTCAGGAAAAAAAAATTTAAAAAGTCTCTATTCAACCCCCCTTTTAGAGACATCCATCCAACTTCAAGAATATTAGAATGAAGATTCACTGTCAGGAAGCCTGTAGAAGAAGCAATTTTTCTGTAAATTCACATTCTCTAAGTTTCCTTGTGCTGCAGTTGTTGAAATCCATCCTAAAATTATTCCTTCATCCTTAAATGTCTCAAAAAACCCTTTCCAGAAGAAAGAGGGTTGTCTTGAAGAAGGAATTAAAGTCCGCAGAAGAAGCACCTTCCACAAGATATGACCAGTCAAGGGACGGTTGTACATGAAAGGGACAACTCCTACTCTAACAGTTGAAGCTTCAGCACCTTCCCCAAGACTTCCCAACGGCTAGAAGTTTGTCCTTGCCTATAAAATGAAGCCATCTCTTCATTGAGAGACACACAACACCATAAGAAAAGCTCATTACTTCAAAATTACCATCTCTACCTTCTGGAATATTTTCTCTCTCTTCAAATCACTTAAATCTTGAGTCAAAAAGCTATGAAAGGAAGAAAGGGAGAGTATTGGCTCAATAATCCTCTTCTGTGCAAACTCTGATTGTATTTTGAGCCTTAATTTACTATATTTAATAATTCCATCTTCTGTAAAGCTCTTAAGAACAACATAGAAAGTGTCAGTTCTTCTTGAGAGGAGTTTTCTGTTTTGCAAGTTGCTGTGAGCATTAAACCTGTAAATAGAAACATAGAAGAATCCCGCAAACAACTGTAGAAGAATTATGTGTACTATCTGAGTTGTTGAAGCTGTAGAAGAACATTGTGGTGAGTCTGAAGAGGCTGCAGAAAAATAATGGTGGTGAGGAGTACCCAAGAAGCTTGTGTAACAAAGTTGACATAAGGAAAATCCTACTGAGTGTAGGGACTCGATGTAGCCTCAAAAGTTAGAGGTAAACCAGTATAAATTTGTGTGTGCCTTCTTTTTCCCTATCCTTCTTTATATTGATTAATTTATTTAACATTGCATCTGCATAAAATAATTTTTGAATCTATCTAATACCTAAGTAAGTGATACTCCAAGGTTCCATCAAAGTGAACCATATTTTCTGCATCCTATAAACTGTCATTAATTAACTATATCTTTATTGATATTAAAGCTTCTAATATTTAACCAAGTAATACTTGAATAAGAAAATATTAGAAGAAGTTGCAAAAATTAAGAAGGAATCACAATTCAACCCCTTCTTGTGATTGCTATATCTATTATTCTACATCTATGGTTTTTTGTGGCGGACCTTTTCCCTGTTCATGCCGCATTTTATTGGCCCTTGGTGATGAGTCATCTTAGCTGCAGCTCACCAAAGGCGCCCTGCATACACGTGTCCATTATTGCAGGCATTTGTTAGAGCATCAACAAGCATGAAGTCATCAGATAACCAATTTACTTGCAAATTCTGAACATTCTACATCATAGGAAGCTGAGGTTGGTGAAGTGTCAGAAATTTAAAATTCAAATTCTTAGAGCCAAAATGTATTTTTTGGGGGAAAAAGCTGGTCGAAGTGGTTATAAAATGGATACGTGCCTAGGGCCTTATCCATCGAATCCCATAGTATGAATACAACTTCATTGATTCCATGTGCATTCTCGGGTGGGAGACGACCCTCCACGGTGAGGTGGGTGAACGAAGGCACTATTTCTGGGGTGAGGAATGGCGGAGTCAAGCAAGCTGGTCTTGGAAGGGAATTTCAACATGGTGGTGGTTGCAGGTTGGACGACAGCGGGTGGTTTAGGGGATTTTATTCTCCTTTTAATCATTGCTTAAGTTTGTTTCTTCTTCTATATCTACATTTCATCTGTACTGATTTTTATAGAGGTTGTGAGAGGGACGGTGGCTAGGCTTTGGATCTCTCTATTTATTTATTCCCTTTTTTTCTTCTTTTTGGATAAATTATTTGTTCAACATATTTACATAATAAAGTTTTCTTAAAAAATTGGGGGCTTGAGCTGATTATGGGCTTGATGCAAACTAGGTTGTTGTTTTGTTTTGTTGGTTACTGCATTATTACTCGAATTTGTTTGACTCACTGGAAGGCACTGATAAGTGAAAAATATATGATAATTTACTATATAATTTCTGCACTTATCAAGGGTAAAATAGTAAATTAATGCCCCAAATTACTTCTTTTTAGTAATAAATGCATAAATTGTGAATATTTTATTTGAATTTGAATATGATGCTATTTTGATAGAAAATCTGTTGATTTTGCAGATAAAAGGGCAAGTTTTAAATGAAGAAACAAGATAGCATTTATTTGAAGAGAGAATCTACAAGATAAGGATTTAAATGGCAGCTGATTAGGATAAGATCAGCAATTAACTGGATAAGGATTCTGCAGATTCAATTCTAAATTCAAATTGAAGATCAAATCAGCACAAGATTAAGCTAGAAAGAGGGAAATAAGGAAAGCAGATCAAACAAGGATAAGATTAGGAAAAGATCAAGTTGAAAAAGAGGAAATCAAGGAAAGCTGAAACGTAACTCACGCTCCACCTGCACTGAGCGTAGGTGAAACGCAGCATTAAAAGTTGCTCTCTGGATCCTGCGCTTCAAACGCGCTGACTGCAGGATGAAGCGCAGGAATACAGGTCAGTTTTTCAAAAGATTTCAAATTAGATTCCTTCCAGATTTCAGATGACTTTCCAACATATATAAATAGAACCTTTTGCAAAGATCAAAGGAGCTTGGAGAGAGACGGCAGAGCAGAGTTAGGGCTGGAGAGAAGTGTGATAGTTTCTCCGTTGGGTTGTAATGGCTACCATGTGTAGCTAAACTCTCCGATAGGATTGAACGTAATTGATTCAATCCCCGCTTGTATGTGAATTCTCTTTACTATTTATGAATCCCTATTTTTATGATATCGATATTTTTATTCTTTGCTTAATGTGTAGCTTCCGCCTGTGTATCGGAGTTATAGGTTGATTTTATAAGATGCATTGGTAAATGGTTTTGTGAAATCAATAGCGAGTTTGGGGGAGCCTAGACATAGGAAACTTGAACTCTGATTGGTAAAAGTACTCAAAGTAGTCACTATGGGATGGAGCTATAGGACGAAGTGATAGTTTTAACAAACGGAAAAGCGGATCTTTAAAGTCGGGGTAATTTGTCGCCTGGGAGAACCCGCATGGATTATTTCTGAGTATTTTATCGTTTGGACACTAGGGTAAAATAATATAGTTTGGCTAAGGTATCATAATAATAAATTCATAAATATTATTGGGATTCACATATGAAAGGGGTGCGATGATACGACGTTCAATCCTAGTCCAAGTAACTATCTCTATCTTTCTCACTTCAAGTTCAATTTTATTTACTTACGTAATTCTCAACAAACAAACATACGCTCTTACTTGATTGTTGTGACCACTAACCTTTATAAATTGAACCGTTCCCTGTGGATATGTACTCTTACTTACTATTATACTACTGAGGTTTTGGTACGCTTGCCAGAATTTCAACAAGTATTTTTGGCGCCGTTGCCAGGGAACGGTGTATCAATTTGTAAAGACTTGGGAGGTCTAAACTATTAAGTTGTATATATTTTATCTTAGAAATTTTTATTTTTTTTAGGATTTTTATTTTTTGGAATTTTTAGGAAAATTTTATTTTTTTATTAATTTTATAATTCTCTTCCACACTTACCCTTTTTCGAGTTTTCTTGATTTATGCTCTTGTGAGGTCAGGTGTCTCCAAATCAGTTGCAATTTGATCCAGAAATAGAGAGGACATCTAGGAGGAACATGAGTAGAAACAAGAGAAGGAGACGAAGGACAAGTCAAGAAGAAAACAAAAATATAGCTGAAGAAAATCCAAGAAGAAGAGTCTTAGGAGACTATGTCATGCACCAGGGACCTCAACACTACTCAAGCATTGTTTTACCAGTTACAGCGAAGTCCTTGGAGATGAAGGCTGCTCATCTAAATCTCATCAGTGCCCATCAATTTGCAGGATTGGATCATGAAGATCCACATACTCATCTATCTACTTTCTATGAATTAATTGGAACTATGGGTTTTGAAGAAGGGGATTTGGAATCTGTCTACTTACGATTGTTCCCTTTTTCTCTAATAGGTAAAGCAAAGGAGTGGCTGAAATTGCATCCTAATCAGAGTCTGAACAATTGGGGCATGGTAGAAGATAAATTTCTAAAGAGATTCTTTCCATCATCTCGATATATTCAAGCCAAATCAGACATCTCCACATTCAGGCAAGGAGCAGATGAACCATTATGTGATGCCTGGGAGAGATTCAAGTACTTGCTGCGAAAGTGCCCAAACCATGGTTTTGACGAAATTGCCCAATTAAACATTTTATGCAATGGCCTCAAACCCGATTCAAAGTCATTCATAGATGTCGCAGCAGGATGGACAATTTTGGCAGTGGATGCAAAGCGTGATATTACCATTATTGACAATTTTACACAGAATGACCAGCAAGCTCAATATGGGAGACAGCCAGTCCAAGTTCAGAAGAAGGGAGTGCTAGAATTTAATAGCAATGATGCACTTCTAGCAGAACAAAAGCTTCTCAAGCGACAGCTAGAGGCACTCACCAAACAATTGGAAGCACTTCCTCAACAACTGAAAGCAGTACAGTCTCAACCCAGCCAAGCCCAACCGATGATCTGTGACTTTTGCGGAGGCGACCATCCCAATGGTAATTGCTCTTCTCAGGACATTCAAGCAGAACAAGTCAGCTACATGGAAAATCAAGGAAGGCAAGGTAATTTCTCCAATAACAATCAATATTCACAAGGATGGAGAAATAACCAAAACAACAACTCTGGCTGGAGACAAGATTGAGGAAACAGGCAGATGCCATATCAGCAGCATCAGCAAAGTTACCCTTCAACAAATGACAGACTCTCAAAACTTGAAGAGAAGATTGATGCTTTCATACAGAATTTTGATGGCTTTAAGAAGAATACAGAAGCATCAATCAAATCCTTGGAGAATCACGTTGGCCAACTGGCAAATGAGATGGCAGAACATAAAAAGGTTCACTTTACTGCAAACACTCAAACCAATCCAAAAGAGCACTGCAATGCAGTTACTGCTGATGGTAACGCGACAAAAGAGAGCAACTTGGAGGACTACACCATAACTAAAGAGAAGTTGCTCACAGAGGAGATTGTGCAAAGGAGTGTTCAAGAAGAGGAGAAGCCTGAAGCAGTTCTAAAAGAAGAAGAGGAGGCAGAAAAGGTCTTCAGCACAGGTAAGTCACTTGACCCAGGTAAGTTCACTATACTAGTTTCTATTGGTAATCAACTTGTTACCAAAGCTTTATTAGATCTTGGGGCGAGCATCAATTTGATGTCGTATCATTCTTTAACAAACTGGGAATTTTGAAGGTCAAGCCTGCCAAGGTGAAGTTACAACTTGCAAATAAAACCACTCAACACCCATATGGGATAATTGAAGATTTGCCAATAAGAGTGGATAAGATTGTGTATGTTGTTGACTTCTACATTGCTGAGATGGAAGAGGAGGATACTGATGTCCCCATAATTCTGGGAAGACCATTTATGAAAGCTGTCAAGGCAATAGTGGATGTTGATAGGGGAAAATATCAAATCAGCTCTAAAGATGAGAGCATAGTTTTTCATTTAGACAGAGGAATTCCCCAAACAATTGAAACACCAGAAAAATTGAAGAAAGATCCTACTAATGGGATCTACAATTTTCAATCTGAACCAAAGTTGCACCAAGTGAAGAAAAAGGTTTCCAACTTTCTGAGGAAACCAAGAATGAAAGTGAAGCAACCAGAATCTATCATGGAGTTCAGTTTCAAAAAGAGAAAAAGATCAACATCAGCAGAAGAAGAAGATAGTGATGAAAGTGATGACAACACCAGGAACTCACTTGGAGGATGGGCAATAAAAGAAAGGACAGGAGGTGAGTCAACCATCATCCTCCAATTGAGGCCACGATGAGTAAAACAGGCGTCGAGCTAGAAGACGTTAAACAAGCACTTCCTGGGAGGCAACCCAGTGCTTTTGTGTTTTTATTTTGTGTTTTTGATTTTATGGTCTTAGATAGAGTCAATACCTGTTTAGTGTGGAAAATTGTTAGGAAAAGGTTAAATTAAAAAAGGAAAAGGATTAGAAACACTTTGATTTAGGAAGTAGCATAAAATGGAACAAAAAATTTTAATTATGTTTCCTACGCTTCACTCACACTGAGCGCAAGTGAAGCGTAGCAATGAGCTTTCAATTCTGTTTTCTGCGCTTCACCTTCGCCTAGCGTAGGTGAAGCGTAGAATTACCAATTTGATTCTGTTTTTCACGCTTTAATCTACGTTGAGCGTAGGTGAAGCGTAGCGCTTCGCTTCAGATTCCTTTGAAGCACCGCTCCAGCCTCGCTGAGCGCATATGGAGCGCGTGTTCCCGCTCCAGTTTAAATTTCAAAAACTGAAGCAGGGGAAGGTCATTTTCACCTTCCCCCACTTCCTAAAGAGCTTTTCTCTGAGATTCTTACCTTTCCCTGACCTTTTCACCTTCCAAACTTCTTCCTTTCAACTTTCTACACTATCCCAGGTATGTTTTTACTGTTTTTATTAGATTTTCACCGTTTAAAATTTTTAATTCTCTTTTTTATTGAGCAATACCTTAGGATAGAAGACTTAGGCTCTTAGGACCCCATAAATTAGGATTATTTGTCAATAGAGTCTTAGTTTAGTATGTTGATTATGATTGTATGCATGTGGTGTGTTATGGTATGTTGGTGGTAGTTTTTAAAAGTGCTCAGTGAATTTCTGCAAATTATTCTAAATGGTAAAATGGATGCTTAATTTGGCTAGTATTTTTGCATGACCATTGCATGAATAATTGTGCATTATTTCATGTTTGAAACGCATGATTTTTTAGCATAATACTATTTACTCTTTAAAGCCTTGTTTACAGATTAATTAGGACTTGCTTTAACTGATCACTTTAGCATGTTCTTAATAAATTAAAAAATTGGCATTGGGTAATATAAAAATCAAGATTTTTATGCACAAGTGCTTGTTAAATAATTGCTCTGATTTTTGAATTAACTTGGCCACTTATTTCATTAATCATGAGTTGATATTTTGTTTGCGTGGAAATAATCTTGGTTTGGTTTTATTTTGAAGATGGCTCGCTTTAAGGAAGTTAACTCCGCTGGCACCTCAAGGAAGGGCAAGGGTGCCAAGAGGGCTAGGGATGTACCTGAATTTGATTCCATGAGATTTAAGAACCCTCAGGCATTCGAGGCTTACAGCTCACTGTTGAACTGTAACTTTATTGAGGAGAGGCCAGTTGCTCTACAGCCTGGCGAATTTGAGGATTTCAGAAATGAGATCATCAGGAGAAGATGGAGGCGGGTCGCTGAACCAGATAGATTCTTTGACCCCGAGCTGGTCAAGGAATTCTACGCCAATGCCATTGGAGACCATGGCATTGACGTACACAGGCAGTCCTATGTGAGGGGCCAGTTGATATCTTATGATTGTGATGCGATCAACGCATTTTTGGGCTACCCAGGGCCAGAGGATCAGAGACAAATGGTTTGCCAGTTTCATGAGCTGGTAAACGAGGTACGGGCCTATGGGAATGACCCATTGGATATTAGGACTGCAGAGAGCCTATGCCTGCGGGGGCGGACCTTTGAGAGGAACGCCTATGGACATGCTGCTAGGATTTACAGACGAGACATGAGGGACATAGCACGGATGTGGACTGTGTTGATGTTGGCTAACATCCAGCCCACCAACCATGTCTCAGACATTATCATGCCAGTAGTTCACCTCCTCTACAGCATTTTGGTCGGGCATGACATTGACATCGCTAGAGTGATATCTCATAAGATGTCCTTATTTGCATCTTCTGTGGGGCGACGGAGCGACCCATCTAGGATCAGTTTGGGCTTCCCTTCACTTATCACTGAACTCTGCAAGTCTAGGGGCATTGGTGTGTCTGCCACAGCACGCATCAAGACCCCTATGACTAGGGGGTACATTGAGGCCAACTGCATCCCAGAGGAGGAGGATGAGGATGAGCAGCAGCAGGCACCACCACCACCACCACCACCAGCAGACACTTTTATCCCATTCTGGGCTCAGCACCTCCTGACCTAGACCGCTTCCATCTACAGAGGACTTATCCACCTTCAGGACGTCCAGTACCAGTCCCGGCAGGACCCCTACTTCGGTATGACTCCCGCTGTAGATGGAGTTGATGATGCTGATCATTACATGGATGGCGAGGACTGAGATTTTACTTGGTATTTTTCTTTTCTTTTTCATTTCTTTTCTTTCATTTTCTTTTATTTTTCTTTTATTACCTACTGGATCTGTACTGTATATATAACTCTACTGACACATCATTTTTATGCAGTGCATTTTCAAGGTCATTTTTTTCATTTTTTAGGATTTTAGGAATTAGGGATTTAAGGAATTAATTTTAAAATCTCAAAGCTAGGCAGTCCAACTAACCAAATTAGGAAAGAAATAGGAATTTTGTGATTAAATCCATAATCAATTAGGATTAGGATATTGTGCAGGAAAATATATCAGGGTAGTTAATTAATTTCAGTAAGTGTTTTATCAAGGAATTTAGCAAAAAGCCGGTGAGTTGTGAGACCAAACACTGATATGAGAGTTTTCACCACTACTTGTCAACTGTTATTGCTTGAGTTTTTGGAGTTTATTCTGCACATGAAAAATATGGAAGTGATAAAGGAAAAATTTTGTGGCTTAATTATTTGCTCAGTGCCAAAAATCCAACCTTTGAAAAAAATTTCCAATTTTTTGGTAACCCATTTGAGCTTCAATGTTTCTGCTTATGCACCCCAGCCAAAATTAATGTCTATATCATGTCCCTTACACACTTGGGATAGAGAGCAAAGGTGCAATCTGATAAAATGGGAGAAGTGGTTGGTTACTTGAAGGTGAAGAAATACAAAGAGCAGGCACAAGAAAGCAAAAGAGGATCACTCCCTAAAAAAAAGAGAATAAAAGTGAATAAGTTGGGGGGAGTGAATTATCAAACAAGGAAAGAGGCCAGCCAAATGATACAAATCAAGAATGAAATGGAAGAACGGAGAGAAATTTCAAGTCCAAGAAAAATTTAAAGATGCTCTCTATTCCAGTGTTCTCTTTGCATATCCAGAAAAACCATGATTTCTTGATAGCCCAGCCTCATTACAACCAAGAAAAGACCTTTTGATCCATAATCTTCCATGTGCATGTCTAGAAATCAGAAACGACTATCAATTTTAGTTGTTCAACTGCTGTGAAAAATTGAGGGAAACACTTACCCGTGAGAATGAGAGAATTCCTTAATTTATCACTTATTGTTTTGGTTGTTATTTCTGAAAAAGTTTGAATGTATTTTTACCCTGTCCTGATTGTGTATTGGTAATATCCCTTGATTCTAACTTTTAATCTGAAATTTGGAAAGTGACAGCTGTCTAGCAAGAGGTGATGTAATTATTCCTTATTTCTGAGAATCTTAACAGGGGGATTGAATCCATTTTGATTGCAAAAGGTTTTCTTGCTTGAGGACAGGCAAGAAGCTAAGTTGGGGGGAATTTGATATGTGAAAAATGTATAATAATTTATTGTATAATTTCTGCACTTATCAAGGGTAAAATAGTAAATTAATGTCCCAAATTACCTCTTTTTAGTAATAAATGCATAAATTGTGAACATTTTATTTAAATTTGAATATGATGTTATTTTGATACAAAATCTGTTGATTTTACAGATAAAAGGGCAAGTTTTAAATGAAGAAACAAGATAGCATTTATTTGAAGAGAGAATCTGCAAGATAAGGATTTAAATGGCCGCTGATTAGGATAAGATCAACAATTAATTGGATAAGGATTCTGCAGATTCAATTCTAAATTCAAATTGAAGATCAAATCAGCACAAGATCAAGCTAGAAAGAGGGAAATAAGGAAAGCAAATCAAACAAGGATAAGATCAGGAAGAGACCAAGCTGAAAAAGAGGAAATCAAGGAAAGCCGAAACGTAACTCACGCTCCACCTGCGCTAAGCGTAGGCGGAGCGCAGCATTAAAAGTTGCTCTCTGGATCCTGCGCTTCAAACGCACTAAGCGCAGGATGAAGTGCATGAATACGAATCAGTTTTTCAAAAGATTTCAAATTAAATTCCTTCAAGATTTCAGATTACTTTCCAACCTCTATAAATAGAACCTTTTGCAAAGATTAAAGGAGCTTAGAGAGAGATGGCAGAGCAGAGCTAGGGCTAGAGAAAAGTGTGACAGTTTCTCCGTTGGGTTGTAATGGCTGCCATGTGTAGCTAAACTCTCCGATAGGATTGAACGTAGTTGATTCAATCCCCGCTTGTATGTGAATTCTCTTTACTATTTATGAATCCCTATTTTTATGATATCGGTATTTTTATTCTTTGCTTAATGCGTAGCTTCCGCTTGTGTGCCGGAGTTATAGGTTGATTTAATAAGATACATTGGTAAATGGTTTTGTGAAATCAATAGCGAGTTTGGGGGAGCCTAGACATAGGAAACTTGAACTCTGATTCGTAAAAGTACTCAAAGTAGTCACTACGGAATCGAGCTATAGGACGAATTGATAGTTTTAACAAACGGAAAAGCAGATCTTTAAAGCCGGGGTAATTTGTCTCCTGGAAGAACCCACATGGATGATTTCTGAGTATTTTATCACTTGGACACTAGGGTAAAATAATATAGTTTGGCTAAGGTATCATAACAATAAATTTATAAATATTATTGGGATTCACATACGAAAGGAGTGCGGATGTGATAGCAGGATAGGTGTAGGATCTAGAATTGAGCAAAACCAACCGATTAGAATCAATTAAAGGCACTAAAATTGCGAATTATAGGTGCAGGGCAACAGCTATAATTGCGCAAGAAAATGAGAGAAAATGAAAGAAAAGTGGAGAGGAAGAAATGGGAAGGACGCCACTGAAGCAAGAATCCACTTGCATTAGATAAGTCCAATGCCAGACGTCATTAATTCAGGAGAATTAGATAAGTCTCAGTATGGTTTGAGCAACAACCACCAAGCCTCACTCAACTCACAAAGGGAGGAGAAAATTTGACATAATGCCTTTACTTCAAAATTCAATGTGTGAAATACAAGAGGAGAAGACTCCTTTATATAGGAGTTGAAGGGGGGAGGGGGCGGCCAACACATGGAATAAAAGGGAAAAAATAAAAAGATGGGTGCAAACTCATCCTAAGTGGGATTTGATCCCTTTCCCCTAATGGCTTATGGCTAAGCTAAGCCTTAAGCCAATAAACCTCCTAATTAGCGCCCCTTTTACATAGGAAAATAAAAGATGAGAAAAATTCCTATCCTAGGTGGGATTAGAACCCATGACTTCCTAAACCTCATAGTAAGGCCACCTACTAACCAATAAAACCATACATGTAGCACCCCTAATTAAGGAAAAATGACAATCATGTCCTAATTACAACACAAATCCTAATTACATCATAAATCCTAATTATTCAGCCCCAAGCACTTCAAGCAGCTCCAAGTTGATCCTAGCCATCAACTGTCAGTTCAGAAGTCCACTGACAGGTTGTCATCAGGATGATACGAAGTTCAATCCTAGTCCAAGTAACTATCTCTATCTTTCTTACTTCAAGTTCAATTTTATTTACTTACGCAATTCTCAACAAACAAACATACGCTCTTACTTGATAGTTGTGACCACTAACCTTTATAAATTGAACCGTTCCCTGTGGATACGATACTCTTACTTACTATTATACTGCTGAGGTTTTGGTACGCTTGCCAGAATTTCAACAGACACGTCCTCGACCAAGTCCGTTTCACTGAGTCAGGATCTGCTGATGTCTGAGTTGTAACTGGGGAGACAGATTTGCAATGTGGTGGCATGTGAAGGTGTAGACTGGGTCGAAAGGCATGAGACTCTGAGCCAGTGGAGGGGAGAATGGGTTCGGCCAAACCCGGTTCATCTTAGGTCCAACGCGTTCAAGCAAGCGAGTATGTTGTTGGCTCTTTTCGCCGGCGACGATGGATATAGGGTGGAGGAGAATAATGGGTGTCTCATGCTTGGGTGGCACACGGCGCCACTCATCGCCACCTCGGCGTGGAAGCTTCCACCCGATGAGTCGTAGTCAGTTGACTCAATGAGTCCCTAGAGTTAGGAATCACCTCTACACTGTAGATTAATTGGATTATGGCAAAAAAAATGAAATGGGAATCATGGGATGGTTTGATTGAACTTCCAAGTTGAGTGAGTCAGTAATTGAGTGAACTAACGAGCGAGGATGGGGGTAAATAAAAGAAGGGATAAAAAAACCATCTAAAGTCTGTAATTTGTAATTTGTACTTTATTGTTCCCTCTTTAGTGTTATTTTCTTTCTTTCTCTAAATTATATAATTTGTTTAATTAATTCTTGGTTTGTAATTTGTTTAATTATATAATTTGTAATAATGCAGCGCCTTCCAGCGAGTAATTATTGGTTCAACATATTTACTTTTTTGAGCGTTTTGGGACTTCTAAGCAAGAAAGCTCTGCTAAGGTTTCATGTCTGCGTTTGAATTCTCCGCTACTCGTAAGGTGGATCCTCCGGATAAACCACCTAATAAGCAAACCACAAAGATCTCCTTTCGGAACAAAGTTTTGGGAGACAAAGTTCCACCCATGCAACGTCCAAAAACGGATCTTCTTGCTCAGAAACTCGTTCAGATCACTTTTAATGGAGGTAATAGACTTCTTCCCATTGTGCATGTTGATGACAAGGTTTTTCATGAGTTATGTGAACCTTGGCATGATGCGTTAATTATCAAGCTATTGGGAAAAATGGTTGGATATAACGTCATGAAAGATAGATTACCCAGATTATGGAAATTATCAAGAGGTTTTGAAATCATGGATGTGGATAACGGATTCTTCATTGTTAAGTTTGATCGTAGAGAGGATAGAGAAAAAGTGGAAGATGGTGGCCCATGGATGCTTTTCGATCATTACCTTGCAGTTTCTGCGTGGACACCGGATTTTGTTTCATCCAAAGCAAAGGTACACAAAAATATGATGTGGGTTCATATCTCATCTCTAAATCTTGCATGGTATGACGAAAGTTTTCTTTTGGCTATGGCGGATGCCATAGGGAGGCTAATAAGAGTGAATACTAACACCCTTCAGGTGGAACGAGGTAGGTTTGCACGTGTGTGTGTGTTGAAATTGAGTTAAACCAGCCTATTGTGGGGAAGATCAAGATTAAAGATCATTGGTATAATATTGAATATGAGGGCTTGCATATACTTTGCTCTACTTGTGGGTGTTATGGCCATGTCACTCGTGGCTTCACCAAGCAGGCACAACCTACCCACAACCAGCAACCACCGGTAACCAGTGATGGTGCTGGGAACGTAAGTCCCGAAAATTCAGGCAAAGGGAGCGCAGAAACCATAATTACCAACGAGCAGAATAACATAAATGGTACATCCAAAACGGCATATTTGGATAACAAAACTCACGGAAAATGGCTAACTGTAATGCGCAAGAAGAGGAATCCTGGAAATATGAGAAAACCAAGCAATAATGGGAGTAATCAGAGAAAGGAATCTTCAATCAACAATAAATACAAAATATTAGCTGATGTCGTAGATAAGGCTAAATCCAGCACGCATCCTGTCCAACCTGGGCCTAGTAATTACAGTGAGAAAAACAAAGTGCAATGGGTTAGGAAAAAAAGGCCCAGAGTGTCACCAATATCTATTGATATAGCCCAAATGTGGAAAATGCCCATAAAGGAAAAAATAAAGCACCTACAAGTGATAATTTACAAAGGAAGACATCTGAGGTGGATAAAATTCCTGCTGACACAAACCACGCAGTTGCTGGACATGCTCCACCTGCAGACAAATTCAATAAGCTTATTGCTTCAGTTAACAAGCTCAACATGGATAACCGGATAAATCCAACAATTCAGAAATTTGACATAGAGAAAATTGCAATTATTTCATCTCCAGAGCATTATGATCGAGTAACAAATGATAAAGAAGAACCACCAGATATTAATCACAATATGGAAGCAGAAAACTCAGACATGGATGAAACATCAGATGAAGAGATAGATGATGGATTCATGGTTGATACTGCTCCTCTGCACAATCAGTAGCTGCAGTCTCCAGCAGTATCCTTTCACATTTAATTTAAATTTGTTGATTATGAATTCTGAATTCAAAGATCTCTCTATCTTATCTTGGAATATTAGGGTGCATGCACTAAAACTAGCCAGAATCACCTTAAGAACCTTATGAGAAAACATAATCCAACTATTATTTTTTGCATGGAAACTCACATCCAATTTGATAAAACAAAATTTTTTTTGAATAGATGTGGTTACCACCCTATTGCTATCATTGAGGCTAATGGTCACTCAGGGGGTCTTTGGGCTCTGGCTAATAATTCTTTGAATTGCTCTATTAATGTTCTAAGCTCTAGCAATCATTGTATCTCTTTACTTATTTCTAAAGGATCTCATGGTTGGATTTGTACAGGTCTCTATGCAAGCCCAATCCCTACTGTCAGAGCTGAGTTTTGGAATTACATTAAGGATCTTCGCCATATTACTACTAAACCATGGCTTTTAATTGGAGATTTTAATGAGATTTTACTCCCTTCAGACCTCCCTTCTCTGAGGTGCTGGATCATTGCAACCTCCTAGACATCCATACCATTGGGAACAAATTCACCTGGCAACGCAATTGCCAAGGCAATAAAATTATCTCGAGAAGACTTGACCGAGCTCTTGGTGATCTTAATTGGCAAATGAATTTCCAGAATGCTACTACTGAGAATCTCTGTCGCCTTCACTCTGACCATAGCCCTCTTCTTCTTAGATGCATGGCTGGTCAAAGGATGAGAGGTACTAAACCTTTCAGATTTGAAGCAGCTTGGGTTAGTCATCATGATTATCATAATATTGTCTCCCAAGCTTGGAACAGGGCAGGCAACAATGTTCTGCAATCTCTTCATGAGGTAAAAACTGACTCCATTTCCTTTAATATTAACATTTTTGGTCATTTAAAAAGCAGGAAATTGAAGTTGGAGAGAAGAATTCAAGGAATTCAAAGGACTCTTGAAAGAGTTGATTCTGCAGCCCTTTATTATCTCCAAGATGATCTTAGGAAAGAATATAACAAAGTCTTGGAGCAAGAGGAATTACATTGGTATCAAAAAGCTAGAGATAACATGGTCAAATTTGGAGACAAAAACACCTCTTATTTTCATGCTCAGACTGTAATCAGAAGAAGGAGGAACAATATCCATCAGTTAATCCTTCCTAATGGAGAGGTTTGTGATGATCCTACTATTCTTCAACAGGAGGCTGCTAAATTCTACAAGGATCTTTTCTGTAAAAGATCCAACTCAGGTTTTGTCCCTCTTATTAATAGTCACATCCCTATGCTACATGATAATACCTATGCTAATCTAACTATGCCTGTCAATATTAATGAAATGTTTAATGCTCTTAACTCCATGAAACCCCTCAAGTCTCCTGGTCCCGATGGGTTTCATTCTTTATTTTTCAAACAATATTGGCATATTGTGAGAAATGATGTCCATAAGTTTATTTTTGATGCTTTTGAAAAGGGTTATTTTGATACTAAAGTTGTTGAAACGCTAATTGTCCTTATTCCTAAAGTGGATTCCCCAACCAATTTTAAAAATTTCAGACCCATAAGTCTTTGCAATGTGATTTACAACCTTATTACTAAAGTTATTGTTCAAAGAATTCGTCCTCATCTTCATAATATTATTGGTCCTCTACAAAGTGCTTTTATTCCGGGGAGAGGAACTATTGAAAATGCTTTTATTTTACAAGAGATCCGTCATTACATGCATAAATCAAAAAAAAAAGAAGGGGGACCTTGTTTTTAAACTAGACCTAGAGAAAGCATATGATATGGTTGATTGGGATTTTTTAAAGGAAACTCTTCATCTTTTTGGATTTCCTTTAAAAATTATAAACTTAATTATGTTCTGTGTTTCATCATCTACCCTATCTCTGCTTTGGAATGGCAATAAGTTACCCTTCTTCTCTCCGTCAAGGGGCCTAAGGCAGGGTGACCCTCTTTCTCCTTACCTTTTTGTTATGGTCATGGAAAGACTAGCCTTGACCATTCAAGATGTTGTTCGGGATGGAAAATGGAAGGCTGTTAAAATTTCAAAAAATGGCCCTTCTATTTCTCATTTGTTTTTTGCTGATGATACTCTCCTTTTCCTCAAAGGCAAAGCTTCTCAGGTCAGGCTTATGAATACTATTCTTGATAATTTTGGCAATGCATCCGGGTTCAAAATCAACACTCAGAAATCTAGAGCCTTTACCTCTAAAGGGGTTGCAACAGTAAAAAAAAAAAAGTTCACTACTATTTCTGGGATTACTTTCACTAATGACCTGGGTAAATACCTTGGGTTCATTGTTAAGGCGGGTAGGCGTAGGATACAAGATTACAATTTTATTATTGAGAATATAACTAATAAACTTGCATCCTGGAAGAAAAATTTGCTTAACAAGGCTGGTAAGCTGACTTTGGTAAAATCTGTTATTTCCTCTATCCCTCTCTATTATATGCAAACCCATTGGTTGCCTGAAACTATTTGTCAAAAGATTGATAGTATAGCTCGTAGCTTTTTTTGGAGTAGTAATAATGGTAAAGGCATGCATCTTCTAAATTGGGAAAAAATCACCCTTCTTAAAAAAGCTGGTGGGCTGGGTTTGAAATCTGCTCGTGAACAAAACACTTCCCTTTTGGGGAAATTAGTTTGGGACATGGTTAATAATAGAGACAAACTCTGGGTGCAACTCCTATATCAAAGGTATGACATTTCGATCCCTTTTATTAATGTCTCAAATTCCTCAGGATCTCATGTTTGGTCATCTATTTGTAGGGCTAAAGATAAACTCAGAAGTGGTTACTCCATCCGCTTAAGGAATGGAGATTCATCTTTCTACTTTGACCCGTGGCTGAATGGAGAAAGAATATGTTACTTGGTTGATTATGTGAACATTCAGGATAGGAACCTTACTGTTCGGGACCTTTGGAATAATGACACATGGAAGCTTGATGATATTGCTACTAGCCTACTACAAACAGTCAACGATTCTATTCATAACATGCATATCCATTTAAATGATAACCTTAATGATGTCTTTCATTGGCAGTCATCTCAAAATGGTGTCTACACTGCTAGCTCAGGATACAATTGACTGAATCTTCATTCAAGTAATGACAATAATTAGGGGTGGATCTGGAAATTAAAAATACCTGAAAAAATAAGGCTCTTCATTTGGCAATTATGTCACAGGGCTCTCCCTGTCAATGTGCTTCGAGCTTCTTGGGGTCTGGCTACTTCCAACATGTGCAGCTGCTGTCAGGATCAACCTGAAACTATCACCCACTGCATTAAAGAGTGCTCAGTTGCTCAGGAAATTTGGCGAGCAGTTGGAGTGCAAATTACTCCAGCTATCTCTGATCAACAATTTTCTCAATGGATTTATGATAATACAAATAATAATCCTCTCTACTTCCCCTCTGATCTTTGGAATATATGGATTAATCGGAACAGAATAGCAATTGGTGGGGCTAGGACACCAACCTACAAGACTGTCTCGGACATCAGGGCGTTGTCACTGGACATGGAGGCCGCTTTTATGGCAGAGCTTGATAATAATTTTGTTCTTCCTTCATCTCGTTTAGTGTCTTGGAAGCATCCTTCTTCCAACGAAATCGCCTTAAACACGGACGGGAGCTGCATCAGAAACCCAGGGAGGGCTGGATTTGGAGGGATTCTTCGTGATTCCTCAGGAAATTGGAAGTTAGGGTACTTTGGGTCTTTGGGCATTTCGGACAGTTTTCATGCAGAGCTCATGGGCACTCTTCTGGGGCTACAAATTGCTTACAATAATCAACTTCACAATTTATTTTCTATTCAGATTGCTCTTTGGCTATTCAATTAATTTCAAAGGGGGATGTCACTTACCATAAGCATGCCGCTATCATAGTGGAGATTAGGAGCCTCATCACTAGATTTGTCAGCTTCAAGATTCAGCATACTCTTCGAGAAGGGAACATATGTGCAGATTACCTGGCAAAAAGAGGAGCAAGTCAAACTCAGAGCTTAGTTCTTGTTCAGGAGCAAATCCCTGATATGAGCTTGATGTTTTTAGCTGATGCTTCAGGGGTGACTTTTATTAGATAGTGCTTGTTTTACTTTTCTTTCTTTTCTTTTTTTCTGTTGTTTCCTTTCTTACCTTTGTATCAATAAAAACTAGCAAATTGGTCCCTAACTTTTTTAGGGTCATGCAATTTAGTCCCTGAGAAATAGAAAACCTCAATACAGTCCTTGACTTCTTGTTTTTTCTTTCACTATAGTCCAACGATGTGTTTTGTCACTATAGTGTCCACTATGGCACAAAAAAGATATGGTTTTGTCAAATTTATAGCTTAAAATGCTTCAACTCCAACCGTTGTGTACTTCCCTATTTTCCCTTTTTCTCTCTTCTCCCCTTTTTCATTGGAAGGTCTCAACTCCAATGACATTATTTTTGTGCCTCGGTGGCAAATAATATGATACAATGTCATGAAATGTGACACATCATAAAAAAATTAATGGGAAACACACAATTGGACTATAGTGAAAGAAAAAACAAGAAGTCAGGGACTATATTGGGGTTTTTTATTTCTTAGAGACGAAACTGCATGACCCTAAAAAAATCGGGGACCAATTTGCTAGTTTACTCATCTTAATGGTATCCTTGTTGCGAGACATGTTCATTTGGTCCTATTTTGCGAATTTGACTAAAGTTGAAGTACTTGGTATAATTTGGATTATTTCACATGCTAGCTTGGCACAGATTGGACTAATTCACTTGCCCTTTTAGATTGGGATTAATTTTTGTTATGAATATGATTATACTTTGCGAATTGTACTGGTTCAGATATTTGCACTACTCTTGGTTTCCTACTTTTTGGGTTTTTTTATTGGTCAAGTTGGTTTCTTATGCATATATAATTTTTCTGTTGGTCTTGCAATACAATTTATTTCTCTTTGTTTAGAAAAAATAAAATAAAATAATGATGAAAGTGGCAAATTAATCATTGGATTTTTCTATACCGTCTCTATTCATTGGATATTATGTGATGAGTTTTGTAGAGTTTAGCGTAGACATCAATAGTACAGTAAAATAAATATACAATGGAACCATTGGTTTGAATGTGGAAATTTGTCTAAAAAATTTGTCTAAAAACTTTATCCAAAACATATTGATATTTTAATCATGCATGATGATAAAAAGTTTATATTAAAAATCCAGTAAATATGTTAACAAAATCAAGATTAAAGTTTTAGATAAAGAAACATTAAAATCAAATCATATGGATAGATTTTACATAAAAGTATATTAATATTTAAATTATAAAAGCAAAATTTTTTAATTAATAAAAAATATTAAAAATTTTGCCCAAATTGTCAAATAATATTACAAAGAATGTATATTACTCTTTATATATCTTATATAATTGTATAAATTTACTTTCATGCACAACATATAGTTCTATATAAAGCAATAAGACTCTAGAGCTCAACCTAAAAGAAAAAATTTGAGAGGAATTAGGAATATGAAGATTTTAAAACAAACCAACCGTTTAGCCTTTGAGGCCTTTTATTCTTATACTTTCTTCTATAAATGTTCGTTTGTATGAAATATATATATATATATATAAATAAAATAATATATAATTATTTTATATATGAAATGTTTGTTTGTATGAAATATATTCTTATAACTAAAATCCATATTCTCTGATGTGTTGAAATATATATATATATATAAAATAATATATAATTAGTATCACAACATAATTTTATAATAGTTGTTGTCTTAGTAAACATTTCATCGTATAACTGATAATGTAAGAAAATTTTCATATATGGGTTCACACTTTAATTGCAGCAATCTAGATGAACTTTTTACCAAGAAGGTGAAGTAGTAAATGTGTGATATAACTACCATACATAACATAAATTGCAATCTAGGAAAAAAAAAACATACCTTCAATTCCAGATCTTTACCCTAGATTCTTGATGCATTGAATTTTATAGATTCCTAGTTGGAGCAATGTCAAAGAAGAAAATGATCTATAAATCTATGAAATGTTTGCGCAGCACGAAATTGTTAAAATATATTGCAGTGAATGTTTGAATTCATAAAAAAATTTATGTTATTTTCTAATTAGATTGTAAAAATTGATACTGAAGGAGTCTATACTCTTTACCAAGTAGGTGAAGTGCTAATTATAAAAGGGAAAACCAGTGTCATGAAGCTCCAACCTAGCATGATAACAGGGTCTAGAGAAGGGTCAGACCCATTGTGGGTTTATTACAGGTAGTCTTGCATTTTCAATCCACAAGTTGAGCCTTTGACCTCTTAGTCACATGGCAACAACTCCAAAAGTTGTGCCACCACAGCGCTTTAGACGAAGTTCTAATTATATGCCACATAAAATAGCTACCATAACATGAATTTCATTTTAGGAGAAATTTTACCTTTGATTTAGAACAAGATCTTCGACCTAGATTCCCAATGCACATGATTTTACAATTCCTCTGCAATTTGAGTCGTATCGAAAGCAAATTATTTATAAATCTATAAATTTCTGCACAACTTGAAATCGTAGGATGTTTCACAACAAATATCTGAATTAATTGAAAAAAAAACATATCTAATTAGATAGGGAAAATCGGTGCCGATAAAGTGATAAATCTCGATCTGCGACAAAAATAGCTATCATAAAAGAAATTGCATTTATGAGAAATCTTACATTTGATATAGAACAATATTTTAACATAACTTTGACGAAATATCTGCGCAGCAATTGTTAGGGTTTTTTTATGGCGAGTATTTGAATCATAAAATAATTCATGTTTCTTTGCTAAACAGGTTGGGGATTTTGGTACCGATCGATGAGGATTGAAAAACACTCACTTTCAAGGCTTTGGAAATTGGAATGGATATGTTTTGGTGTTAGGAAGAAGAAAGCCACCAGCCAACAATGACAGTGTTTGCTATGACTGGGATTTTATAAGTGTCTGAAAGGAATTCTATTTCCCTAAGGCAATTGCTCTTGTGTTTAGTGTCTACATATATAAAAAAATATATAAAAAATACTTCATTTTCATGTTAAATAATATTTATTTAATAAAATATATTTAAACAAGCAAGTGTCATTGAAATGTATTGGAAATTCCAATATGTGTGTGTGTATATATATATAGGTGAGGATCAAGTTACTCCAATAGTAACTCTTTGTAAAGTTACTTCACTTAATAACTTTTTTTGTGAATGTTGATTTCCTTCAATATTTGAACCGTTGAATTGAAGGTTCTCATTACGTAGATCAAGTCTACAAAGTTTCATAAAATAAAAAAAAAAACATTTGATACTTCATCGTATAACTTCAATATAACGTATAATATACTTTTCAAAATATAAGTCAATACTAACCATAAAATTACATACCTACAAATATTCAATCTATATAATCTATATAATATATTAAAGCCGAGTCGAAATCCATACGTTGCTATCTTATCTATATTTTTGCTGCATGAATATATTTTTACAACATCATTTATAATCTGATGGGTCACCTTCCGATGAAACTTATCTTTACATCATTGAGCTTTTAATCTTTTTGAAACCCAGTCAATTCTACTCATTCGCAGTTACGATAACATTAAATGTTAGCATTGACTATTCATGAACCTTGCCCACTGTCATTACTTCACCATCGTATTACACAATCAAAATATCAGAGCACGCGTGACTATTAAACCCACAAGGGGAGTTATGCCTATGTTTGTACAATTGTATAATTTTTGTTTCGTAGATTTTTTAAGATTCAATTTATATCATGTTTGTACAATTGTATCAAGGAGATTTTTTTACCGAAAAAGGAGATCTTCATGTTAATAATAATTTTTAATCTAACAATTCAATTTTATAATTTTTTTTGTTTCGTTGATTGAATATTTTTAATCTAACAATATTGACAATATTATTATTATTTTTAGAATACTAATTAAATATTTCATTTTCTAATCTAATAAACTATATATAGAAAAGAGAAATACTAATGAGTGCAATCAATGCCCACTGGCACATTGTGCGGGTCTCAATCTAGTTCACTTCATAATTAAGAAGTCTTGAATACATATGGACTTCTCAAAATAGCACACTATGTAAATATGATGCAAAAACAAACATTAGAAGTAGAACATATGGACATTTAGAAATTCTCATTGATCTGCATAAAAAGAAAATTTCTTAAATTAATAAAGTCATTTATCTTAATAAATTAAAATATAAGAATATCAAAAGGGTACTAATATTACAACTTGTACCAATATCTCATGAATAATGGTGAAGATAAATCCAAAAAAGTAATTATCATATATAGTAAAAAACTATTTACTTTTGTTAACATATAAGAATCATGTTCCCTTGTGTAAACATTAAAACAGGAAATTATAATCTAAGCGTTCAAATCAGAAAATTGGACAATAAAAACAAATCAATCGTGTAAATAAATTAATTTTGACGAAAACCACATTAATAGTGCATTATGGAGAAAACTCTTCATGATTTTCCAATATCACTTTCAAGCCTTTTCTACCCTTTACTCTTGAGAAGACAACATAAAGTTGTCCATGTGAAAACACAGGTCCTGGAAAATATAATCCCATAAAAGACAATATTTGCCCTTGAGACTTGATAATGCTAACAGTGAAGGATAAAATAAGAGGGAATTGTCTTCTCTTCATTTTAACATGTAGTGTAAGATTACTTGTAATCATGGTCATGCGTGGGATGATGACAATATCTCCCAGCTCTATTTCCAATGATTACCTTACATTCAATAATGTAATTACCCATCTTCCTCACCTGTAATCTAGTCTCGTTGTACAACCCATTAGATTAATCAATGTTTCTTAGTAACATTACAAGAACCCGTACTTTCAAAATCAGTTTATGATGAGGTAATCTAGAACAATTCATTAGATTTTAAACTTAAGTTGAAATTGTCTCCAGTTTACCCTCTAAATTCCCTTCTTTTGTACATAGAGAGTCATAATTTGAGTATATATTTTCATCGCTAAGGATTCTAGACATGATATTTTGGTTAAGTTCTACACCAATGTCTAATGTGGGGGAAAGTATGCTTCTTTCTTTAAAATATTGGTTTGTCATCGAGTTTTCTATAACAAATTAGGATAGACAAAGTCAATCGACTCATCTAATGCATTTACAAAATTTGGAATAAGCATATCATCAGGAATTTAATTCTTAGTTTCTCCTTCAATAAAATCACATGCAAGTCCATCTTCTACTTGTAGTACTCGTGTGAAGGCCACCACCACAATGAAGCTCTATTTTCTCCCTCTCATACTCTTGCCCTCGGTCTCTCACATCGTGAAGCCCCACTGACATGAAGGTCAACCACTACAATGTAGTTGGAAAATTCTAAAGAAGGGGGTTGAATTGAGAGGACTCTTAGCCTTCCTAAAAAGTTTGAACTTCTTTTCTGATTTGTTTATCAAGATTATTCAACTTGGATATCAGAAAATCAGTTCTTAAGCTTAAATAAGAGAATGGTTAGAAGCAATAATATAGTATACTTTAAATATTTGAAGGCTTGTTATTTTGTAGTGCTTAAGAAGCAGATTGTAACTATCAGATCATTCTTGAGAAATAAATTTGATTCTTAAGTTGATTCAGTAAGCTTAGTATTATGAAATACTCTTAAGAAGCAGTTTGCAATAAGTAGTTCAGAATGTAAGGAAATAGAGTGCATGGAAGAAGGGAACACAAAGAAGGGAATATAAACAAATTTATCCCGGTTCGCCCTTAACAACCTGGGCTATGTTCAGTCCTCACAACCAGTGAGATTTCCATTATTCCTTCTGAACATCTCAAGTATTCTTCTTACAGAGCCTCTTCAAGCGTCTAAGTATTCTTCTTCACATAGCCTCTCTAGGCATCTAAGTAGTCTTTCCTAGCCTCTCCAAGCTTCTTAACTTACACCTACGTTAAGATTCACTCTCTTACTAGGTTGAGGAGATACGATCAAAATGAGATGAAGATTGAGGTTCTAACACACAAAGTGTGGATAAATTATGGGATTCTTAAACTAGTTACAAATTGTTTCCCACTACAAAGCTCACAGTGCTAATACATAGGTTGGTACATTGGGTAAGAAGCAGGATGGATGATGAAGTTGATAGTTTTTCACTTGTACAGAGTTTTGGAACTTTTCAGCTTGTTCCCCTGCCTTGCCTCTGAGTTTTTCATCATTAGAAGTCTCTTATCCAGCCATGAGACAAATGTTTGCTTCTTATGAGTCCTCATCACCTTGGAATGATTCTTCTTCTTCTTCAGAATCATCCCAGATCACCATCATTGTTTTCTTCATCTACTCCTTCTTAGGGTGCTTCTTGAGTAAAGGGCATTCAATTCTGAAGTGACATGGTCTATTATATTTATAACAGATGACTTGGACCTTTTTGTCATCCTTCTAAGGTGGTTTCCTTGGAGGGAATCTTTTTCTCATTCTTCCCCTTGCTCTCCACATCTACCTTATCTTTCTAGTCATGAACGCTAAATCATCATCTCCTTCTTCATCTTCATCATCATCGTCTTGATCTTCTTAAGATTTTAAGGATGATGTAAGTATTGTGAGTTGCGAGCTTCTAGCTAACTTGCCTTTTTCATTCTTCGGGCTTGACTTTAGAGCAATCATCTTGCTCTTCTTAGGTTGTTCTTCTTTCAACAGTTCTTGTGCATGCACCTTGAGAGATCCCAGCAACTCGTCCATATTAAGAGTTTCCAGGTCCTTAGCTTCTTGAATTGTTGTGACTTTGGGTCTCTAGGGTTTTGGAAAGCTTCTTAAGATCTTCCTAACTCTTTCTGAGTTTGAGCTTTCCTTCCTAATTAACTTGAGATCATTCGCTATGACAGTGAACCTTATGATCATACCTTATATATTTTCATCCTCATTCATTTTAAACAGTTCGTATTGTCTAACAAGAATGTTGATCTTGGCTTCCTTGACTTGATTCGTTCCTTCATGTGCAATAATAAGTTGTACCATACTTCTTTAGCATATTTGCACATGGCCACTTTATCATACTCACTTCTGCCGAGTGCAGAAGTGAGAAAGAATCTTGCTTTGGAGTTTAAGAGATATATACTCTTCTCTGATTCTGACCATCGCTCCCCTTGCTTGGACATTCTGCACCCGAACTCATCAACTTCAGTAGGCTTATAGGGACCAGATTCAATTATATCCCATAAATCTACTTGTTGGGATTATATGAACAGCTTCATACAATCTTTCTAATAATAATGATAATAATCTATTCCATCAAATCGGGAGGCCTGTTTGTTGTTGCTCTTTCAGGAATGTACAGACTTGTGTTTGGTCCAGCCATTTCTCTTCTTGGATCTTTTCCTTTTCACACGCATGTGTGCTCAACCCCTTAGAGGGTGAGCTCTTATACCAACTGTAGTTGGTAAAGTCTCAAGAATGGGGTTTGAATTGAGACGGTTCTTAGCATTCTTGAAAAGTTTGAACTTCTTTTCTGATTTACTTGTTAAGGTTATGCAACTTGGATATCATAAAATCAGTTCTTCAGCTTAAATAAGAGAATGGTTAGAAGCATTAATATAATATACTTTAAATATTTGAGAGCATGTTATTCTGTAATACTTAAGAAGCAAATTGTAACTATCAGTTGATTCTTGAGAAATAAATTTGATTCTTAAGTTGATTCGGTAAGCTTACTATCATGAAATACTCTTAAGAAGCATTTTGCAATAAGCATCTCAGAATGTGAGTAAGTAAATAGAGTGCGTGGAAGAAGGGAAACACAAACACATTTATCCTAGTTCGCCCTTAACAGCCTGGGCTACGTCCAGTCCTCACAGCTAGTGAGATTTCCACAATTCCTTAGTTACAAGTATTCTTCTTACAAAGCCTCTTCAGGCGTCTAAGTATTCTTATTCACACTTTAGGCGTCTAAGTAGTCTTTCCTAGCCTCTCCAAGCTTCTCAACTCACACCTACGTTAAGATTCACTCTCTTACTATATAGCGGATTGCTTGAGGTTCTAACACAAGAAGTATGGATAACTATGGAATTCTCAAGCTAGTTATAAATTGTTTCCAAAGCTATTACACAAGTTGGTACAATGCATAAGTGATAAGTGCTAAATTAATGATAAATTTCTATATAATTACAACACTTATCAAGGGCAAAATGTTAAATTTATTCCCCAATTTATCTCTTTTTAGTTTAAAATGCAAATTTTGTGATTATTTGATTCAAATTTGAATTCGATGCTATTTTGATAAGAAATCTATTGATTTTGCAGATAAAAAGGAAAGTTTTAAATAGAGTAACAAGATAGCATCAAATAAGAATAAGATCAGCAAGAGATCAAGCTAAAAAAAGAGGGAAATCAGGAAAGCATAGCAAATAAAGATAAGATCAGTAAGAGATCAAGCTGAAAAAGAGGAAATCAGGAAAGCAGAAAATGGAGATCTGCGCTCTACCTGCACTGAGCGCAAGTGGAGCGCAGGAATAAAAATCCATCCCGTTTCCTGCGCTTCATCTGCGCTGAGCGCAGGAACACGGAACCCTAATTTCCAATGGGCCAAAACAAGGTTTCAACGGGCTTTCCAAAGTTCTATTTAAAGGACCTTTTGCAAAGATCAAAGAAGGAGACGGCGGAGCAGATCTGGAGTTACAGAAAAGTGTGACAGTCTCTCTATTAGTCTGTAATGGCTACCATGAGTAGCTAAACTCTCTCATAGGATTGAATGTAGTCGATTCAATCCCCAATTGTATTTGAATTCTTTTTGTTATTTATGAATCCCTATTTTTATAATATTGGTGTTTTTAATTTGTTCTTAATGTTTAGCTTCCGCCTTTGTGCCGGAGTTATGAATTGATTTTATGAGGCACACTGACAAGTGGTTTTATGAAATCATGTGTGAATTCTTAAGAGCCTAGACATAGGGATCTTGAATTCTGATTTGGTAAAAACACTAAATTCATGACTGTGGACACCAGGGTGAATTGATAACTTTAACAAATAAATCTTTAATCCGGGACAATTTACGACTATGGACACCAGGGTAAATTGTTTCTGAGTATTTTATATTTGTGGAAACCTTTGTGAAATAACTTTAATTTGTGCTTCAATATTATGATTATATATTCATAAATATCATTGGGGTGTTAAATAAGAAAGGGGTGCGATAGACGAAGTTCAATCCTAATTCCAGTAATTTGCTTAACCTTATCCCAATTTATTATTCTGTCTTTTATTATTGCAAACTACTCAACAAATATCTTCTCTCACTTGATAAGTGTGACCACTAAGATTTACATTGAATCGTTCCCTATGGATACGACAACCCCTTTTACTTACTATTATACTGCTGTGATTTTGGTACGCTTGCCAGAATTTCAACAATAAGAAGCAGGATGAATGATGAAGTTGATAGCTTTTTACTTGCACAGAGTTCTGGCACTTTTCAGCTTGTTCCTCTACTTTGCTTCTGAGTTTTTCATGACCTTTTATAGGCTTATGTGTTGACATAGGCGTTTGAATGTTCAACAACTCTTTTCAGATTTTGTGTCGACGTACTATGTCCACATTAGCATAAGCCAGCTTGCTTCTAAGATTGCCTCTTAATATACTGCCAGTTTTTCTTCTTAGTTTGATTCTTGGCTTACTTCTCAGTGTAATATGCTTCTTAGCATTGTTCAGAACTTCTTTGATCTTTTTTTAATGTGATTTCATCTTAGGATTTTTTTTATTGTGAGAATACCCTTTAGCTTGATGCATCTTTAGCTTGACGAGGTGTGCTTCTTAACCTTGATTTTACTTCTCAGTTTAACCCTTTTACTTATTTAGTTTTGTTCTCTGCATACTCAAGCAAATTGATTAGATAGAATGGTTGTCATAATGATTCTTAAATTTTTATGTTCTTGAAGGGTTGTCATCATTAAAACTTCTAAGTGTGAGAGGGTTTGTCTTAACATGCAACGCCCACACTTATTGAAAAAGACTAAATCATAGTATAAAATATCTAAGTTTTAATTGATAACAAGATGAAGAATGTTTATAAGTCTTTAGATCTAACAAAGTCTGGAGTGTATGACTACAAGTCTTAAGAAGGTCTAACGTCAAGATAAAGTACCCTGATAGTCTGAATCCCTCTCGAGGTCTTCAGACCCAATGTGACGAATATTCTAAAGGCCATTTCATCACCAGAAGTACTTGAGTCTATATCAATTCAAATATAAAATACCTTTGACTCAGACTCCGAATTATATGATTGAAGAAAAATCTCAGAAATCTTTCTAGAGAATAAAGCACAACAACACAAAAGCAGAAAGAATGTCAGAAAAGGACGTGTTGCATTGCGCAAAAACACTTTGGTCTATTTACTGCACACTATTGTTGCTGCAGAAAGGACAAACAATGACTCTATGCATTAAATGCTTAGAGAAAATGTAAACTTGCCCTCTCACAACAACTGTGTCTCCTGTAGCCTATAAATAGAAGAGTGAAATTGAAAGAGTATAAAACTATTGGACAAGAGCCCACACGTTGGAGTTTCGGTAACTGTGATTCTTTAATTCTTTTATTCCTTTTATTCTTTGAGCTATTCATTTCAAACGAGTTTTGACTTGAACATTCTTTGATAAATCTTTGTTTGTATTTTATTTATCCATATTGTATGTGTAAAAACCAGAGAATTTATCTCTCTTTCTTTGTGAAGATTTTTTAGAGCCTGAGGAGGCTTGTTTGTGTTAAAGAATACCTAGTAAAGGCTTGGGAAGGATGTTGAAGAATATATTGTGTTAACTTGTGGTTGGTGTGAACCGGGATAAACCTTTGTGTGATCTTATGTTTTTTATCTTGCTTTATACATTTTATCTAACCTGTGTTAAACTTGTGTTATCTTTGTGAGTATAAAAATTTTAGACTTTGGTAGAACTATTTCAGACTCAATCTAAAGATTTTCATAAACATCCTTTGCGAACTTGTGCAGCGAAAAACTTGTAAGTTTTGAAGAAAACATAATTTAACCTCTTTCTTATGTTTTACTTGTTTATCTCAGTTGGTATTAGAGTTCAGCCTCAAGGGTTGAGCATTTAAAAGTGCGTGAGGATAGATCCTATAAACATCCATGGCAGAAACAAGCTCAAGCAAGAACTACCTCACTTTTTTTTATAAGCAAGAACTACCTCATTGAAGGAGCCTCTATGACAAGGCCCCAACTTCCAATGGAGAAGATTATCATTACTGGAAAGATAAAATGAAACTATTCATTGAAACTGGTCACGTTAATCTTTGGGACGTCATAGAAAAATGAGACTACATTCCAAAGGCTGAAAATGATCAGGTGATTCCTAGAGAATGATGGACAACAAAACATAAAGCTAGAGTGCAACTCAACTCAAAAGCATAGATTTTCCTTCTATAAGCTCTAAGAATATCATAATATGATAATTTGTGTGGATGTACTTGTGCCAAAGATATATGGAACACCCTTGTTGTTGCCCATGAAGGAATAGATCTTGTCATACTTGCAAAAATCAGCATGCTTGTTCATCAATATAAGATGTTTAAGATGCATGATGGAGAAACCATTGATCAAATGTTTGGAAGATTCTAAACTATCACTAATGGTCGTAGATCTATAGGAAGAACCTTTGACAATCATTATCATATCATAAAGATCTTGATAAGTCTAACAAAGGAATGGAGACCTAAAGTTACGACCATCACTAAAGCTAAAGACTTAACAATCTTAAAGATGGAAGAAATTCTAGGTTCTCTCAAGGTTCATGAGTAGGGGCTTAATGAAGACAATGGAAAACCAAAATCCATTGCTCTGAAAACAAATAAGGTCACTCCAAATCCCTGAAGGCTGAAAAAACTTTGAGGAAGAATGTTCCTCAAGTGATGAAGAAGATGATGAGGATGAGCTATCTTTCATAAGCATAAAGATTAAGATATGGAGAAAGAAAGGGAAGTTCAGACGTGATCAACCCTTCAAGCCTAACAAGTTCAAGGGAAAAGAGGGCTTATTTCATGAAAAGTATATCATCTTCTTTGAATGCAAAAAGCCATGACATATGAAAGTTGAATGTCCTATGCTGAAAAATAAAGTTTCAAGAAAGTTCTTCAAGAAGAAAAAGGGAATCATGGCTATGTTGAAAGGTTTGGATCTATCATTTTCTGAAGATGAAGAAAGCAAGGAGGAAGAAGCAAACTTATGCCCCATGGCTAACACAAAACCAAAGGAGTTTCAAACTGAGGTAAATTTTAAAGAAGCTTATGATGAAGTTCTTGAAGACTCTCTCACTCTTATTTCAAAATACAAGGAACTTAGAAAATAAAATTTAAAGTTAAAAGCTTAAAATGAAAAGAACAACTCTTAGTTACTTGCACTTGAAAAAGAAGTCAACAGATTGAAGGAGAAAATATTCTTCTGACCACAACTTTAGTCTGAAGTCATAAATGATAACTCAATTGATTCTGAAATCTCTCAACTTCAGACCAAGATTGAAGAACTTACTAAAGACGTGGCCAACTTTGTTCGAGGACAAACCAACTTGGACAAGCTCTTAGTTTTTCAAAGGAGGTCCAAGAAAAAGACTGGACTTAGCTATGTTGAAGAAAAGTTACCACAAGTTTCAAAATCCTCTACTTCTACTTCAAACATTACTTGTAAAAGATGTGCTATGAAGGGACATAATGTCTTAGACCACTAGAAGTCAACATGCACTAACAAGAAAGAACCCAAAAAGATCTGGGTACCTAAAAACTTAAATGCTACTATTGTAGATATCCTTAATAAGACAAAAGAAACACCTTAACTGGTACTTTAACAGTAGTTGCTCACGACACATGACGGGAGAAAGGTCATGGTTCCCTAGAGTTGCACTTAAAACGTGATGGATATGTCACTTTTGGAGGCAACCAGAAGGGAAAGATTGTAGGGTATGGTAAGATTGGTAGGAAACCTCTACCCATAATCAATAATGTTCTTTTGGTTGAAGTATTGAAACATAGTATACTTAGCATGAGTCAATTATGTGACAGTGGATACAGTGTTTCATTCAACAAAGGTTGTTTCATAGTCTCGGACCATGTTGCCAAGACTTTGTTTCTGCTAAGAGACAACACAATATTTATAAGATTGATCTGGAAGATGTGAAAGATAAAAATGTAACATGTTTTTTTTGTGCAAAAGATGAAAGACTTATTTGCCATAAAAAACTTGGGCATGCAATTTTTTCAGAAAAATTAAAAATTGAACAAGCATAATCTTGTTAAAGGGCTATCCAAAGCATCTTTTAAAAAGGATTTTGTTTGTGAAACCTGTCAGAGAGAGAAATGAACAAAAAAGCTTTTTTCAGTCAAAAAATGGTTTTTCCACCTCTTGACCTCTTGAGTTGTTACATATGGATCTTTTTGGACCAACCAAACTGCTAGCCTTGGTGGAAAGTGTTTTGGATTTATCATTGTTGATGACTATTCAAGATTCACATGGGTAATCTTTTTGAACCACAAGTATTCGTCTTTTGAAAGGTTTGTGATCTTTTATGAGAAAGTACAAAATGAGAAAAGTTTCTGTATCTCAGCACTAAGAAGTGACAATGGTGGAGAATTTAAAAATTCATTATTTGAAAGGTTTTGTGATGAAAATATAATTTCTCACAATTTCTCTACACCTAGAACTCCACAACAAAATGGAGTGGTTGGGAGAAATAATAGAACTCTATAGGAGATAGCAAGGACTATGCTCCATGAAAATTCTCTCCCAAAGTACTTATGGGTTGTAGCAGTAAACACTACTTGTTATGTACGGGATAGAATCTTGATCAGGCCATTCTGAAAAGGACACCTTATGAACTGTGGAAGGGAAGAAGACCCAACATATCTTACTTTAATCCATTTGGATGTGAGTGCTTTATTTATAACACTAAGGATCAAATTGGAAAGTTTGATTCTAAAGTTGACAAGGGAATTTTCCTTGGATATTTTGAAACATCCAAAGCATTTAAAGTTTATAACACTAGAACTTTGGTAGTTGAAGAATCAATCCATGTAAAATTCAATTATAACTATCAGATCTAGAAGATGATTTTTCAGGTCTTAATCTCAATGAGGATTGTTAGACCCAACCAGAATTGAAATAAGAATCTCAGTCTGAACTAGTCCAGACTCTGCCAATTGTTAAATCTTAGTATGGAGAAGATCAAACCAAAAGAGATTGGAGATTCAAACCTGATCATCCACCAGCACTAAATTTGGAAATCCTTCAGAAAGAGTTAGAACAAGATCTACATTTAGAGAAGGAGGATGTCTTGCACTATTGTCAGAATTTGAACCAAAATATGTTGATGAAGATTGGATCTTATCTATGAGAGAAGAGCTCAATCAGTTCACCAGAAATGATGTTTGGTCTCTAGTACATTATCCCAAGAACAAATCCATTATTGGAACCAAGTGGGTATTTAGAAACAAGTTGGATGAATAAGGAAAAGTGGTAAGAAACAAGGCAAGGCTTGTTGCTCAAGGATACAACCAACACGAAGATATTGATTTCACTAAAACTTTTGCACCAGTAGCAAGGTTAGAAGTTATTCGTATAATTCTTTCATTTGCATCTCATCATAACTTAAAATTTTTTCAAATGAACATAAAGAGTTTTTTTCTTAATGCAATAATTGAAGAAGAGGTTTATGGTCTGAAATGAGCACCTGGGTTTGAAAATAAATCTTTTCCTAATAATGTATTCAAGCTTAAAAACGCACTGTGTAGAGCTTGGTATGGCAGATTGAGTACCTTTTTAATTGAGAACGAATTTATTAGAGGAGAGGTTGATATTACCCGTTTTAGAAAACATTACAAGGAAAACTTCATTTTAGTTCAAATTTATGTAGATGATATTATCTTTAGAGCTACTGATGAGAAGTTATGCAAGGAATTCTCTAAGCTGATGTACGGTGAATTTGAAGTGATCACGATGGGAGAACTGAAATTCTTCCCTAGTCTGCAATCATACAAGAAGATGATGAAATCATCACCCATCAACAAAAGTATACCAAGGAATTGTTCCACACTATTTGTCATCTGGGCACAAAAATAACGTCATTGGGGTTGGAACCTTCTAATGAAACAAGAAGAAGAAGAGAGAAAATGGGAGAATAAGGAAGCACACGATTGTTGGAGTTGAAGTCTTTAATTTGACAAAACCACGTCATTTTTGTGCCACGGTGTATACTATAGTGACAAACAGTGTAACATAGTGTCACTAAATTTGACACATCGTAAAAAAAATTAACAGGAAACAAACAATTGAACTATAGTGACAAAAAAAGCAATAAGTCAGAGATTATATTGAGATTTTTTATTTCTTAAGGATTAAACTACATGACCCGAAAAAATCAAAGACAGATTTGCTAGTTTGCTCGTTGGAAATTACATCATTTGAGACGTTTAAAGTTAAGGGCTAGGGGCGTACCACAAAAGAGGGGGCGAGGAGAGAGAGAGTTGGAAATTACATCATTTGAGACGTTTGAAGTTAAGGGCTAGGGGCAACGCATTTTCAAAATTTTTTGAGATTCATGTATTTTTAAACTCAAATTTGAAATGCAATAGCTACATAGGCTAACTCTCCCAGTAGAGTTTTTTCTATGCACAAGACTCGAATCCCAGCCCTTATTTAAGGGGAATCAATCATATACCACTTGAACCAACCTCATTGGTAGAGGAAAATTTATTTTATACATTATTAACTTGTGATTTAACATATTCCAGATGTACCATCCATAGTTATTGTTTATTTTATATATGACTTTTTTAAATATAATTTTTAAAATAATAAATTTAGAAAACATTACATTATTTATAAAATTAATATAAATTAATATTTTCAACTTAAATGAAAAATATAGAGAATTAAATGAAAAAATAAAGTAAATGACACAAATATAATATAAATTTCGAAGATTAACCTCTAATAAGAAAAATAAATTCAGACCATAAAACTATTACTCAATTTATTTGTGTGTGAGAAGTATATTTGGTTCACATAAAAGAATGAAAGAATAAAACTTATTTTAATTACTATACGCCGTCAGTGTAAAATAATTTTATACAGTCATTTAATTATGTATTGACACATCATTTAATGAATTTAATAACATATGATATGTCATATTCATTAACTGATGTGGTAAAATATTATTGAATAACAATATAAAACTTTTTTAAACTGATAATGTATAATAACCAAACTCTTAAAATAAAATTCAATTTATTTGTTTGTGTGAGAAATATATTTGGTTCACATAAAAGAATAAAATAATAAAACGTATTAAAAATTAAAATAAAAAATAATAATAGGGTTTTAGACTTCGGTTAGGTTTATCATCCCATTCCTTGTTCCTGGCGGAAAAACACAACAGACTCAATACACAACATACGAACCAAAAGACCGATGGGTTCTCACGGCGCACCGGCGGCGGAGGCGCTTATAGCATCGGGCCGGAGCTCCGAGAAGCTCAGCCTCCCAGCTCTTCAATCCAAAATGAAGTGTGACCCAGAAGGCTACGAATCAGAGCTACTCCTTCTCCTCAACCAATTCAATTCCTCTTTGGAACTCTTTCAGCAACAAGCCAAAATGAACTTCACCTCCATAACCGGCATTGGCACCGACCCCACCGTCGCTAAAGACCTCGGCGACAGGGCCATGTTCCTCGCCCACGTCACTCCCTTCTACCCCAACCACCTCGCCGATTTCCCTCTTAAACTCGCCGATTTGCTTCGCTCCGCCGCGCGCACGCTACCTTCCGGGCTTCGCTGCCACCTCACGCAGGCCCTCATCCTCCTCGTCAACCGAAAGGTTTGCGTTCGATTAGATTTGTTTTTGTGAATGAGAGTAGTGTTGCGGTTTGATTGATGTAAATTTTGTGCAGTTTGTCGATGTTGGAGAAACGTTGTCGTTGTTCATGGAGCTTCAAACTCTAGGTGACAGAACGCTGAAAAAATTGGCGTTTGATCACGTTATTCATAGCATAAGGCGCATGAACCAAAAGCATAAAAACGAAGCCAAGAACCGTGCGCTTCAGAATGTCCTGTTTACCATGCTACAGGTTTGTGAATTTTTCTTCATCTTTCTTTGGTTTCTTTTGGTTTTGTGCAAGTTTGGTTTAGATTAGTTTTTATGGAAAAAAAAAGAAAAAGAAGTGTTTAGATTAGTTTTTTTATTCTGATTACAAGCTATTTAAGACGCTAAATAAGGTAATCCGAACACACATTTCTTCGAACTAAGTGAATGAGATTGTGTTTTTGAATAGCAAAAGGATGAAGAGCGAGCTAAGAGGGCGCTTGTGACTCTTTGTGAGCTTCACAGGAGAAAAGTGTGGTTTGATGAGAGAACAGCAAATGCAATTTGCACTGCTTCCTTCCATCCAGCATCGAGGTATGTTTATCTTTTGTTGGATTACTGTTGCAAATTTTATTATCTTAGGCCTAAAGATTATGATTTTGTCTGTGTCTCTCAGGATCATGATAGCAGCTTTGTCATTTCTGCTTGATTATGAGAAGCTTTTAGACAATGAAGATAGTGATGATTCCAGTAGCGATGATGAATTGACCGAATCACCTCAAGTTATCCTCAGTAAGGAGACAGTTTATAAGGTGAGGTTGAATGATAACCATTGAATTAGCTTTGTGTTATTCTCTCAATCAATAGCTTTCATATATTTGTTTCCAAACACTAAAAGATAATTGTGTTATTAAGTTGATATGAAGGATGTTGGCATTGATTATCTGACAATATATTTGGGAGTTTTGGAAAGGGTAGACTGTAGAGTAGAGTGGTTCATAACGGAGTGGTGTGGAATGTGATTGAGTGGAAAGGTAATTTAATAGAGTGAAGTGGATCACGGGTTTAACTGTCAATACTACCCTTGTAGACTAACTATTATATGAGTTCATAAATAATAAATAATTTAACCAAGATCAGAACTTACAATTTAAATTAAAGTAAAAATGCTATAATTTGTTGTTAAAAAATGTCTGACAAGAAGAAATTCAGAACAAATGCAGACTATCCTCTAACTTTCATATTTAACTTCATGCTGATACAAGCACCGATAAACTAATGAAGTAGTGCAGTATATTTAGGACGCTTTAACGCCTTGTTCAATACAAATATACAATACTTGGCATAGTATCATGTTTAAATATATAGAATATTTGACTTATCAGCGAGCTAATTTTTTTCAAGAGACATACACTGATATAAAGATGTGCAAATGCAAATTGAACTCAAAGAGTATCTAGACATGCACTGAGATGGAATCCAATGGTCTAGATAATATAATATAAAATATTATATTATGTCAAATAAGAAAACATCAATTAACAAGAATCGCTTGATTACAACAAATCTCACTTCTTATGTAGGGGAGGAAAAAATCTTGAGATAAGACATAAAGCTATCGTTCAGAACAATTAGAGGGAAATTAGAAAGATTAAAAACGAGTCAGGGTTATAATTGCATAACATTTAGAGAAATAGTTAGTTACATCCCAAACCCTCCAAATTGGGAGGCTTGAGTGGTATAGAGTGGTTTGGGTTTCCCTCCGTAACCATTTTGTTCCATTACTAATAAAACTCTCAAACAATGGGTTGAGATCTCTTTATCGCTCTACTCCATTACCCATTAGTCCACTCCACCCATCCAAGCATAGCTTGAAGTACCTTTTTTAATTTGCACTCATTTTTGTGAGAAGGATGTTAGGAGCATTGAAACATGTTTCAGATAGTTCTTGTTGAAGTTTGCACTTAGTTGTCTATAATTGTTGGTCATGTGTACAAAATTTCAGGCAAGCCATCAAGGTACATCAGCTAGCAAAAAGAAAAAGAAAGCAAAACTGCAACGTGTCATACGTAGCATGAAAAGGCAACAACGCCAGTCATCTGAACGGAGCAATAACAATTACTATTCACCACTTAACCACCTGAAAGATGCTCAGGTTCAAAATTTTTTGTATCATCATCATAGATATATTTTAGGTTTGCATTGTATTTATATCAACATCTTGATTCCATATGATCTGCAGGGTTTTGCTGAGAAGCTGTTCTCACGTCTACAGAAATGTAATGAACGATTTGAGGTGTGTACTCTAATTAAAATAAAAGAAGCATTCCTATAATGTTTGTAAATGAAGATTTGCAATTCCTTTCCGTATCTTCTGATGGTTATTCAAGATTACATATTTACCGGTTTCTATGATTTCCTTATGTAAATTTTAGGTTAAAATGATGATGTTGAAATTGATTGCTCGAACGGTTGGACTTCACCGGTTAATTTTGTTGAACTTTTATTCTTTTCTTCAGAAATATATTCAGGTATTATTTGATAAATTTAGTGAAATTGGGTATTTTGTGTATTACTAAAGTTTGACAATTGTGATATATGCATTATGCTATCAGCCTCATCAACGTGATGTCACAAATTTGCTTGCAGCAGTGGTTCAGGCTTGCCATGATATGGTACAGTATGATTGTGATTTTTTCAAGATTTTTTTTTTATATTTAGTAGCTTTTTTCTTTCAAATTATGATTCTTAAGTAAATTTTTACTAAGCTGTTCTCTTATGTTTTTCTTTGTATCCTATGACTCATTGAAGGTGTTATTTGGATGCAGGTTCCTCCTGATGCAGTTGAGCCCCTGTTCAAACAAATAGTAAATCAATTTGTACATGACCGTTCACGTCCAGAGGTATTTTTTTGGGTCTGATTAACATTTGATACATTGCTGTGTGTGTGTGTGTGTTCTTTTTTTTTATAGGGACACTCAACTTTGATTTGTTGATGAATTTGGTTGATATTTTTAGGCTATCACTGTTGGACTAAATGCAGTCAGGGAGATTTGCATGCGCATGCCTTTGGTAACTACTGCACCTCATCCTTTGGAAATATCTGCATTTTACTGATTTATGTTTTCACAAAATATATCTTGTGCTGCCAATAAGAGTTGGTTAACTAGTAGGATCAAACTACATTGATAATGGGTTCGTCCCTATTGGTGTTCCTTCAATAGTAGTCCTTCAATAGTAGGTCATTCATGAGTACCTTGTTTAGGAGGCCTGTGGCATGGACCTTGGAATGGGACAACATCCTTTGACCCTAAACTTATATTATCAATATCCTTTGCTTTTGTTTAAGTTCCTGAACATTTCCTTTGTGCTATTTTAATCTTTTGATTTTGAACTGTAGCTAATGAATGAAGACTTACTACAAGACCTTGCCCTATATAAGAAGTCACATGAGAAGGCAGTTTCAGTTGCAGCTCGATCTCTAATTGCATTATTCAGAGAGGTAGGTCATCCTGGCTCCTTTATTCTTTTGGGGGTGGGGGGAGTGTGCTAAAGCACAATAGCGTTCTCAATCTCTTATATCCATTTGTCCAAACATCTAAATGTTTTTCCTTTGCAGATTTGCCCTTCACTGCTAGTTAAGAAGGACCGTGGGCGGCCTGTTGACCCTAAGGCAAGACCAAAGGCCTTTGGAGAAGTCAACGTTGCTACTGACGTTCCTGGTGCCGAGTTGCTGCAGATTGTTGATGATTCTGATGAGGGGGAGAGTGGTGATTCTGATGATCCTGTATCAAGTGGCTCTGATGATGACCAGGAAAATGATCAGATGAGTATATATGATGATGATGAGAACCAGCTATGCACTGATGATACTGGAAGTGATGATGATGAAGCTGAAGATGATGATCTTGTATTAGAAGACGAAGATGAGAAAAGTTCTGATTATGAAACTGGTGTTAGTGAGGCTGATGATGATGATGTTGAGGATAAGGAGGATGACCTTGAAGACAGTGACCAGGCTGATGAAGAGGATGAAGTTTCAGAACATGAAGAAGATAATGATCTGCATACTTTTAGTGATGATGGAAGTGTGGAGACAAAAAGTGCATTGAAAGAGACTGCAAAAAAAAGGAAATTTACTGATTTTAATGGTCAACTTCTAGCTGCTGATACAAGTCTCCGGGCTTTGAAGAAATTGGCAGGAACAAAGGTGGGGCACGCCCTACCAGAATCTAAAGATGGAATTCTTTCTAATGAGGACTTCCAGAGGATCAAGGAACTAAAGGTTTGTTCATCTCTTATTCCGTAAGCTCAATTTCTAACATTTGTAGCTTTTAGTCTGTTGAATTTATTTAAGTAATTTATAGGCAAAAAAAGAAGCAAGAATTGCATTGGCCCAGCATGGACTAGCAAAATCAGCAGCAATTAAGGTTCCAAGCTCGGATCAACTAAGTTTAAAGCGAGTGGATGGTACTATGCTTGAAGTAAGTGGCTTTAGCTTGTTTCAATTTTGTAGATGATCTCTTTCTGCAATCCATGCCGAAAAAGTGAAACACAGGCCTTTGATTAAATAAGATACATTTCTAGATTTGCTTTATAATACATTTCTTTTACACATTTGGTAATCAAATTTACCTATTCATGCACACACCTTCTAGGTTCATGTAAGGAAAAAGATGAGCAAGGATGAAAGATTGGCATTAGTTAAAGCAGGGAGGGAGGAAAGAGGAAAATACTATGCTCGAACAGCAGTAAAACAGAAAAAGGTATGTTAGTTGCTCTTTTTTGAAATTTTTTTGTAATCTTACTTTGAACTGCTATGGAATTTAACTGAAATCCAACATCTTTGCATTCTTCGGTGGCTTTCTTATACTCTCTTATCATCTTAATTGATTTTTAATTGTCATACCAAATATGGACATCTTGAATATCTCCAAATGGTGTGGTCAAAGCCCCAGTTGATTGTCCAAATCTAGTACTGAGGCATTGCATTTCTTATGCATATATATTATATGACAAAAGTTAAATCGACAAACAAGACCACATTGCTAGAGCTACTCACCTGGCCTGGACATAATTAATTTCCTCGTAAAATTTTTAATTATCAATGAAGTATCTTGATCGTATGAATTTGAAGTTCTGAAAGTGGAAGTAAACATCGTATAAAAATGTTACTTGCTGCTTGGTTGCGTTCAAATCCAATGGACGTGTATTGTTTCTTGTGAACAGACGGGTGGCCTAAGCAACCGACAGAAGGAACACAAGAAGAAAATGCCACTGGCTGCAAAGAGAGACAAGGTAGCAAGATCTCGAACAGAGAAAAAGAAAAAACAACAGCGGTCCGGCAAACAGTTCCGTGGGAGGAAAGCGTGGAAACAATGAGCAATAAACAGTGTCACATTATAAACTGCGTTTTTTTTTGTTCTTTCATTGTTCGTTGGGTCAGTTATTACAGTTACTCCAGCGGAGATTCTATTTAGTTATTAGTTATTCCATTTGATCAATTAAATCCATTTCTCTCACGTCCCATAATGTTAACATACTTGTATTGAACGATTTTGAGCTTCTTATATTGAAGTTAGAGAAAAACTAAAGAAGACTATAGAACACTAGAGACAAATGGGTTAGTCTTAATATCTATGAACTTGATACATAATAGGAAATTTTGGTGTCATTTAATCCATATAGGTGATCACATTTATTGGGATTAGGCTTGATTGTTATTGTATAGCAGTTTTCTTATTCATTGTATTGAATTTAGTGACACTGTTTCATCTAGTGAAATTCTTTTTCATAGTTCATTGGCATAACACATTACTACTGTGTTTGGTTGAATTGGGAATCTCGAAATCATGGTTACAGAAGTCACAACACAGGCTTTTGTTAAAATCATGGTTTTGAACTTTCTCAACATGAAACCAAAGATGAACTACTCACAATTTTCCATTCGATGACAACACAATCATTAACTGGAAAAACTGGAAAAATTGCGTATAATGTACTACTTAACAGTACAAATACAAAAGAAATGGAGGAAACCAGAAAGCATAAGATCCTGTGGAGTCTGGTTTTAAATTGGATTTGGCTTTTCTATTTTCATGTCTGCATATTACACTATGAAAGATTCGTAGCATACATATCTTAATTTCTTCTTTCAATCGTTGAGCGAAAACAGCTATTAATAAAAAGCGCTTGCCAAAACAGATACTAATGACTATTTGTACAATATTTTTTAGACATAAAAATGTCTCTTTCCTGATAAACATTAAATAAATGAAATTTATCAAAATTTGTAAAATCTATGAAGATAAAAAACAATTTTTCTAAATCATAAAAATCTATCATGATAAGTTTCATCGTTTGAGAACGAAAGGAAAGCCATATTCTGTGATGCCTGGTGGTGGGAAAGAAAGAGCTTTCATTCTAGGCCTAGATCCCAGAATTAATATGATTAATTCTGATGATGCGAGACTGGTGTTAGGGGAATGATGATGCGAGACTCGTTACTCGGTGATAACTTATATAATTAATAGATTAGTACAAGGAACAAATATGCATCAGCATAAATTACTTGGGGAGGTTAATGACAAATCGCACAAAATGGTAGCCAGACGAAAATTTTAGGAACCGAACATTTTCCGGAAGGATCTTGCTATAACTTACAACCTACATCCAAATTCACATTTAGCAAAAACATGATATTTTTAACGGCTGTGAAGAGGAAAACCAGTGTTCAGTAGGAAACAATCTCTTCAGAACACGAAGGCAAATCACAACTCTGTCCAAATATATCAGGGATTCCATCCCAATTATTCTTTTCTCTTGCTTCCCAATAGCCACCTATATATCGGTAACAACCATCCTCATCCTTTTTAAACCATCTAGGCTGCCATCCTCTTTCTTGCATCTTTCTTGCCTGAATTGTGAGTCAAGCATGAGTTACAAGAATTTTCAAGAAAGAAAATCTTAACACGCACAAAATAGCATAAATCTAAGGCCCCGATATTCTACTAACAGATTGCTTATGACAGTAAACCAAGCAAAAAGGAGGAAAATCCAGTGATACCGAATAATAAGCACATGGGATTATTTGCAAACAAACAGAAATTATATCATGCTGGAAAAAAATGTTACAAGGTCTTGTAAATGTTGACACTATGCCAGTATTGTGAAGGAAAAAAAAGAGAGAATAACAAAACCAGCTAGTAACACCTGGAGAAGAAACAGCAAAAATCTGATGTAGGCCATATAGATATTCCAACACCCTATATTCAAAGGATCAAAAGCCATGTGTAGTGGGTGAATTACCTGTCTCTGCAACTGTTCAAGTCTTAGTTTCTCTGCATTTGCCAATTCATATTCTCCATTTTCTAAATGTCTTTGATCTGGTCTCAACCTTGAGTCAGTTGGGGGCAACTTCTCACATAAACCAGGCGTTATTTCATTCAAGGAAATTGCAAAAGGAGAGAGGTTGTATCTTGTCTTCGAAACATAGTTGTCCCTTTCCCATAATAATGCAGCCTCTGTCATTGGATCATAACCTTTTGGCTTTGTAGTTGGATTCCCAAGTACATAGTACATTGCTTCATCCCACTTCCCAATTAACATGGCTACCTTCTCTCCAGTTCTGTTGTCTTGAACAAACCCATGGACCTGACATATATGATTAAAAGTTCACTGTTTTATAAAACTCGGAACAAGAAAAGCAGATTGATTTCAGGCTACTCATTTGTGTCTAACAAATGAGAAGAGGCAAATTAACAGGAATATAAATTTTAACCGAGGAAATTGTGGTAACTGAATTGGAAAGCACAACAGACAAGAAATACTGTTCCACTTGTGTTCTTTAGGTACTTGGTTTGAGAGAATATATTGTCTTAATTTCTTATTTTCACAAATAATTACAAAAAAGCCACTTTGTTTCCTTTTCTAAAGTATTTGTATATGAAATAGTTAAAATAACTTTTTATTGTTTTCACTGTTTTTGTACAAATCTTTGAAAATAAGAAACAAAGTAAAATCAAGGTGGCATTTTTGTAATTATTAGTATTAAATAAAGAAAAACATAATATATTTAAGAAAATAAAGTTTATTTATCTACCAAATGGAAAAAAAAAAAACAGTTCATGCATTCATTATCCTACCTGATGTGGATTTCGGTCTATGATAGATTGCTCTTTGAACTTCAGTTTGCAAGAGTAGTTGCCACTGCCCTTGATGTGCATGGTACCATAGTGGTCACAATAAATTTTACCTAGTATGATATTGTATATGGAAGTCGTGACCTTGCTCCACTGAAATGTTTCACCATCCTCAAACTGTAAGGTGAGGACACCTACAGGATCTAACTGAATAGAACGCCCCCAGAATTTTCCTTTCAAATTGGAGTCTGCCCAGAACTTCCATCCTCTTCCCTCACAGTGACAAGCAACAATCATTGGATGATGACTAACCTGCAGCAAGTTTCTTGTTAGTTGAAAATAAGCAGCATAAGATAGACTCAAATCACTGCCATTTTAGGATTCAATAAGGCAATGATGAAACAACATAATTTTCCTTATTGTTATATTTGCCTGTAAATTATACTCATTCCCAGAAACCTTGGTTGACAGAAGAGTTAAGGGAAAAATGCAGTTACCTTCTCTGAGAAAAACTTAAGTCCTTTATCTGGATAGTCGGCTTCATATGTCTCCCCAAGTAGAGGATTGAAAGGTTTACACTGTCTACCTTCAGTTGACGCATAGCTAGACACAGCAAAAGCTGCAATATTTAGAATTCTCATCAAATCATTCCCCTGCACCATGCAAAACCCTGATTCACATCATACTTTTCAAACAATGCTAATCCAATAAACATAAAACATATAAAGCATGCACTCTAAATCTTTTCCTTTCTCAACTTTCTTCTATGATATTAAACTTGAACACTACATTTCACATCAAATTAATTTGTAACCAGGTCTAGCAAAACATACTTTATATGGAATCACAGTCCTGTAAAAAGCAGTATAACCAGAACCCTATCTATTCAAGCCCCTGATATCAGTATAAAACACAGTGTCAATGTCAAGTTAGTTCTGAGATCTTAATTCATGCAATATGGACATGGTTAATGTACATGTTTGCCTCTTTTTCCTGTCAACGCAATCTCCTGGGGGAATTACTTAGTACTTACCCAACAACATGCAACAAAACTATATTTTGCTTCTTACAAGAAAACCAAAGTTTAAAGATCAAATTGTCCCAGCATTATGGTTTATTCATGACTAAGCCTGGCTCTAATATTCAAATCAAGTTGTTATATCATTAGTTGAGCTTAAATTTGCTTAACAACCCCATTAAGCCCAAAATCATAATTTGAAAAACTGGTCATAGCTCCCCTTTGAAATCACTTCTGCTTTTACGTACCAACATTAACCCATAATTTACAAATTCACACCCTTAATTTACCCAAGAAAATTCTAAACCAAACCCATTAATCCTAATGTTCCAGCTCTCCTATAGCAGCTGAGGACAATTTTGAATCTATATTCACTGACATATCTATCTTACAAAAACTCAAAAGTTATAACAAAGTCTTTAGAGAAGTCGAAGCAATAACAAGAAATACAAAGCAAAAGTCATATTTTAGTCTGTGACTCTGTGGTCTAAGTCTAACAGTGTGTAGTCTGACAGAAGTTGTACAATAGTAAATGTGAGGGGAATTTATTCGTTTATTCTTGGATCATCTATATAACTAGAAACTTTTGGCAACAGTATTAGAAAGCAAAAAAGTGGGAAAAAGAAAGAAATAGACTGAATTTAAGAAACAGCAGTGCAGACAAAAATTTGGAAAATGTGTAAGAATAATTTGGTAAATAATATAAGTGCAGATTTGATGGGCCTAAATACTAGATGGACGAACTACAAGTACAAAAGTTTATAACATGTTGATCAAGTGAAAATTATGAAGCTATATGAAATGTTGAAAATCTTTATAAGCAGCAATTTCCTTAAAATTAACCAAACATATTATCTACCTTGATAAAATGAACCTAGGAGATCATGCTTTTAAAACTGCTTTGTGACAAAAGAAAGCACAGCTGAGGACCTGACCTGCTTTCCCCACTCCAGTGCTCTATCAACCAGGTATGAATACTCTAGGTCTTCAAAGCACTTTTGCAACGAGGAGAGTGGTTCATTAAAATAAACAGGGAGACAGACTCCAGAAAGATCCTTCCCAATATTGTCTTTAATAATTGACCACAAGCCAACAGGCTTCTCTTTCTCTTTTGGCTCTGGTAAGTTATCCCTTCTTTTGACATATGGATAACTTATATCTTTGATCTCCTTCTCAAATCCATGCAAACCATCATAAAGAATATAATCTCTATCAAGTATACTGGCATTTCCCATACCTTCCCTACTTCGGTAGGAAGCACTTCTTAAGGCATCTGAATACAAAATCTCATTTGTATCAAAATATGTTCCATCATCATCATCTGTTTCAGCATCTGCTCCATCTTGACTTTCATTATCTGCTACTGAATCAGTAGCACTGCCCTCCGACATAACAGAATAGAAATCTGAGACATGAGGGGGGTCAAGTTAAGGAGTAAGTCAACTGCCACCAACAAGGAAACTTAAAAAAAAAACCAGTCGATAAAGCAGGCTACAGATATTTCATTAACTTCCTAATGCTCCATAAAAATTACAACTACCAGAAGTCAATCATGTTAAAAAAGAACGCTATAGATGATTGGTAGTTATTCAATCTCTAGCATTAATTTTGAAAAATCATACTTGAATTTAAAATATATGACCAGACTAAACAGAACTATCCAAAATGGTATTCATGTTGACTTCTTTGCAAGTAGAATTTTAATGGTAATTAAAGGAAAAAGACATATCAGATGAAAATTAATACTCACCACTAAATCTTCTATTCCCTTGTCCACAATATGACTCACGTTCCTTTGTTTCATCCACTACAGTAGTTTCCAACTCTATTTTCTCCGTCTGCATTGATGTTTTTAAGAGAAAATCAAACTCTCAACTAGTAAGAATTTCTATTTTAACAGGGCACTGACAGCATATATAGGAGCAAAATGGGATGTCAATTGAATAAATTCCATAAAAAATTCAAGAACACCAACAGCATGTACTCACTACTCATTAAATAGTGGCCACAAATCAATGTGACTATGTGCTAGAGGAAGAAGAGTCTCCTAGTTAGCATTATTATAAAGAGTAATACAGTGCTCTTTTACTTAGAGTAAGAGGAATACAATGGTTATGCAAAATCAAAAGTAATCCAGGTTAGGGATGAGCATATCCATGGCATGTCATTGACAGAAACATTACTTAGGGAGGTTCAAACAATATACCCTAATCCTGCAATATTCTTTATGTAGCATAAAATGTCAACATTCATCTTAAAATCCTTCTGTACATTTTGTATTACCTAAAACACTAGAAGGCTAGTGTAGAATTGAAAGTAACGTAACAGTGTAAACACCCAAGGCTTCCATTGTTAGGCTATTGATCCCCACAATCAGTTCAAAATCTTGAGCCAGACAAGAAGAGCTGGGGAAAACTTAAAAACCAAATACCAAAAAGAAAAGCTGCTTTCATGGCTAGGCCAGAAAACCATTATCATGTTATAACCATCCATGATGCAAAATGCAGGTTTTTAATTAGGAGAAATGTTTCAGGATGTGTTTCAAAAGGAAAGAATGATACCTCCAGTTGTTTTAAGGTGTCCAGCAACATAACATGTTTCTGCTGAAGATACTTCAACTTGCCTTGAAGATATGAGACTTCAGAGAGCATAATAGACTCACAGTCATTAATGATTTCTTCACTTATGCCTTCCTGTGACAATCGTGATCGGAGCTTCTCTGTTGAAACTACAATATCTTCTGAAGTTGCAAGATCACTACTTGTTAGAGCTCTAGGAAAAAGATCTTTTGCAGACTGTAGGGCCTCAATCCACATTGCTCTGTCTTCTCTAGATACACACCGCAAGTGAAGAGTTTTTGTCCCGGTAAATATGGAAAGCCGCTTGTCATCAGATTTGCTGGAACGAACTGAAGAAACCTGTGAACAAGACATATATAGATTTAGCACTTACAGGAAGAGACAAGAAAGGAAAGTTTATATGAAAAAGAAAAAAGCCAAGCACATCTTTATGCATTATATAATACAAGTGTAAGGATGTAATCACAACCCCGCAACTATTTCTGCGGATGAAGTTTCAGCAGCAGCTAGTAAAATACATTGAACAACCCAATATTTCAAATACCTTAGCGACCCACATATAATTTAACAAATAATCAATTCAACACAAACATCAATAATAAGTAAGGATTGTTTAATCACTACCCGGTTGTGGTATAAAAGAAAACATGATAATCCAATCATACAGAGTACATATTTTAAATACATTTCAAAACGGATGCTTGTTCATGCAAATGGAAAAGAAATGTGTGCGCGTCAGTTACATATGTTTCATTTAATACCCCTGTGTTATTCGGCATGTCAGCAATGAATATGTCCCAGTTCTCTGAACCTCACACAACCTTCCACCCACTCCCCCTTTCTTCCAACTTTTCTGGCAACTTAACCAAGCAGCATTAAGAAATTAATAAAACTTCACTTCAGACATGTATATGACACTAAAGCGGATAGTTTAAACTTGGATAAAGTTTGAGCAAAAGGACTCATTAAAAAATTGTTCAAAACAAGAAAAATAAATAAAAGCGACTGCATGATATATAAGACCCCAGAAAATTTAGTGTATAAAGGCATTTCAATATTTTTATTAGTGCGTTTGATTGGGACCAGAAAAGAAAAAACAAGGAGTGCATCAGGGACCTTAGGCTTACATACAGAACATCACAGATTACTGATTTTAGCGAGAAAAAGTGTAGCAAAACATTAAACTTTGTCGGCATGAAATATCATCATAAGAACATACCTTCAAATGTATCTCACCGAAGGGCTTGCATTGCTTGGTTGCTCCTCCTCCTCCTCCTCCTCCTCCTCCTCCAGTAGCTCGATTCAGATTCCAATTCGCCTTTTTCATATACTTCGATGACTCTTCGCCGATCACCCTAACACTCCTATCCCTAGCGGGACTCATCAAGATCTTGTCCGGTCCATGAATCTTATAATACGAAAGCACGCCATCTTCCAGCACGAACCACCTCGACCTCCAACCCTTCCCGTAATTCACCCACTTGTACAGTATCCCAGCCACACTTCCGGCTACGCCGCCGCCATTGCCGCCGGCGAACACCTTGGAATCCCGAGGCTCGTGGACCGCGTCATCTTCATTGTGATTCACCGCGGCGGAGGAGGCCTTAACTGAATCGGCACCACCGTGAGACGACGAGTCCTGAGTGGAGAAGCTCGATTTGGAAGCACTGTTCACAGTTCTGATGGTTGAATCGAGCCCTAACTGACACTGACCGGGCGATTTGGCCACCACAGGGTTGGTCCGGTCCCGATCGATCGAAACCGGAGCAATGCAGCACAGAGGATTCATCGTTCACTCAAAACCAACACATGATCGAGCAAAGATCGATTCGTTTCGATTCGCGATTGAGATTGCAACTGATCGCAGATTCGAGATGCGAGGCGAAACCAACAGTTTCGTATAAATGCGATGAAACATAAAGGAGATTTTGGTTTTTAGATCAAGAGTGAGAAGGTGAAGTAGTGAAGAAGGTGGTGATATAGATGGAAAGAGAGTGAGGTACAGTTGTTTTTGTGGCAGGCTATAAAGAACTGAACCACTGGGCACACACATTCATTTAAGGCACTAGTCAGTTCAGTACATGGCAGTGTGTGTTTGTGTTTGTGTATAATCTCTCTCTCACACACACACTCTCACCCTCCTCCGTTTCCATTCCCATTCCCCATAGTCTATGCTAAACGCTAACTAAGCTAAGCCATCATGCCGTTTAATAAATGCATGGTTTTCGTCTGGTTTCGATTCCTTTGTGGTGCGTTAAGTTTTTTCTCTTTTTTTTTTTTTTTTACTTTTTGCTTCTATTTACTGGCTCTGGCGAAGTGGCGAGGCGAGAGAGAGAGAGAGAGAGGGTATGATTGTAAGAGCGGACAGCTAACGTGCGCACTTGTGCACAGGTAGTGATTGAGGGAAAGGGAGTGGGGAAGGTTGTGTCCGTTGGGTGAGGAGAAAACACCCTCTTTTTTCTTTGGGCCAGGCCCATGGCCATGATGAGAGGAGGAGACAGGTGGAATGACGTTTCCGCACTTGGGTGTCTCTTCTTGATAGCGATGGGAAGGAGGGTAACCGGGTAATTTCGCCGGATTGAAAGCGATTGTTGAACGATGGGGTGGATATCCGTTGGTGGTCGTAAAAGATGATGCTTTAAGACCTAATGGCTATGCTGTGTTTGGGTTTGTTCAATGGGCAATATCCATTGTGGGACATGCAGGTGTTTAGCGTTGACTATCGAATCAGATCCAATAACTGTCATTGGATTGAATGACTCTTGGAACCCCCAAAATAAATTACTATTTAATTAATTGCTTTTCTGGAACATTGAATAGCACAATCTCGTTTGGGTGGGGCCGGAAGGGAAGACCGGTGGAGTATATTACAGGATTTTAATTGCTCCAACTGATCGCAGTAGCCAGTAAGTGACTCAAACCAAACCAGTCAACCCCATTAGACAAAAATTAAAGTAAATCAGTTTGGTTTGATGCAGATAGGTGGTCGGTTTAATTTGATTCGATTTGGCTTTAGAGAATATATATGTTTGAACTTTGGACTTTTTTTTATTTCAACATGAATTTATATGTAAGGCAGCAAAAAAAAAAAAAAATCTCAACCTGACTTGAGAAATCATGTTAAATTTTTCCAATATTTTATATTGTGTATTTTTAATAAAAAATATGATATGTTTCTAATTTATATGTTTCTATTGCTTTACACCATCAATGTATATATGTTTCTAATATAATTGTTTTGCACATCATTGAATTACAAATTTACACTATCAATGAATATTGATTGAACTATTTTTTAATGGATTTAATTGATATACACTAGCAATATAAAAAAAATTATACCGTCATCCAATGATGTGTCATCACATCATATAATGAGTTTAATAACACAATAGGTGTCATACTCATTAAATGATGTGGTCGCACATCATTAGATGACAAGGTAAAAAATTTTATGTTGTCAATATATGCTAATTAAACTCTTTTAAAAGACTTGTTGGAGAAAAGGATGGAAAAGATATTTTGAGAGTAAAAGTAATCTAAAATTTTATTCACATCTACTTCTATTTATAGTACAACAAGTAACTCACATTTAACAGCATTTGTAACTAACCATAACCAACTAACTGACACTAACTACCATTCTGAATTAATGTCACAACACACCCCCTTTAATTCAGAATGCTTAGAGATACAACATTCAACATTCTTCTCAAAGTTTTAAGCCTCTCAACCTTCACTGATTTGGTCATAACATCAGCAGCTTGTTCCTTAGATCTGCAAAAAACCAATTCAAGTCTCCCTTTGTTTACTTGATCTCGTAGAAAGTGGAACCTCGTCTCAATGTGCTTGCTTCTACCATGTGCTACTGGATTTTTGGCTAAGTTGATGGTTGATTTGTTGTCAACCATTAAACATATAGGCTTCCTTAACTGAATCTGCATCTCATTCACCAAGGATTCTAACCAGGCTGCTTGACATGCTGCATAGGAAGCGGCTATGTACTCCGCTTCACAAGAAGATAGAGCCACAACAGGTTGCTTCTTGGAGCACCATGATATTGGTGCCTCCATGAATTTGAACACATAGCCAGAAGTACTCATTCTATCCTCTTTGTCTCCACACCAATCTGAATCTGAATAACCAACTAGTTCTTCTTCACATTGACTTATCCTTTTTGGAAACAATATTCCAAAATCTGAAGTGCCCTTTAAGTATCTCATAAGTCTCTTAACTGCTAACCAGTGAGCTTGATTGGGAGCATTCATATAGCGACTAACCAAGCCTACTCCAAATGAAATTTCAGGTCTGCTGTTGCAAATGTATCTCAATGACCCAACAACTTGTCTATACAAAGTGCTGTCAATAGCTTGCTGAATTATATGATTATCACAATTTATTTTTACTTCAGCTGGAGTTTCTGCTGCATTGCATTTCTGCATTTTAAACTTCTTCAATACATCTTCCACATACTTCCTTTGATGCATCATAATGCCTTTTTCTGTGTAAACAAACTCCATACCAAGGAAATAAGTGAGTGCTCCCAGATTTGTCATTTCAAATTCAGCCTTCATTTTCTGCTTGAATGCTTCAATTTCCCTTAGATCACTTCCTATCACAAGTAAATCATCAACATACAAACACACCAGCAATAATTCCTTGCTAATTTTGGTCTTCACATAGACTCCATATTCAACTGAACATTTGTTGAATCCCAACTGCAGTAGAAAGGAATCTATCTTCTTATTCCAAGCTCGAGGGGCTTGCTTCAACCCATACAATGCCTTTTTTTAGCTTGTAGACACTGTTCTCACACCCTTTAAATTGGAATCCAGGCGGTTGTTCAACATAAACCTCCTCCTCAAGTGGCCCATTAAGAAAAGCAGATTTTACATCAAACTGAAATAGTGGCCATCCCCTATAACTGGCCATTGCAACTACAAATCTTATTGTCTCTATTCTAGCCACTGGTGCAAAAACATCTGTAAAATCCAAACCTTCCTTTTGTAGAAAACCCTTAACAACTAGTCTTGCTTTATGCTTGGCTATTGAACCATCAGGCTTCACCTTTACTTTATATACCCATTTGACAGCAACAGGATGCTTATCCATAGGTAAGTCAACCAGCTCTCAAGTGTTGTTTTTCTCTATTGATTTCAGCTCCTCCTTCATGGCTTCTATCCACACATCTTGTTTCATAGCTTCTTCCCAATTAATGGGCTTTGTGTCTGCCATAAAGGCTAGATGAACAATGTCTTCTTCAAACGATTTGTTTGAAAACATTTCATAGCCTTGAAATTTTGCTGGTTGTTGTCTCACTCTTTGTGGTCTTTGCACTTGATCACTTCCACTGGGATTTGATGGAGTTAGTGTCTCATTGCTGTGAGGGTCTTCAATCATCATTGGACTAAACAGATTTGAATTCACAGAATTACTTCCCTTATTTTTCCAGTCCCATGTTTCAGCTTCACTCACCACTACATCTCTGCTTATCACAATTTGCTTTGTTGCTGGATTGTATAGTCTGTAGGCACCAGTAGCATGATAACCTACCAGAATCATAGGCTCACTTTTATCATCAAGCTTCCTCCTCTTCTCATCTGGAATATGTCTATAACAAAGAGATCTGAAGACTCTGAAATGTTTCACACTAGGTTTCTTTCCTTACCAGGCCTGAATTGGTGTCTTAGCTACCAGCTTCTTAGTAGGGCACCTATTCAACACATAAACAGCTGTAGTTACAGCTTCACCCCATAAACAGTGTGGTAGCCCTTTTCCTTTCAACATGCTTCTTGCCATGTCAAGAATTGTTCTATTCCTCCTTTCAGCCAAGCCATTATGTTGTGGGGTATAGGGTGCTATTACTTCATGTTGAATTCCTTGTTCTTCACAAAAGCTTTCAAAATCTTTAGAGCAATACTCACCTCCACCATCTGTTCTCAACACTTTAATAAAATTTCCACTTTGTTTTTCTACCAGCAACTTGAATTTTGTAAAAATAGAAAATACTTCTCCTTTTGTGTTTAGCAAATATATCCATATCATTCTAGTGAATTCATCCACAAAGGTAACGAAATACTTGTTGCCACCTACTGTGGGAACTTCTAGTGGACCACAAACATCTGAATGCATCACCTCCGATGGCTTGCTTGACCTCATGGGCGCATATGACCCGAAGGAGTTTCTTGGTTGTTTTCCAATCAAGAAACAATCACATAATTTCCCCGGTGCTTGGATTAAAGGCAGTTCTTTCACCATTCCCTTCGAGGAAAGCTGATTCAGGCTCTTCCAATTCAAGTGTCCAAACCTTAAGTGCCAAAGCCAACAGTCTTCACTCACCACTGCAGCTGTAAGGCACTGAACTTCAGCTGCTGGAATGTTAACTTTGAAGGTTCTATTATTTGAAATAGGTGCCTTCAAAATTAATTTTTGATAAGAATCAAAGACTTCTAAATTTTCACCCTCCATTTTCATTGAAAAACCTTTTTCAAGCAGTTGACCAAGGCTTAATAAATTGCTCTTCATTTCTGGTACGTACAAAACATCTGTGATTAGTGCAGATTTTCCATCTTTCTTCTTGATTAGCACATTCCCAATTCCTTCTGCAGCTACTGTTCTGTTGTCCGCAAATCTCACCCTACTCTTCTTGTTTTCATCAAGATCAACTAGCCATTCTTTATGGCTTGTCATATGATTTGAACACCCTGTATCAAGGTACTATGTTTCAGAACCACTTACATCTGAGTTGGTTGTGACCATCAGAATTACTGGATCAGAATCTGACCCATCATCATCTTGTGCGATATTAGCCTCCTCACAACTTCTTTTTGCATACTTCTATTGGTCTTGCACTCATTTGCGAAAATGGCCAAATCTTTGGCAATTGTAACATTGAATTTTCTTCTTATCAAACTTCTTCCTTCCACCTCTGTGATAACCACCACTAGCACCTCTTCTTGATAAACTTTCAGCCTGATTATGATGAGAATTTGTGGGTTCTTGACCAGAATCATGCCCAACAGCAAAATCACCTCTGTAATTTCTTCCTTTGCCCCTCCCCCTTTTATACTTTCCTCTTTCTCCACCCATCTTCTTGTATGTTTGAGTTTGCAAAGCTTGTTCTGATGAGCTTCTAGGTTCTCTTTCTTTCAATCTTTGTTCATGGGCTTCCAATGAACCCTGCAACTCCTCCACTTTCATCTCTCCAAGATTCTTGGATTCTTCAATAGCAACTACAATGTGATCAAATTTGGGAGACAAGGCTCTGAGGACTTTTTCAATAATCATCAAGTCTGTGAATTTCTCTCCACAAGATTTCATCAAATTTGTAAGAGTTAGCACCCTTGTAAAATAATCTCCCACACTTTCTTGGCCTTCCATCTGTAGCATCTCATACTGCCTCCTCAAAGTCTGTAACTGAATTTTTTTAACCTTGTCTGCACCCGCAAAGCTCTTCTCCAAAGTGTCCCATGCCTCCTTCGCAGTGGTTGTCGCTGCAATTTTCTCAAAATTTGCTCCATCTACACACTGATGAATGATGAACAAAGCCTTGCAATCCTTCTTCTTGGCATCTCGGTGAGTAGATCGTTGTGCTTCGGTCGGATTGTCACCAAGTTCTTGGTAGCCATTTTTTACCACATCCATGACTTCTTGAAAGCCAAATATAGCTTTCATCTTGACACACCACCTCTCATAACTGTCAAGATTCTTGCCATCAAGAATTGGCAAGTTCCCAAAATAATTTCCATTTGAATTAGCCATGGAAACAACGCAGCTTCACACACACAGCACCCCACAACACTTCACAACACAACACTACACGATACTTCACTACACAACACCTAGGTCCAGGATCTTGAAGCTCTAGATACCAATTTGTTGGAGAAAAGGATGGAAAAGATATTTTGAGAGTAAGAGTAATCTAAAATTTTATTCACATCTACTTCTATTTATAGTACAACAAGTAACTCACATTTAACAACATTTGTAACTAACCATAACCAACTAACTGACACTAACTACCATTCTGAATTAATGTCACAACAAGACTTACATCTCAATTTTTTAAACGTGTTTTTTAATTAAAAATACTTTATTCTTAAGAAAAACATAAATGAACGGGTCCATTCTTAATCTAACACATCCCACGTAATTTTTCAAGAGTATTCTAACAAACTAATTTTTAACGATAGTGACCTTTCTACGAGGATGTAAACTAATTCTTATAGGTAGAATGTAGATGGTCGTCACACCTTTTATTTGCCAATTCTCAGTTATAATAAGGGTTACCCAAATTTAAACTCTTAGTATAAATGATTTGCTTGGTTTAAAAATTTTGTAATCGTGAAATGGTTATATGTAAAAATGAAACTCAATAAAATCACGCCACATTTGATCATGCAACCTAATAATGAACGAAATACCATTAAGCATGTTGATGAGCTGGTAAGAGGCTGTTTTAGCTTAACCAGTGGTCTCGAGTTCAAGCTTTGGGTATGTAGTTGTGTTATATACTCAGAGAGATAGAACTTTGCTTCCCATAAAGATCATACCCGACTCGAATGAGATCGCCACATGTGATCTTTAAAAAAAACTAATAACGAAATCATATCACCTCTATCTATCTAAATAATGAAAAGAGAGGTATTGAGTTACATTATTTTATTATTATTATTTGTTTAGTGGTGAGGTTTTTGAATTCAAGTAGGGTGAATTATACCATACTAAAATATAAATAAATGTCATAATATATATTTGAGAGAATGGAGAGAAGTATTAAAAAAATTGATAAATTGGGAAAAAAATTATGACAAATGTTAATTAATACTTTAAAAATACTCTAATTAAAGAATAAATAAATATATTTATTAAAATATAAAATATTTTATTTCTTAATTCATTATCTAATATTATTAAGACATTTATTATTTTACACAGGCGATTTTTTTACCCCACCTAGTTGTTATCGTTGACTTCTTTTGGAAGCTATTGATTTAACTTATAAAAAATTTACACGCGAGATTTTATATTGTGTACTTTTTTAAAAAAAATATGACATGTTTCTAATTTTTGGAAGCTATTGTTTTAACTTATAAAAGAATTATATTTTTTTATGAAGTTTAATAACACATCGGGTATCATATTTATTAAATGATGCGACGAAACATCATTGGATGATAGATTTACATTATCTGTATATTAAATAAACTCTTTTTTAATGGATTTAATGGATATACACTAACAATGTAAAAAAAATTACACTATCATCCAATAATGTGCCGCCACATCATATAATGAATTTAATAACACATTAGGTGTCTTAATCATTAAATGATGTTACATTGTCAATATATGTAGGGGTGTAATCGGGTTGGATTGGATCGGGTTTGGGGTGACATCAAGTCCGAACCGATAGAATGGTGGTGGGTTGGGTTGGTTCGTGTTTTCTATTTTTGGGTGAGTAACCCGAACCTAACCAACCCGAATATGTTCGGGTTGGGTTGGGTCATCGGGTCATGAACATTTTCCCTTTTTTTTAAAAAAATGTGGAAGATGAAATTAAATTAAAATATAAAATGAAAAAAGAAAAAGAAATAGAGAAAATTTAATTGAGAGGAGCATATGAAATAGGATTTGGGGAACCACCTCTGCTTGTGTTGCCGCTGCGCCTATTTTTGTTCTCTCATTGCATGAAAATGAAATAATATTAGAACTGCTTTTTCTGGTTTGGTTCGGGTTGGGTCTATCGGGTTCAACATAGGCAAACCGAGACCCGAACCGAACCAGATCAGGTTTGAAAAAAATGTCCGAACCGAATACCCGAACCGAACCGTTAAATATCTTCGGGTTGGGTTGGATTCATCGGGTTCGCGAGTTGGGTCAAACCCACTTACACCCCTAAATATATGCTAATTAAACTCTTTTTTAAAATACTTACATCTCAATTTTTTTAAATTTGTTTTTTAATTAAAAATACTTTGTTCTTAAGAAAAACATAAATAAATGGGACCATTCTTAATCTAACATATCCCAAATAATTTTTCAAGAGTATTCTAACAAACTAATTTATAATGATAGTGTCCTTTATTTGAGGATGTAAACTGAATCTTATGCATAGAATGTAGATTGTTGTGACACCTTTTATTTGCCAATTGTAAGTTATAATCAAGGGTTACCCAAATTTAAACTATTAGTCTATCAGTATAAATTATCAATTTAGGTTTGTTTGATTTTAAATTTTTATAAATTGTTAAATGGTTACATGTAGAAATGAAACTCAATGAAATCATGTTATATTTGATCATGTTACCTAATAACTCAACACCTCTCTACCTAAATGATGAAGTGAGAGGTGTTGAGTTACATTTTATTATTATTTTTATTATTTGTTTAGCGGTGAGGTTTCTTGTAACATCCCAAAAACTGAAAGCTAGGAAACATAAGAAAAGTCTTGGGCGGTAGACCTAGCTAAGAAAGGAATTTAGAAGTGGGATGAGAATTCGGAGGTTAAATGTGACTTCAAACAATAAATTAGGGAAAATCCATTTGGAACCATTTGTCTTAAAAGAGTATAGAGGAGGGACTAAGAGTTAAAAAGAAGAGCAACACCCTAGATCATAGCCTTTAAGCGTGGAAGAATAAGCCTCGTAGTCAAGGGAATGGATTTATCAAGGATTAGAGTGGGGAAGATTTGGATGAGAAGAACTAAGTTAGAAGATGTTTTGGAGGATAGGAAGTAGGTTTGAGAAGGAGAGAATTGAATTGGAACCAAGAGGGGTACAAACTGAGGTTATTGCTTGATTTTGGGAGTTAGGCCTAATAACCTTGGTGCACTAATTCGCAAATATCTAGAGTCATGGGTGTCCGATTAAGGTGATTTCACTTCCATTAGAAAGCTAACTTCTGGGGCTTCAGTTTGATAGGTCATATGATAGGGTTCCGAGCTCATTTGCACTCCCAAAATAGACTCATACTCACTCAAGAGAAAAATAATTCGCTTGAGTGAGAATTGTCTAGAGAAGGGTTATTTTCTGGTGTAAATTCGCTCAAGCGAAAACAATTTGCTTGAGCGAAAATACACGATTTCAGTTTTTAAAAACAGAGGGGTTCTCTCTCTCCCCTCATTTTCCTTGGTTTCTTAGGGTTTCTAGAGAGAGGGAGAGAGAGTTCTAGAGAGACAGGAAGCTTAGGAGTTTGAAGAAGGAAGAAATGGAAGATCATGAAGCATTTTTAAGGTTCCCAATCACTTGAGGAGCTTGGGATTTCTCCTCTCCACCTCTCATCCGCCCCTATTTCTTCCCCTAAGGTGAGTGTGGTTCACTCACTTGTTTATTGTCATGTAAGTTCCCTTGTATGACCCCTATTCTTCCTTCCCTTGCTTGCATTCATGGTTATTGTTGATTAGAGGAAGCTAGGGTTGTTGATTTGGATGTATTCTTTGTAATGCAAACCCTAGGTTAGAGGAAATTGGGGGTTTTCATGAGAATGAAGGTTTGAAATGTAATTATGCATATAATTGCTTATGTTTATGTACTCCTTTATGCTTGTGCATATTTTTACCCTATCATGTTCATGGAAAATGATTATTACTCTATTAATTACTCTAGTTGAAATTAAGGTTTTGGAAATGGAATGATTTAGGTTCACTTATGAATTTCATTCATGAATGGCATGTATATGTTGATATGAATCAATTAAAGTATGTTTTATGCATAAAGATATGATTGGGGTCTTTGGCCCTTGGCAAAGGTTTGACATGATTGGGGTCTTTGGCCCTTGGTAAAGGTTAAGGTCTTTATGGCCTTGGGAAAGGTTTTAGGTAAGGTCTTCCGGCCTTTAGGGACGACGGTTCCTGTTAGTCTGAGCTCAGTCTAGCCTAAGGGAAAGGTTAAAATCCATGGTGCAGAATTCAGTATTTGATGATTAATGTTAATTGAGAAAGTTATGAGTTTGTCTGTTGTTGCATGGACATGTTCATGATTTCCCTATGATTATCACTCCACTTATGATTGCTATTGGATGCTTGAGGTTATATGTCTTTTACTTTCATTCCAAGTGTTTTGTGAACTGTTCAACTTGGTTATGATGTTGTTTCCCATGCGTTTTGCCTCCCCACACATGCACACACTATTATCATGCTCACTGGGACGTAGTCTCATCCCACGTTGCGGGGAATTACCTTCAGTTGTGCAGGATAGGGTTCCGTGACATCGGAAGAGGAGTGGGAGTTCTGTGGTGGGTCCTTATGCTCCTCATGCAGCCTATAGTCTTTGAATGTTAGGCGTAATCGAGTTATGTAACAATTATGATTTGTGTATGTATGTATATGTATTTAAATCATTGGATTGTATTATTTGAAGAGAAAGGGGTGAATGTTTGGTTTGGCCATGGAGGCCCATTTTGCTACAGATTTGGATTAGTCATTGTATCTTATAAACTGTACTGGTGTTTTGCTGGTTTTCAGGTGAATTTAGAAATTGGGAAATGCCCAGTTTACAGGGGAAACTCTGCCGGATTTCCGGCAGGAGTTTTATGAACCTTAGCATACCAAGTACGGGTTCCTTCCTGGTTTTTCATTAATGGAATGTTTTTAGAATATTGTTATTGAATGTGAGGAAGCCTAAACATACGTTGGAGTGTTTAGACATTTGTGCTTGTATGCCGATACACGGAATGACGCGGAATAATTTCAGAAATTCGGAATAGTGTTTCCAACGGACACTTATTCTTGGATTGAGAAATTAGGACGTTACATTTCTGAATTCAAGTAGGGTCAATTATATATACAATACTAAGATAGAAATAAATGTTATAATATACTAAATTTGAAAGAATGAAGAGAAATATTAAAAAAATGATAAAATGTAGAAAAATTATGACAAATGTTAATTAATACTTTAAAAATACTCTAATTAAGGAATAAATAAATATATTTATTAAAATAAAAATTTTAATAATTTTATATTTATTAATTCATTATCTAATATCTATAATAATCTATAACTATATAAATTGGAACCCCATTAGAAGGAAAGTTTTGACAAGTGTTGGCTTCTCATTCTCTTCCTTCTTTGATACTCTTCTATCCAATTTCTATTAATAGTAATCTTTTTAAAATATAAATGAAAAATGAAAAAGAAAAATCAGATAGTGGGATTTAAATGCAGATAGTGGGTTTTAATTGTTTTTTTGACTAACTCATTTTGGTTCAAATTTTAAATTTTTTTAGTGGGTTAGGGAATTGTGAAAGGGTTGAAACATTAAGAAGATTTTAAAATTTGAATTAGTAAATAGTGGGTTTGAAAAATGGGAATGAGTTATTGCTTATTCACTTTCCCAATATTTTGCACAACAAGTGGGAGGGGTTTTTCATTTATAACCCACCGTTCAGATTTCCAACATAAAAACATACCCGGCCTGAGAAATTTGTGAGCTATGCTGGGGCAAATTCAAAAGCTCAAAAATTCTTCCCCCTTATTTCTTCTTTTTCACATTTTCTTCTGCGACTCTTTCTCCTTTTCTTCATTTTGTTGGGTCGCTTCTCCTCACCACTATTGTGCTTGCGGCATGGCGAGGCGTGACTTGCGACTAAATTGAAAGCATGGTGTTGCAACGGTCGGGTCTGGCAGCAAGAGTGGAGAAGGCGGTGCATTGCCGCAACTGCCATTCCAGCCGAGAGTGGAGATGACGGTGCTGTGGGGGTGAGGCGGTGACCCAGCTTGTCCGTGGGGTTGGAGGTCGCGGTGGCCGCGAACAGCAGAGACATGGTAGGGTAGCTATGAGGTGCGACTGTAAAGACACGGTGGCGTGGTGGTTGCTGCTTTCGGTATAAGGTTATTCTCTATTTTTTTCATTAGGTTTGATTTATTCTTCAAATAAATTTGATAAGTTCATTCTTTCTTGCATGTAAACAAATCTCTCATTTTTCTTCGATTGCAGTTTTATGAACCCTAATTGTTTTACTTAACGCCAGATTTCTATTTTTAATTTTTTGTTCATTTGTTTTCTCTGTATTGCACTCTCTTTCTCTGCTCTTTTTTGGTGGTTTTTTAGGTACTTCATTGCTTGATAGCTTATGTTTTTTCATCCCAAAGGTGTAGGTACTTTTCTTCATCTCATTTTAAATTCCCCAATTTTCAATCACAAATAAGGAAGTATAGATATGTCTGTGTTTGTTTTTTCCTCCCAAGGAGAAAGCTGGAATTGCTGCAAATTCCACTCCCAATAATTTGGGACTTTTCAGGTTACATATGCTTCTATTTCTGTTACCCTTTTACATGGAATTGAATGTATACGAATAAAAAAATTTGATTTTTATAATAATGCATGCCTATGATTTCTTCTGCATTATCAAACTGTAATCTTGAATGGTGAGATTTGAGAATAAAATGTCTCAGGACCCGAGAATGATGGTAAGAAGAATCGTGTTGCATGTTATGCCATGGTTTTCAACCACTTTTCTACAAGTGGACTTTCCGTGACTGTGGCAATTTCAACTGCAATTACTGACCCTCTAGGTACTTCTCTCCTCCCTCACAACTACTTAGACTTTGGTTTCCACAGATAGTTCCATGTTTTTTTTATTTATTATGTCAATGGTTGTTTGAGTATAAATTTTGGTTTCCTATATTGTTTTTCCCCCCTTAAAAATGTTATCTGACTATTACTTTGCATCAGAAAGTGTTGTACACCATTGCACCATGTTCTGAGCATTCTTGCAAATTGATTTGTTTGACGGCAAAATGAGAAAAAATGGAGTATCTATTATTTGTGTTCTTTTGATATGCTGACTGAGTGTTTGTCTTTTCACTTTTCTTTCATTTTATGTTTCTTTTAAAGATGGTTCCTTTTAGTCGCACTTATTCTTTTTTAGAAGGCTTCATTTCCTGTGCTCCTCCTTTGTGTATTGAATGTTTTTCAATCTTCAAGTCCAATTTTGATGGGTAATTTTATTCTATTTCAAAAGATTTTTATTTCTTCCTCTAAGCTTTAATATCTGGATTTTTTCTGATTATAACTAGGATTGATGATTTTTATTGTCATTTCAAGTAATGACTTAAAATTAAAATCTTTGGTTGACATTAGTGCCAAACTATTCTAACTTTGATTAATTGCAATTACAAATAGGTTTGCAGGTGATAGAAGGCTAAGAAGAAGAGGGCTTGGAGAGTTTTATAGAGCCATTTTATTTTTGAGCGACTTACGAAGATCTTTGCTGACTTTGGGAATTTGGAGATTCCTCACCAATGAGGTTAGGATCCTAAGCCATGTGATACATTGAAACTCTGAGAATTCATAGAGTGTGTATTCTATTATCTTTTACCGGTTTAGAAGATGTGAGTTTTAACTTCTGCATTCAATTATTGCAATCTAAATTCTGTTTGAGAAATTTAAATTCATATGTTCTAGATGGAAGGTATGTTCTGTGTGAAAGTTAATTTGTGTCATTGGGGGAAGCCACTTTGATACAAGAATGCATAATCTTAATGGCGATGATGTTGATCAAACTAAAAGGCAACCATAAACAAGCAAGTTAAATGATGGATTTGAGGGCTAGAAACTCATTCATATTTGGCACCTAAAAACTAATAATAGGACATATGAAATTACTTTGTCCTGTACCAAAAAAAGATGCAGGTACTTATATTAGTATGTACCTAAATGCAAATTTGAGAGGCACTAGCAATTTAAGATCCTTGGAAGTCTAAAGAAATTGTTTGTTATGATATGCACTCAATATCCATAAACAAAATATGAATCTACATGACTGGTGGAACAAAGCTTATTTGGTATTTATTCTGAATGTTGGTGGATACCCCTTGCATGTACTAACCTTTGTGTTTTTTTGGCCTTTTTAATAGGATTTCATCCTGTGGAGTATGGTTTGTAGCTTGCATAATAGGTTACAATTTCTCCTTCATTTCATTCATGTCAGTTTTAATACCTTATATGCTGCTATTGCTTTTATTAATTTTTTTGTTTTCTTTTTGTCAATTTTGATTCCCCTCCCTTGCATTTTATTACCATGTGAGATGCTTTGCAATTTGTGCTAACCTGAGTATTCTTCTTTTTGTGCGATTCTTATTTCATGTGCTAAAAGGTTGAACATTTCTTCTTCAACTTTTTTCTTATTGTTCATTGGGTTAGTTGTTCCCTTTACCTCTTTATGCTCAATAGATTTTCCATTTGTAATCTTATATTGTTCTATTTTTGTTGAAGGTGAATGTTTCAGGATTGCAAGTTCTTTTATTTTGAGGGATTGGGGATTTTTACTGATGTCAATTATACTATAGGTTTATTTAATATTGCAATGATTGAGATGAATCAAGTCTGGAGCAGTATCATAGTCTCTTTTACTTTAAATAATTGCTTTGTTCTATTATCCTTTACTGTCTGGAGCAGTATCATATATTTTTTTTTGCTCACTTTACTGTTGAAGTCCTACTTTGAACGACTTTTTGTATTTTTTTTATTTCATGTTATTACTTCAATTTGCGTAAGGGTATTCCAGAGGTCAAGTATAAGGAGTTGAGAAGAAGGCAAGTTAAGATTGAGACTGAGGTGTGGGAAGAGGCGGTGAAGAAGTATAGGGAGCTTTTGGTGGACATGTGTTATATGCAACTGCATGATTCTGCAACTTTTGTAATTTTTTATTGAGATGTTGCATGTCTTTTGGATTAGAGTTGTTCTGATTTGTTAGAGTCTATTGTCCAGGTCTGATGCTTTGAGTATTTTCTATGGTATATGTTTTCTATGTTTTTAAAACATGTTTTATTTTGACACATTAAATCATTAATTTGAGTGCAACACACTGATAACCATCTCCATACTGAAATCTCTTCATTGGTTGATAAAACTTCTTTTCAAAGTGGAGAATAAGATTGTCTCCAATTCTAGGTTTGAGACATCTTACAATGTGAGGAAACCGAGCTGGGATAGCCAATTGATTCAAAAATTTAGGGACATGCATAATTCAAAAAATGTACTATCTTTAATAAAGTCTTTCAATTTTTACACATTGTGTGCTTCACTTAGTGTTGAGCATTCCAATGATGGGACAAAACAAGTGCTCTCAAATCTTTTAAGATATTGAATTATGTAAAATATAAATTGTATTATGCTTTAACTTGATAATTTTGTTAATTTGTATTGTAGGATTTGTTTAGCCAGTTTTGTGATGTTATAAATGATGATGAAAATAAGGCTCAGTCTTTGGGAGCTAATAATGGAATTGGCCTGACAATGAATTTTGATTGTATCACTCCAACTAAAAGAAATTTTGATGATTATGACCCCATTGTCGCTGCATCCTGTATGAAGATGAAGAAAGTCATCAAACAAGAGAAAGATTTATCATATTGATGTCTAGATATTTTATAATTTCATATATTAGCCATGTTTTTAAATTTTGGGATATTTTGTTTAAAGCCCTGAGTTACAGGCAATATTATCTTATTAAGATTTATGTCTTTTATTTGTTATGATTGATGTTGCTATCAGAGTTGGCGTTGATTGTTGGTTGTGTTAGTAAGAATATATTTTTAAGCTTTTGGGATGTTTTTGTTTAAAGTCTTGAGTTACAGACAATATTATCTTTATTTAGATTTCTGTCTTTTATTTTTTTATGAATGATGTTGCTATAAGAATTGGTGTTGAATGTTGGTTTGTATCACTATGAATTATCAATGCTTAATACGAACTATTAATTTCAAAAAATTATTTAATTGTTTTATTTTCAAATCGTTACTATCAATTCAAATGATTATTATAATGTTTTGTTCTGATAATTAATTTATTTTTTCATCAATAGTTAATTGAATTAATAATTTGAATTGATAGTTGAAATAATGTATTGCTAATTTTTTTAAAGTTATAAATTGTGATATTCAATATCAGATTTTTGGACTCATTCTTAAAGAATTTTTTCTAAAAGTTAATGGGATTCTCAATTAAGTCAATCAAATACTTATTACACATTACTCATTTTTATTTAATTTCCTCACAGATTTTTTATTTAAACCGAGGTTATTTCTTATATGAAATTTTGGTCTTTTGCACTGTAATTTGGTTTATAAAAAGGACAATGTGATTTTCTATTATTTTTTTTAGTATGATGATAAATGAATTTTATTAGAATCCTAAATATTTTGTCAGATATTTTCTACTTAATTTAAACATAATTTTTAAGGTTGAATATGATTTCCTCTGATCCCGGATTTTCATTCAAAATTGAGAGGAGACCATTTCCGTTAGCTCTATGCTTTGCCATGACAATTAACAAAAACTAAGGGCACTCATTATCCAATGTAGGATTGTTTCTTCCTAAACCGGTATTTACTCATGGCCAACTCTATGTAGCTTTTTCTAGAGTTAGGTCAAGGAGATGTTTAAAATCTAAATTTTAGATGCTGATGGAAAAGTCAGTAATTGCACAACAAATATTGTCTACGGAAAAGTTTTTTATAACATTTAGTGATTTCCTAATTTTAGAAATATTTATCTTTGAAAGTTTTCAAGGCAAATTATTTTTTCTTAGCCTAATTAATTATTTCTATATTTGAAAAATGGAAAAAGTACAACATCTTTGCCTTAATTTTTTTTATGTGCAACTAAATGCATGAAACTTTCTTATTGTGAGGCACTGTTCTTTCTTTCAAATAATAAGATATTAAAAATATGATAACTTTTAACTTTAGATCAATTTATCATAAATTATATTTTTAACATAATCTATTGAATTATATTTTACATTATTTAAATCATATCAAATATGCCTGTGCATCGCACAGGTACACAGACTAGTTATTAAGACATTTATTACTTTATACACCAGATTTTTCCACCCCACCTAGTTATTATCATTGACTTCTTTTGGGCTTGAAATTTTGACCCGTCAAATTAATTTTTTTCCTCCTTAAAACGAAACTGTGTGAGCTAATAGAATGTAAGGGTGTTTATTTGATTTTTTTTATATGTTTTGTGATATGATGCAACTTTATTGTTTGATGTTTCCTTATATGTTTATATCAACCTATAATAGTAGTGAATGGGTTAAAGGAATGATTCTTTTTATGTTGTGTCTATATGGTAGATTAGACATCTTTCCTTGGTTGTAGCCACAATATCCCACCCCTTAAATTTATTTAAATGGGAAAAACTTTTTGTTTCTCACAAATTGTTAAACATGCATGTCTCCACCTTGCTTTTTTTACATGTTTATGTGGTTGTGTTGATGTGGTGACGATTGGACATGTGGTCTATTTGTGTCAGTAGGTGATGTATATAATGATGTTCTTCATTTGTAGTAAGAGAAGATTGGGTTTAGGGTTTATGATAATTTATATTGATGTGTACAATTTATAATTAGTTATGTTAATATGATATGATGTTTCTTTATAATTGTTTGAGTTATGGGCATTAATTTTGTAGGAATTTTTATTTTTCTGTTGAGAGCCATAAAGTGATGTTAAGTTTCTACCATGTAATGGTGTTATATTTTGGTATTGTTTAAATCATTTTACTCTATCGGCCTTTATGTTAATTGCTGAGGACGATATAGGTCATAATGTACCTAATTGGTAGTTATTTGTGTGATTGTTGATGTAATTTTACAATTCATGTTGATGACATGGAAGAATAACTTATACAAATTTTAATTTTAATTTTTATATGAATAATAATGAGGTAGGCATGTATAAATAAAATATAAGTGGGTTGATAAATTGGTCTATTGCGTATCTTCTCCTTGTATTTGTTGATTGAGTCAATTCTCAATTATTCAATCATCATATTTGATGTTTGTGCATTCTTTAATAGTGTAATTAATATTAGTCTTCAAAGAGAGACATAGAGCATTAAAGTTTGTATTATTCATGGTACATCTAATGGCTCTAAGTCTTTCTCAATGGAGATGGTGTTAATGCATGTTGATGTTGATTATTATTAAAGCTTGCCATTACAAATTATTTTATCAAATATTATTGTTAATATAGTTGTGTTTTTTGTTTACAATTGAGAAAAACTAAGTTGTCATTTGAAATCTATTGGTAAAGAAAATTTTTAATTAACAAGTTATTTAATGATGTTTATCGAATTTTTCACTTTGGTTTTGGTTCACGTAACAGGAGTTTATTAAACCACAAGGTATGAGTATATTTTTTTTGAAGTATTGCTTACAAGAAAATAAAAAGAAAAACAAAAAGTAAAAAACAACAAAGCAATTAAACTCGAGGAAATGAGACAAGCTACGCGTTTGCCATCAGAAGAGAAGAAACATCCTGAGGAGGCAAACAAACTCCAATTAGATAATCACTCGAGATAACTCCCTTCTTTTCCATGAAATCAACAAACCGATTGCCTTCACGATGAATAATGAAATGAAACTGTCCAATCCTTCACTGCCCATATCATAATGTTAGCAATGATAGCTGCATATTGATGGTAGGGAGACACTGATTTCATAAGAAGAGACAAAGCTGGCTTGGAGTCTAAGAAACATTTTAAAACCATGTATCCTTCACACCGAGCGATCATCAACCCGTGTAGAATTCCAAGCAATTCACCTTGGAGAATCTCTTATGTCCCAATGTGACTATAGAAGCCATAGAGCCATCACACCAAAATAATCCCTCAAAACTCCCCCAAACCCAGTCATGCCTGGGTTTAATAGGGAAGATCCATCAATATTAAGTGTAATACGTCCCTTTATCAGACCCAACCAGGGAATCTATCTTAACTCTCCAACCAAAGTAGTTTGCACAGCGCCTAAATAATTCTCAATTATGGTTGTGAGTGAATGCCAAGGACAATACATTTGCGTCTTTCATCCAACCCACTGAAATAGAAACTATTACGTTTCAGCCAAATATCCCAAAGAGCGAAAAGGAAAGTGGTTCCAAACTGTTGCCAATTGTTTTTGACCCACTCTGGCACTCTGGATTTAGACATGAAGCTTCCTTGAGTGGCGAAGCTCAATTGGATCCACATTGGCTTCATAAATTTACAATCACATAAGCAGTGCAAACTATCTTACAAGCTTTCCTCACAAAGTTGATATATTTCATATTCAATGATTTTCCTATACAATAGGGTAACTTTATCAGGAAACACATTTCCACAAATAAACCATATGAAAAAGCGAATGCTTTCAAGAAATTTCAATCTCCAAATCCATGACCAAGAGATAGAGTGATCCATAGGCCTATCCCGATTCATCAACAGCATATACCCTTCTTATGGAGTATAAATGTCATTCAAACTAGATTTTTAGATGATCAACTCAAGGACGCCTTCTAAGAGAATAAATCTATACGATAAAATGGAGTTCATGATATCAATGAGAAGAATGGTACATAGATGGTGAAGATGCCAAGACCCTGTCCAAAAATCACACACACTATATTCCACATCATGGATATCAACTATGAAAACTTTCTCACAAAGGACACCCTCATTCATCCAATCATTGTACTAGAATCTCAACCTTCCACATCTAAGTTTGAAACTAAAGACCTCTCGAAGGTCCTTTTGCAGCCTTACTGACTAAATTCCAAGTGAAGGAACCCATCTTAGAACAATTAAGCACACCAAAGCGAGAGGTATAACAGACTTGAAATAATTGAACCCAAAGCTTTGACGTATCATGAAGCATTTCCCAAACTCTCTTAGGTGAATCCCCTTGTTCTCTGATCCCCTCCAAATAAAACTCCTAGTGTGAGCATCCAACTGATTGCAAATGTACTGAGGAAGCCAATGAATTTGCATGGTGTAAGTGGGTATAGCAACTAGGATAAACCGAGCCAGTGTAACCCTCCTGGGTTTATTCAATAATTTTCACCTCCAATCTGCAAACTTTTCTCCCACCTTGTCAAGGACCCCACGAAAATCCTTTCGCTTTGATCTCCCGTGAATAATCTTAAACCCTAAGTATTTTCCTAAAAAGTCCGTAAATTGGATCGAGGAAATACTTTGGAGTTTGGTCTTCTTGACAAAACTAAGTAGTTTTGAACCAAATGCCCTTGATGTTTTAATATTATCTTAAGGCCTGACATAGAACAAAAGCTTTCAATTTAGTTAGAGATAAATCGTACCTAAGAAGCCTTTACTTTAGGAAAAAGTAAAACGCCATCCGCAAAAAAGAGATGGGAAATGGCATGACCTCCTCTTCCTATTCTCACAGGTCTCTAATTACCTTTATTGACTGCCTCATGTATCATAGCCCCCAATTTTTCCATACTAAAGACAAAAATATATGGGGATAGTGGATCCACATGTCTAAGGCCCCACTTGGGAGAAAAACTAGTTGTATGATTACCATTCCACGGGAGAGAGATAGAGGGGGAAGTAATACAACTCATGATGAGGTTGATAGTTATACCTAGAAAGCCAAATTCTTGTAGGACAACACGGAGGAAATCCCAGACAACTCTGTCATAAGCCTTCTCTAAATCAAGTTTATAAATCACGTCTCCCTTTTTTTTGTAGACTTAGTCATATGGTAAACACATTCCTACAACACCATAGCATTGTCTATGGTACTCCGACCTAAAATAAAACTGTTTTGCTAATGATCCATTAGATCACTAAGGAAATGATGTATACGGTTCACAAGTACCTAAGTCACCAACTTATACACAACATTGCACAAGTTGATAGGTATAAAGTCTTTAAAGGAGGTAGGATAGTCCACCTTAGGGATAAGGATCGAGAGGATCACATTAACATCAGATTGAATAAGCCCAAAATTAAAAGCATTCTTCACAAAACACCATATGTCATCTCCAATCAAGTCTCAATACATCTTGAAGAATATTGGTTGAAACTCATTTGTTGTCAAAATACAACATGGTACATATAATGACATTAAGGGTTAACACAAAATATTATAACATATACTAACTAAACATCAAGGCAGGCAATGTCAGTGTTGTCCAGCATCAGACATAATTTGAATCGGTGCTTGAGGTCTCATTTCGGGAGGTATCCCAAACAATAGTAATTTTTTTCGTTCATTGCAGCACAAAAATTCATAACATTGCATACGATATTGGTCCATTACACCTAGGGGTGGGAATAGGCCAGCTGACCTGTCAGGGTCTGGCTTGTTTAAGGCCTGGCCTGGCCTGGCCTGGCCTGACTCGTTTATTAAAAAGGCCAGGCTAAGGCTTTTTAAAAAGCCTATTTGGCTAAAAATGTCAGGCTTCAGGCATATGAAAGGTCTGTTAGGCCTGACAAGGCGGCCTGTTTAATATATAATATATAATTTAATAAATTAATTATATATAATTATAAATATAATTATTAAATAACATAATAGAATTTTAAAATCAAATAAAAGTAATTAAAAATCACAATATTCTAATTATCAAAAATTAAATTAACAAATAGAAAATGAAAATAAACAACAAATGAAACATTCACATTAAAAGGTGAAATAGTAAAAACCATAGGTTAATTTCTCATTTTAGCCGCACAGTAGAAATCTTTCACTCTGAAGGTTCTTCGCTGCCGCCACTGAAGCTTCATCGTAGCCGCATCGCAGCTTGCAGGCCGTCGACCTCCGTAGTTCCTCCCTTTGTTGACGGTGTGCAGGTGAGTCTCGATTTGTTCTTCCCTTTTGTGTGTGAAAAATCCTTCTTCTTCCTGTTCGTATGTTCGCAAATTTTTTAGTTTTCGTGCAGTTGCAGATTTCGTCACCTCCGGCACATCGTTTCTCCATCGTCGCGCAAGGTGAGTTAATTGAGTTCCATCATGTTCTTCACTTTTGCGTTTATATTTTAGACTCTTGTATGTAGTATAGTAAATGATTTCCCTTTTTTAATCTTTCTTTTCTTTACCCAATCTAAAAAATCTGATTGTAGAAAAATAAATTCTCATAAAAAAAACAAACAGTGTACGTATAGGCCCTACCTTTGTTCACTTTTAAGAGCTGTAAACTAGTTTGGAACATATTGGCCCTACCTTTGTTCACTTTAATCAAAATTAAAAAAAGCATGTAGCTTAAGAGAAATGTCACCAGCTTTATCAATTTTAATATTATTCTAAAATTAATAATCAAATCAAGGGGTTCTCTGTCAAATCTTCCATTTTCCTTTCCATGAATTGTTTATATGACTTCAACTTGTTTGACCAAATCTTGTCTTATATGTTCTCTGCATTTAGTTGGTTAATGGTTTATGTTTGCACTTGTTTCCTTGTCTGTCACATGGGTTTCTAACTTGGTCTATTCCTTTTTAAATATTCCTTTTGGATTTGCTCAATTTGTAACATGGGTTTCTAATTTGGTTAATGGTTTTTGTTTACTTCTTTTTAAATATTCCCTTCATCTTCTAGTCTATTAGAAATTTAGAACAATCAAAATAAGGGCCTTTCTTTATTGCGGCTTTATAAAAAGTAAGGGGCTTACTTCATCTGCTAGTCTATTAGAAACATTCTGTCTTTTGGCATCCTTAAGTACAAATACCTTAAGTAGAGCTTCGGTTTATTTATTTAATAAGCAGAGCTTTGTTTCTGTTTATTTATTTATTCATCAGCTAGTCTATCAGGAGCTTTGGTTTTTCTGTTTCACTGTTTGAATTTCCATTTATTATGTTTCTTAACTGCCATTTATTCTGTTTGGTGTTGCCGGTTAATTGTGCCTATTCTAATCATAATGTCTTTGGTTTTAGGCTTCTAGCATTATGTTTACTCCAGTTGAGAGCAATGAAGTGATCACATCCCCTACTCTTGTGCTTGTTAATGTGACCAATGAGGGAGAATTACCAACTGATTCAAGCCAACCTCATAACAAAGGAGAAGAGGATCCTACCATTAAGAAGAAGAGGAAAAAAACGTCAAAAGTTTGGAATGACTTTGATGAGCTAGAAGTTGTCGGACAAGGAAAGAAAGTTGTGTGCAAGTATTGCATAGACAAACTATCCTTTAGTGGGAGGGGGCTAGCACAAGTCATCTAAAGAGGCATGCAGATCATTGCCTGCAAAGGAGGTTAAAGATGAGTACTGAAAAGAAGCAACTGGTCATTCCATTTCCTCCTTCTACATCAGCTAACCCATTTCTGAATCCCAGTGTTAAGTACTCGAATGAGAAGATGAGGGAAATAATTGCTACTGCTATTATGATTCATGAGCATCCTTTCAACATCGTGGAGGATGAAGTTTGGATGTGGGCATTCCAATATGCCAATTCTGACTTTCAGAAAGTAAGTCGTAAAACAATCAGAAAAGATTGCTTAGCAATATATAAGGCGGAGAAGAAAAAATTAAAGGCTTTATTGAGGAGTGTATGGAAGATTAGCTTGACAACAGATATATGGAGATCAAGTCACCAGATTGTTGAGTATATGGTTATCATTAGCCATTTTATTGATGCGGGATGGAGACTTCAGAAGAGGGTTTTGAGTTTTGTAAAGGTGCCTGCTCCAAGGCGTGGGATTGATGTAGCTGATGCAATTTTCAAGTGCTTGAAGGCATGAGGGATAGAGGATAAAGTGTTTTATGTTTTTGTTGATAATGCTGCCTATAATGACTCATGCTTTAGGAATCTAAAGGATAATTTAGCATTGAGCACAAAGCTGGTACTTAATGGTGAGTTGTTTCATGTTAGATGTTGCGCACACATATAAAATTGTTAGTGCAAGATGGCCTTGGCAAGATTAAAGATGTCATTCACAATGTTCATGAAAGTGTGAAGTATATTAACCACAATGATTCAAGGTTGAAGGTGTAACACCCTCATTCCATGACGGGTATTACTCGACTAACTCGTTGAGATTGGTTAATTACTCTTTTAAGGAAGTGAAGAAAATTGGTGATTTTTTTTAAAACAAGAAGAAGCATATTAGTACTAAAAATATCATTTCATTACTATTCAAGATTACAACGGAAATAACATACATCTAAGTTGGGATTATAGCATAATACATTACAAAAAGAAAGTGGACTTTCTATCCGGCTACGACCTATCTTTACTGTATACTGCTACTTACATATATACCCCTAAACACTACCAATCGACTCATCAAGATCTGGTTCAACCTGAACGCCACGTCTATCTTCAGAACAACGTGCATCCTTCCAGAGTCCATGCCCTTTTAGGTGCCATAAGAATGAGAGACAACGAAAAAGAAAGACAAGGGGGTGAGAACACTTTACATGAACTCACTTAAAAACTGTGTTGTGGTCTGAATAATGTTTCCCATTTGGCATTTATGTTGGACAAATTTAATTCAGAATCTCTAGGTGTTTACCTGTTACAGGCAGCAACTTTTCTGTTAGTGTATTTGTATTTTGCTTGGTACTGGTAGAAAAAACATGCAGGAAGCATGTTATTGTGTTTGTACGAAAACAAGTTTAGTACGTATAGTGTATTGTTGTATGTAATTAGGCTTTATTCAGGCTTTTAAATATGTTTCTAAACAAGCTTGTTGGTCAGTTGGGCTGTTTGTAGGCCTTGTTATAAAAACAGGCTTTCAGGCCAGACTAGACTTTTATATAGGCCAAATTGAGCCTTTAAAAAGAGCCTGTAACAGGTAACAGGCCTAGGCTCAGGCATAAAGATTAGGTGCCAGGCCAGGCTCAGGCCTGCCAAAGTCTGGCCTGGCCTGTCCTTTCCTGTTCCCACCCTTAATTACACCTAATTCTGACAACAAATCCCACACATTTGACTCGGAATATACCCGGGTCCGACTTTTCTTAATCACAGTAAGTTGTTCATGGATAATCTCATTACGCTTCTCAATTGCTACAACCTTTCATTCAACAATTGTAACTTGACATTCTGCTACATCATTCAATTTTTCAGATAAAGCATTCCCACTTATTAAGACATCAGTTACCTTATCAATTCCAGTTGACATTTTGTCCATTTGTGACTATATCAAGTCCACCATTGATGCTTTGCGCTTTATTCCCCGAGAACCAGAAGTTCATGTCGACTGATTGGATTGTGCATTTGCTGGACTAAAGGAGTCCACATTAGGGGTGGAAAATTATATGTCATCAAAGTTTCCTACCTCCCAGTCATTCATTGTGGTATCATCAAAAGCATCATTTAAGTCTATGGTCTGATTGTCCTTATCTAGAACATTATGTACTTGTCTAGAAGTTAGGCCCTTCTACCCAATAGCACAATCTGAGGCATAAAGCTCATTAAGCAAGTCATAATGTCGGACATGGGTTGTTTTCCATTTGGCGGCAAAGGGTTTAGCCTGGGCAAGTCATAGTATTATATTGTAAGTAAACAATTAATAGTTAAGCTGTCATGAGATGGAATTGTATAATGTGACTTGCCCTTATCAATTCCTCTCACACTTCAACCTCAGCCTCAAACTTCTTTGTCATAGGGCTTAAAGCAAATCCACTTAGACCATTAAACATATCATGTTCCTTACGCCATTTATCTTTCAATGTTTTCTGCCTATTTTTGATGTGTTGTTGGGTCAATTTTGGTAATCCATAAGCTCGCAAAATGTTGACCATATTTCCATATGCCTTTGATACCCAGCTACCATCAACTCTAAGGCCTTTGCGAGCTTCATCAACCATTGTAGTTATTAGAAGGTAGTCCATCTCCTCATACCATCTCCATGTTTCCCTAGGACCCTGACTACTATCACCTCCTTGTCCCTTTTCTTTGTTCATATTGAAACATATAAATGGTATACAAACAACATGTGCAACACAATATCATTTGAATCATTCATAGATAAAAAGTAAAATGTGAAAGAAAGCATTACACCACATAAATAATATTGAAGTAAATGTTTACATAGTACAATATAAATAACACATCCTATTAGTATACATTTGTCCAACAGATACAAATGACATTAACAATAAAAGCATGATATATTTACAAATTACAATATTAGTGTTGATAAGCATTCCACATTTCATTTGCAACATTATCCCTTAAATTTGTCCCTTGCCTATAATCCTCATCACGTACTTGTGTTTGACCTTTATCGGCCTCATTTTGAAGCAATTCACGATCAACTTCAGATAGTAATGAATCATTATCCATTCCAATTTAAAAATTATGTAATACAGAACAAGCAACTATTATATTCTGCATTGTTTCAAATGGATAGTGAGGTTCCGTGCCACTAGCTATAATAGGGAATCGTTTTTTAAAACACTGAAGGGTCTTTATTACATTTGGAAGTGATGAATGACGATGGTTGAATAATTCTTTAGGATTTTGTGGCCCACGATGAGAATACTCCTTCAAGTAATAACGAATACCTATATATGGAGTCAATATTTGTCGTTTAAGCATGAACCTCGCATCCCCCAGATAATATTTGCCTACAAAATTCATAGTCACATTATGACACATGAATTAAATGAAACCTGCAAAATGTTTTCTACATAAAGGACATTCCACTAACCTTTGGGTATTATTAATTGATCTTCCCTAGGTAATGCATCTTTTAATATCCTAGTGTCAGATGCAGTTCCTTCCCACCCAGCTACGACATATGTGAATTTCATGTCGAAATCACAGGCAGCAAATTTTTTTTGCGTTGGGTAATGTTTTCTCCCCCGATAACGAGGGGCTTATGCCCTTGGGACTTTCACTCGAATATGACAACAAATCCACCAGTTATGTCATTCTTAAAGTTACGTGCATATAGCCAGAAAGAGTGAACCGACCAAACCAACAATAAGAATAAGCTATTTTTTTCCGTTTTATGGTAATAAGCTAATGATTTCTTTTTGTGAAACCATAACCACCTGAATCCATTTACAAAATTAAAACCCAAGAAAACCAAATCACAAAATTATAACAATTAAAACCCAAGGAAGGTAAGGCTATACATATTCCAATCACCAATGCCTATACAATCAGGAGAAGTAAGCAACGAAACAACAACCAAGTTCCAAGAGGCAAGGATAAAAGGCGAGACTAAAGAAACTAGCCTAACCATGAACAAAGCAGCAAACTGCATAAATGTATATAATTGCACCAATAGACAATTAGCCAACAAAAATTATAGTATCCATGTCGAGGACCCTAGAATAAACCAAATAGGCGCATATGACTTAATCAACCACTTATCAACAATTAAGATAACAATCCGACAAAAACTTACACCAGTATATTCAGGAGACAGTAAGGATCACATTTCAAAGAAATTAAGACAACCATTAGGAGAAGATAACCAAGCTGAAAATGAATAGGAGAAGGATTTACCGAAGGAAACCAAATTACAAAACAATAATAATTAAAACCCAAGGAAGGCAAGGCTACACAAATTCCAATCGCCAACGCCTATACAATAAGGAGAAATAAGCAACGAAACAACAACCAAGTTCCAAGAGGCAAGGTATAACACCGAGTCGTCTTAAAACTGATGTATCCACCTAAAAGGAAAATTAGCTCCAGTATTTCAACCCATTAACAAGGCTAAAGAAACTAGTAAACCATGGATAAAACAACAAACTACGTAAATGTATATAACTACACCAATAGACAATTACCCTAAACCCTAAAATTTTAGTATCCATGTACTGTTTATTGATGCTGAAATGTATATAACTACACCAATATACAATTATCCTTAACAACAAATTTTCAAGGTTGAATAAATATAGAACAATACAGATTAACTTCCATTACATATTGACACATAAGCTTCCAAACCACAAATTTGCACAACCTATTTCAAATCAGCAAACCAGACAAGGAAAAGGTAGACATCCTACACAGACATCATGATGGCCAACCAAATTCCTAACAGCCCAAATGAATCCAGGACCCTAGAATAAACCAAATAGGCACATATGACTTAATCAGCCACTTATCAACAATTAAGATAGCAATCCGAAAAAAATTGACACCAGTATATTCAAGAGACAGTAAGGATCACATTTCAAAGAAATTAAGGCAACCACTAGGAGAGGAGAACCAAGCTCAAAACTTTCATGTTCCTAAATTTACATGATTCTTTCATGTTCCTAATTTTACAAATCTTTTGCCAATAGGAGCCATGTAATCAAAGTTCCTGTTCTACATTATACAACATACACTTCTGAGTTATAACACTAAACCCATGTTCCAATCACCAATGCCTATACAAAGAAACCAATATCTAGAGCAAGTCCAACATAATAGTGGAAGATTTGTGGTCAGAAAATAGAGAAATTACAGTGAATGGGTATGGAAGAGAAACGAACACTGAAATTATATAACGAAATAGAATTAAAAAGCAAAGGAAGATGGAGTATAATAAGTACCTTCAAGCCGAGAGAGATGAAGTATTCTGCCGGAAGCTGCCGCAGGGAGGACTGAGGCGCAACGATCAGCAAGCTGCAACCAGGGCAGAACCACTGTGAGTCACCGTTGCGAAACTGCAGAACTCCGAAAGCCACTACGGTGAGGTAGATGCGCGATCTGAGTATGCGAAAACGGGTATATCTGAGTAGTTTTTTAGAAGGGAAAAAAAAATAAAGGGTGACCGAAACCCATTCACCTATTGTGAATCTAGATTCGATGGAGACCTTGGAACTTCAGACGGTGAACGGTGGGTCAGTGATGAACGCAATAGCAGAGGAAAAACATTTCTACAAGCTTGAGCGCTACTAGATCTGGGCGAAAATGGTGGGAGAAGAATGGGCTGAGTACAAAGGGGAAAGGAGGGCACTGTAGTCTTTCAACAATTTGTGTCATTGTCTCACAGTCATGTTCAACGAAGATTCTCTCTCTTCGTTATTTCTTCGCTTTTTTGCGGAGAAACAATATAAGCTGGGACCCACCGCTTATCAATTTCTATCTCTTCTAGTTTCCATTCAACCAAACCAAACCAATTCCCATTTCCATTCCCCCTATTTCTTTTCTTTCCTCACAAACTTCTCCTCAACCAAACACAGTGTAAATGATCCCTTTTCTCTAATCCCCTTCTTTCTTTGCTTGTGAATGTTTTAATTGATGATTATGTTTGATTTATGAATGAGATTGCTAATGATTGATGTATGAATGTGGATTTTGTTGGTTTTGGGAAGTTCAATCCTAGGGTTTTGGTTCATGGGGGTTAATGGGGGAATATTTTGATGCATACTCTGATTGCATGAATTGAGGTAGGAAAAGAGGTTAGAGTTATTTATTAACTCTCATGGAAGGTTTTTACTCATAATCTTGACCGTTGTCACATGCTTCATAAATAATACATGTTTTCATGATATTAGACACTGAAAAGTATAAAGAATGAGGATTATTCATGTTGAGCTTCGGCTTCATGGGTCTCTGACCAAAGAGAAAAAAAGATAAAAATGAATCATGATTGTTTGATAATAAAACATCACGTGTTAAATGGCAAGGTCTTTATGACCTCAAGGGAGACGTTCCTTGTTAGGATTCTGAGCTCAGGTCTGGTCGAGAGGATAAGTGAAAAGACCCCTGATGATCGGTAAATCATTAAGGATTGACTTATGCATTGATGACTAACATGTGATGAGATGGCTTATTTATATATGTTGTAATGTTGCATTGTCATTTGCATATTATTCCTACAATGCTTGCATGATTATACTCACTGGGATGTTAATCTCACCACACGTTTTGTGGTTTCTTTATAGATTTGCAGGACACACCTCATGATTAGGGAAGACTTGTTGCAAACGTTGACTCTTTTATGTTCTCCTTATATGTATTGTTATTCATATGCCATATTGAATCTAAGTATTAATGAATTATTTTGTTAAGATGAAATTGGCCACGAGTTGGCATAGGAATATTGTTATGGATTTGTAATTGTTAATTGAAACTGGTGTTGAGCTTATGTAAGCGTTGGTTACTTAAGCGTAATTATGTGACGTGTATTTAATCGATATCGATAATATCACGGAAATAATTTTCTAAATTAAGAAAATATGCTTCCAATGAGTATTATTTTTTGATTGAGAAATTAAGACGTTACATGGAGTGGTGGTGAAGGGGTAGTTAGGGAAATGTATTATAAAAACAAATAAACCATCACTTTCGTCCTCGTAGTGTCACTCTCTCTCCTACTTATATAGTCCCTAAAGTAAACAAAAATAAAAGTTAGTCCTTGAACTTTCAAATATCCATCACATTAGCCCTCCAACAAGGACCAATGTGACGGAATAATGTGAAAGTTGAAGGATTAATATGATAAATATTTGAAAGTTTAAGGTAGGGATGGCAATAGGTACCCTCTGGGCAAGGTACCATAGTGCTCGTCCCCTTACCTGCATTTAAAAAAAAGCCAGTACCCGCGTTGATAGCAACTTTAATGCCCGTCCTTGTACCCGTTGGGTACCTATATGATCATACCCGCACCAGTTACCCGCAATTTAGTTAAGTGAAATATTAATAACTCATTTAAAAATATTATAACTCAATTGAAAAATTACTCCAAAATTATCCAAACATAATTATTAAATATCAATTACATAAAAATTTAATTAAATCGAAACACGATACATTAACAATATAAAACACAACACATGATCTAATGTTAAATTTTTTTTAATAAATATGACTATACTTTCACATCACACTATTTTATAAACTTAGATATCCTGTATTAGCACTCTCCAAGATCTGTAACAAAATACTATTAACACTAATTAGTCATATATTATAAAATAAAAAACACAAATAGGTAATTTAAAAATTTATTTTTAATCTGTAATATATTATATATCAAATTTTAAAAAATATATAAATATATTAGATATTAAAATAAATTAATTTATACATATTATTATATATAATATTATTTATTAAATAATAATTATTATATATACATAAGTGCGGGTATCCTGCGGACTGGGCATCATAGTGCCCGTACCCGCGTCTGTCCCCATGAAAAAATACGGGCCATTACTCGTACCCCGTCCATATCCGCTTTGCGGGTTCTTACCCTGGCCATTGCGGGTACTCATAGGGTTTAGGCTCAATTGCCCTCCCTTGTTTGAGGATTACTTATGCAATTAATTTAGTTTGAAGACTAATTAGGAAAGAGATGACTAGTTAATGGAGGAATTTGAGGGTTTATTCTATAAAAAATAGAAGGGAGTAGAAATAGCAAAAAGGAGGGTGGGAATAGCAAAGGCCCATTTCCACTAACTATCCAGTCTCGGCCCAAAGAAAAATAGCCCAAGAGAACGTGTGTGCCCTATCCCCGTCGGGGCCGTAATTGAAAAATCAGAAAAAGGTGGGAAGCATAAGGAAGGAGCGAGGGCTTTGGTTCCGTTCAGCATAGCAAGTTCACACTGTGTGGTTCTACTTCTACACTCTTCTTCTCTAATCGCGACTTTGAGCGAAGAGAGAAAGGGGCAAGGATCGTGATCTGTGAATCTCAGAAATGGCTCTGGCTTTCGACGAGTTCGGAAGGCCCTTCATAATCCTGAAGGAACAGGAACAGAAGAGCAGGCTTAGGGGTCTCGATGCTCAGAAAGCCAACATCTCCGCCGGAAAAGCCGTCGCTCGTATTCTCCGTACCTCTCTCGGCCCCAAAGGCATGGACAAGATGCTTCAGAGCCCCGACGGCGACGTCACCATCAGTCAGTTCCACCATTCCTTCATTTCCTATGCCTTTTTTAGTTTCCATATTATCAACACATCTAATCTTGTTGCATTTTCTGCCAATTTCCCTTTCCACACCCCTACGAAATGAAAACCTAACACTCTAACAGCCATTTTTACCTTTTTTTTTTATTATTATAATCGTGCAATTTGTTCATTTAGGCCTCTGTTTGCATTTTGTGTTACAAGCTTGGTTCTAATCTGTTTTGATGTGGTTGTGTATGATACACAAGCTTTGTTCTAACGTTTTGTGTGTATACAGCAAATGATGGAGCAACGATCTTGGAGCAGATGGATGTTGACAACCAGATTGCAAAAGCTGATGGTTGAGCTTTCCAGGAGTCAGGATTATGAAATTGGTGATGGCACCACTGGAGTTGTTGTGATGGCTGGAGCTCTTCTCGAGCAAGCTGAGCGACTCTTGGAACGAGGAATTCATCCCATTAGGATTGCCGAGGGATATGAAATGGCATCTAGGATTGCTGTTGAAAATTTGGAGCGTATTGCGAACAAGTTTGAATTCGGAGAAGCGAATTTGGAGCCTCTGATTCAAACCTGTATGACTACCTTGTCCTCGAAAATGTGAGTGCAAGTTGATCTAATTCCTGATGAATCATGTGTACTTTTATGCACAGTGTTTATTCCTGGATTTTATGATGCTTCTAGCTTTATGATTTTTTGTCTTTGGTTTGTTTTAATGTTGCAGTGTGAATCGGTGCAAGCGTAGCTTGGCTGAGATTGCTGTCAAAGCTGTTCTTGCAGTTGCTGATCTGGAGAGGAAAGATGTTAACTTAGATCTAATTAAAGTAGAAGGAAAAGTTGGTGGAAAATTGGAAGACACGGAGTTGATATATGGAATTGTTATTGACAAGGATATGAGCCATCCCCAAATGCCAAAGCAAATTGAAGATGCTAAAATTGCTATCTTGACTTGCCCCTTTGAGCCTCCAAAGCCAAAGACCAAGCATAAGGTTGATATTGATACAGTGGAGAAGTTCCAGACATTAAGGATGCAAGAACAGAAATATTTTGATGACATGGTTCAACAATGCAAGGTAAATTTGATGACATGCTCATTGAGAGTCTTGTAAATTTTCTATTAATAATTTTTGACCTACCAATTTCCCTTTCTCTATCAACCTTCTTATTTGAAAGTGGAGCAACCTTACTTTTAGCTGGTGTATGAGCTTATTGGGATTTAAATTCAAGTTGGTCTACTTAAAACCTGTTTTTTGCTTGCTAGAATGTGTTTGAATTTTATGGAAAGGGACTATTATATTGGTTTGCAGGATGTGGGTGCAACCCTTGTTATCTGCCAATGGGGTTTTGATGATGAAGCAAATCATCTCTTAATGCACAGGAACTTGCCAGCTGTTAGATGGGTTGGTGGTGTAGAGTTGGAATTGATAGCTATAGCAACAGGCATGTTTGAATTAAACTTCTTTTGATTTGAAAGTTTGTTGATTCCTTCTATAACTTTATATCTAGTGACTGTAGTCTATTCTAATAAGATATTTATCTATGCCTCTTAACAAAGTAATGATCTATTTACAAATGCAGGTGGAAGAATTGTTCCAAGGTTCCAGGAGTTAACTCCAGAAAAGTTGGGAAAGGTATCATGTCATTCTTAATTTCCTTTTGGGGCTTTTCAAGACTGTTATTTATTATTATTTGGTTTGTTGTCATTTCAATTCACATGCAATTGTGGGGTTAGTAATTTAGAACATTGTACAGTGTGGCATCCTTTCTGTATCCATTGTTGGGTGGCTTGCTAGTGCTGTATACTATAGATTCTCATGATCTGTCTGTCTGTACATTTGAAATTTTGAATACAAGTAACATTATGATCTTTTTTTCCCGTTTTTAAGGCTGGTCTGGTTCGAGAAAAATCCTTTGGCACAACAAAAGATCGGATGCTATACATTGAGCATTGTGCAAACTCAAGGGCTGTAACCATCTTCATTCGTGGAGGTAAGGACATGTACTGTTTGCCCTTTTCATTGAACTGCTTTGCATTGAATTTTATGTAATTATTAATATTTTTGGTGAAAGACAATTTTCTAACTCTACTGTTGTTCAATATTGTATTCACTACTTAACTGCTTTAGGGTGTGAATTATAAACTTCTTTCATATTGCCTGTATTAATGACTTTGCCACTATCAACTCATGGATTATTTGTGGTGCTTTATAGAATAGACTTTGAAGAGTGATGAATGTATTAGCAACCTTGACAAATTAATCAAAACTGTCTTGTTTGGTAGGTAACAAAATGATTATAGAGGAGACAAAGCGCAGCCTTCATGATGCCTTGTGTGTGGCTAGGAATCTTATCCGCAACAATTCTATTGTATATGGTGGTGGTTCAGCCGAGATTTCCTGCTCTATTGCCGTGGAGGCAGCTGCTGATAGATACCCTGGAGTAGAACAAGTATGGATATTATTAAACTCAAATATGGGTTCAATTTATATTGATTGGTAGAATAAATAGTTTAAGATTTTCAGTGAATCATATGATGCCACCTGTTTAAAGAAGCTATTAAAAACTTTGTACTTTAGGGATAGTTAGTGTATAAGGTTTATACTGAGTTATTGACAATGGATAGATGTAGTCTCATTACTAATTACTAATGTTTGGTTATTCCCTATTCGAATCCGAGAACATGGTAGAAACTGAGCGAAAGTAAAGGGGGAGAGAGAGAGAGCAATTAAGAGTGACATAAACTGAAACTGGTTTGATATTATTCTGGGATTGAACCTTACCTTACACAGGAGCACATTTATAAAGCTATAAGCTACACGCTTAAGCAGTTGGATGTTATTACTAACAGTATGCAGCTAACATTATACTGACTCAGCATAACAACTGAGCCAAGTGTCAATAGATGCTGAAACAAGCAACACGCAGTATACGAGTACATAATACAGTGATACTCTGATAGCCAACCCTGTGTTTGGTGTGAAATCACAGCATCCGGCAGTAGAGGGGGTTTTGTGAGCAGGCCAGCTAGCTGATCTTAGTCAGGAATGTGATACACTGTTAGACTCTTAATGAGCACCTTTCACTCACAACAAATAAATCCAACCCCATATGCTTTGTCCCGGAATGGTGGTACAGGATTGTGTGTAATTGAGACAGTAGGTAAGGTAACTGGAGTGACGGTAGGAATATGTAACTCTGCCAAAAGTGATTGAATCCATAGGATCTCAGAAACTGTTTTAAGCCATGCTGCGGTATTCAGCTTCTATGCTGGATCTTGCTACCAAAGGTTGTTTCTTAGATCACCAGAAACTAAACTTGGGCCTAAAAAGAGCTGTAGGTTTACTGCCTGTCATCTGGATCACTGGCCTGATATGCATCACAGCATGCTCCAATAAAGTATGGCTCATTAGGATTGGCAGGCTGCAGCAGCAGTTCATGGGAGATGGTTCCTTTGACTGTTTGACATAGCAAAGGATCCTCATGACAACTTGCTAATGGTCTTCAAGGGGTTGTGAGAAGAATTGGCACACTGTTTAAACTGAGAAATTCATGGCCTTGTCAATGTGGCATACTGCAGAGCTCCAACAATGGATCTAGACAAGTGAGGGTCAGAGACATAATCATCTCCATGCTTAGTGCACTTGCAACTTCCCACCATAGGAATAGAGATACCCTTTGCTCCATTCATGTGAGGGAAGAATAGAGCCATTGGGTTCATGATAGAATTCTGCTAAGGTTTCTGGTTGACACCACCACCTTCAGGTGATGTGGCTCAGTCATGCACACGATTCAGGCCCAAAAGAAGGCTCTGGATACTATATTAAAATGTGAGATAGCATGGTTGTCAAACTCTCAGGCTAACTTGTGGAATCATTTCAGTTTACGATTCTATGTGTTAAAATCGAGTTAACTCACTTACAAAATGCCCATATTGACAATGTTTCATGTTTTTTTTACATAACCTATAATACAGCAGATGAATAATAAGGCCTATCGTGCAAAAAACATTAATCACATAGGTGTATCACTTGACTCCACAGCTGCATACCTGCATCCAACACCCCAGCGTGAACCTATCTGTAAAAAAGGAGGTGAACACAGTTGTAATGAGTCTCAATGCCATAGCTTCCCACATGATTGAAGTAACAATCAGCAGATGTGAACAATTTTGGTCATTGCATGTTTGCAATGAACCCAACAGGTTTTGAACCCAGCTCTGATGATATGGCCCCAGCTCTAACAAAATGAACCCTGTCCCATCATGCTTCACTCTTCAGTAACTTTGAACATTGTGACTTGTGAATTTGTCTATCAACTTTGAACTTATTATGTTCTGTGTACCAAATTATGACCTATTTTGTGATTCGTGAACTTGTCCATCAATTTTGAATTGTGATGCTCTGTTTGTATATTCAGCTATAACCCATCTTGGTTTGATTTATTAGCTGGTTACAAATATCTGCAAATTTTATTGGGGTTTGCTTTATTAGGAAGTTAGAATGTTGAATATTTGCTATGCACATAGTATTAAATATTTATATTATATTTCAATTCTATAATATGTGTTTTAACTATTATTTTTGTATTAAGTAAACTTTAGTTGAGTCCATGAATTGGGTTCACGGGACTACATGAGTTTACGTTGCCTCTCGACTCTTGAGTTTCACAACCTTGTGAGGAAGTGATGGAAATTATAGAAAGTTTTAGGTTTTTCATCACCAATCCCCCCAGTTGAGACAAAAGTAAAGGAGATCGAGAGAGAGAGAAATTTAAACTGATTTTGATATTATGATTCTGATTGAACCTTACACAGGGCCCACATATTTATAGAGCTGCTATATGCTATACTCTAATCAGTTGGATCTGTTATAAGTAACTAACAACTGACTCAAGTGTCAGCAGATGCTGGCACAGGTGACACAGTACACTAGTATATACTAATATAATACAGTGATGCTCTGATATTCTCGAAGCTTTGTTGATTTCTGACTTTTCTTTCCCTTGCAGTATGCTATTAGAGCATTTGCCGATGCTTTGGAGGCTATCCCTATGGCCCTTGCTGAAAATAGTGGCCTCCAACCAATTGAAACATTATCTGCTGTGAAGTCTCAGCAAATAAAGGTAATAAATTGAACATGATATCTGCTTTGAGTCTGGTTACTACTCTTGCACTGACTGTGTCATGTCTATAGTTGGTGTCCATCTACTTTCTGTATATTACGACACTGACCTTAATTCTACCTTCAGGATAATAATCCTCACTTTGGCATTGATTGCAATGATATTGGCACTAATGACATGCGTGAGCAAAATGTCTTCGAAACTTTGATTGGAAAGCAGCAACAGCTCTTACTCGCCACCCAAGTTGTCAAGATGATATTGAAATTGATGATGTTATTTCTCCATCTGAGTACTGATATATTTACTTTAAAATTTATGTTGCGCATCAAGATGTTGAATTGCTGATAGTATTTGTTAGGTTGGTAAGGTTTTGGTCAGAGTCCTTGTTTCTACACGAGGAAAAGTTATGTAAGATTTTGACATGGTTTTATATTGGTGTCGGGTGAGACTGTTCTTTGATGCATCTGTTAAGTATTGAACATTATGGATTTATTCATTTTATTTTAGAGCTTGTAACCTTTGTTGAATGAGGGAAAAATTGTGAGCATAGTCCTTTATTTGGGGCTCATTGGTGGTGGTACACTGGCACAGGAGACTGAGGGCGAAAGTGTGTTTTGGGGCTTTAAAGGCCTCCATTGAATTTATTGGCAGGTTACGGGTATGTAGTTTGATTCGGATTTTTTCCTCTAAAAAATACACTTTTTTTAAAAAAAAAAAAACTTTTAAAACGTTGTAAATGATTTGGATAAGTATAGTATATTTTATAAAAAAAGAATTTAAAAATTCAGTTTTTAGATTATTTGCGACGCTCTAAATAGTAGCTTTGCAGTTGCAGATGTATAAGATGATAATCATAATTTTAGGAACTTAATACCTAAGACTTACTGGAATATTTTTTAAAATTTAAAATGGTGAAAAATGAAAATAAAAATAAGGCTTAAATATATTTTTAATTTCTTTAAAAATATACTTGTTATCATTTTAGTCCCCCTAATTTTGTTTTTCCAGTCTTTTGTCCTTCCAAAATCATTCTTTTACAATATTGTTCTTGCTGTTAACAAGGTCAATAGTTTGCTGTTGTGGCTGTTAACATGTTTGTTGACTTGATAACCTTTTCAATTCTATTTTAGTGACATAAGAAACACATTCTGCCATTTTTTAGTTTCTTACATAATCTTCCAACTCTTAACAAGCTGAGAGTGCTCCATTGTTGCACATTTGAGTCAGCCAGACATCATCGGAATCAAAACTGTACTTGATAGCATATATTTGTTCTTTAGCTTTGATACGCCAATATTGCATGAAAGCTTTCATATCATCATGTTTCTCCCAATGACGTGTGTAGATAATGGGAGGAATTGATTTTGTTAACATCTAAGATAACATATGATCCTGGAAAATAATTTGAAGGTGCAAATTCTGGAATGTATAAACTCTAAACCTTATTTATTTTAGTCCCTCCAAAATACACTCGTTTTTATTTAGTCCCCTTATTTTGGTGATTACTTGTGATGAATCTATTCATTTTGTATTGTAATTTTTTACTGACACCTAGAAAGAGACCACAAATACACTCATGGACCACAAATTTAAAAAGGGACCACAACAATAACAAATAAAACCTATCATATGGCTTACGCGCAATTTGCCTTCTAGAAATTGTCCTACACGGTTCTCTAAACCCTTAAAAAGGAAAGGAGTGAAAACCAATAACAGAACACATATTTGTACCTTGTATCCTACCCCAACCTCGCACTTCGAGTGTTTTTACATCGAGTGAAGGATCTCTCCACTAGCTTGTCTTCAACACCATCGTAAGCTTGTCCTCCGCGGCTTCACACCAACCGTGAATGCCTCCCACACTTTGTTGCAGCAAGCACAACAAGCACAAAGTAGAACAAACAAAAGCAGAACCTTAGGACAATAGAGATGGTGATTTTAAGAGACGGTATTAACATGGGGAGCTTTCACCTGTGAAATTTGATTTTCGTTTTTCAAATTTTTCCTCTGAAAAACTATTTTTTATTTTTTTATGTAATTTAATAGTTAGAATGCCATGTCAGCTTCTATACTAACAAAGCATCATCACTAACAACAACCTAATGGTGATAACTATTTTGTAAAATAATGATTTTGAGAGGACGAAAAGCTAAAAAAATTTAGGGGACTAAAAATAAAAACATATTTAAGCCTAAAAATATCAATTATAACATAATTTTGTTTGTGTGTCATACAAAAGAGGATTTTAGGATTTTTTATTTGTCATATAGCGATAAAAGTGTAAAAAAAAATGGGAGAATTACTAGTATTCATTCATATCTTTTTAAAAAACTTGTATGAAACAACCTAACATATTTCATCGTTTTCATAGTCATCAAAGAGATTATCTTTAGTTGACATAGCAATATTTGAGTCTGGACTTTATTTTTATTTATTTTCGTTTTTTGGTCCTGTTTTAATTTATTTTCGTTGTTCTTATTTATTTTGCTTCCTACTCATTTCACAATGCTATATTCAGATCAAATTATTTTGATAACAAATTAAATTTATCAATATAGTAACCGTAAAATAATTTTTTAAAATATGTATAGAAATTTCTTTTATTTCAAATATATTTATTGCGAAGTACTTTTTTTTTTGTAATTTTATTAGGAGAAAAATGTTCTTTTATATAGTTTTTTTATCAGACAAAGAAAAATCTTAATAAGGGTATAAGAGATACCATAATCCATATACAAAATCAATTTACAACAAGATACTGTTATAATGATTTCAAGCAATATGTTCATAAACCCAAACAAAAAAAGAAAAAAACCAAAACCCTTATGCTTAGTTACTAACACCAAGATTTAATCCTAATCAAATCAACGTAGAGTCACACTTAGATTTGATGTTAAAAACATTGTTCCTATTAATCCAAATGGTCCAAATGAGTACTGTGACACCCTTCTATTCTACCCCATACTCTTAATTGTTTAATAAATTGAATTGTAGAAAAGGTAACGTCCCACCATGGGTAAAAAGGTCACAAAACTCTCTCTATTTAAATCCCATTAGTTCGAAATAACTTAATTAAAATAAAATAAACTCAAAGGTACTTCAATACTCATGCAGGCGGAATCTCCAAAGAAATAAAAACAATTAAACAACGTACTTGCCGTATAAGACATCCCAAAACAGTTTACAAAATCCTTCCTAACTAGAAACATAAATAAAAGAACCCCAATAATATGCCCTGATGTCACATGTACCAGAGCAACACTCCCTTTAATCAAAACTCAATACCAATCGTGTTATCATCATCACCTGTAAAATATCCACAGTGTAACGGTGAGGAAAAGAATACTACTCATACATACACATAGGAGGCTACCATATCCTCACCCACATATAAGCAACATCATCATATATCACACCACATGCCTAAACATCCCATAATTCATCAGATAATAATCATCCATAAAATCAGCATATAGCTATTCACCCATATCAGCATATAAATCTCATATCATCATTCACCAAAGAAATCACATACTCACATAATACTCATACCTCATTAATGACTCATCACATCATTATTTATCACAGATTCATCATCCAATACCTTTCATATATACATCCATCATGTATGCACCAGAACTCATCATCATCATAATATAACTCAATTATCATCAAGTATAACACATATACATCCATCCTGTATGCACCAAACCTCATCAACATAATTATATAACTCAATTTCATCGTTGAGTATAACACATCATCATATGCACCAAAACTCATCACATCACCTACCCAAAGATCATGACTTGGAACTCCGCACAATGGGTGCACCTCGTCAATCACTCTAGTTATTACCAAGATAGTCTAACCGACATCACCACACAAATCGATAGGTTGTACCCCCCTCGTTGGGCCCGTACAACGACATTCGACCCTAGGTTGCACCCCCTCTGTGGGCCTACAATCACTCCTAGGTTGCACACCCTCCATGGACCCGTGCATCGAACGCCCCATCTTGATCCCTGAGTTGTACCCCCCTCTATGGGAACGCACAACCCAGTTCACCTCTCGAATTGTACCCCCTCTATGGGCCCGTACAATTCAGGTCTCATCACACATGCTCAAGGCATCTCTCTTAAGTTGTACCCCCTCTATGGGGCCCGCACAACTCAAGTACATCATCATTTATTATATCGCATGTTCACCAACCACATGCATTCCAAATAACATCATTCACATAACATATTAACCAACCATATGCATTCAAAATACCTCATTACATAACATATTAACCAACCATATGCATTCCAAATAACCTCATTTACATAGCATATTAACCACTATATGCATTCCAAATAACATCAATTACATAGCATATTAACCAACCATGGCATTCCAAAATAACATCATTTACATAGCATATTAACCAACCGTATGCATTCCAAATAACATCAAGTACATAAACATATTAACCAACCATATGCATTCCAAATAACATCAATTACATAGCATATTAACCAACCATATGCATTCCAAATAACATCAATTACATAGCATATTAACCAACTGTATGCATTCCAAATAACATCAATTACATATCATATTAACCAACCATATGCATTCCAAATAACATCAATTACATAGCATATTAAGCATCATTAAGCACTTAGGCTCTCAAATTCCACTTTGGTAATCTATTACCAACCTCCAGTAATCGATTACCTGCAAACAAGGTCTCTGGTAATCGATTACAACCACCTTGTAATCGATTACGTGCGACCAAACACTATGGTAATCGATTACAGCACCCCTGTAATCGATTACCTGCAAACAAACTCTCTGGTAATCGATTACCACAAACCTGTAATCGATTACCATCAGCAAACAGCATTTCTGGGTTGCCCAGAACACCCTGGTAATCGATTACCCGCGACACAGATCGCAGATTTCACGATTTCTAACATCTCTAAACCCTTCCAATAAATCCCTTTCGATTAAACATCATTCATAATCATTAATATCATCCGAAACTCAACAAAACAACAATCTTTTACAGATTATACAACCAATTCATCAAACCCCCAATCCTCAAATCCCTAATCATTCCTTTTTCATCATTCTCAATATCATCTTAATCTCACCCAATAAATCATCAATATACATCCAATCAATCAAATCAACAGTTTATATCATTCATTCACAGTTATACATACATCAATACAATTATACTCTTAGGTTACTACCCAAGCACCCCTACATGCATATACAAGCAGCACCCTCTCCTCCACCGTACCTTAGAGTTGACGATCATAAACGAAAAGATAGAACTCCCTTGCTAATCTACTCTGCGATACCTCCTCCTTGTGGAATCGTTCTCCCCTCCTTAAGGTTTCACTCTCTAACGTTTTGAAAAAATAAGGATTAGGGTGAATTGGTAACCCCTCCTTACTTAAATACTTAACTGGGTTAGACCCACCCTCAACCCGCTCATTCTTATTTTATTAAATAACATATATTAAAAATATTAATATTACTAATACTATATTTATTCCTCTCATTTAATCAATTAAATAATAATACTATTATTTCTTCTTTTTCTTTTATTTATTTATTTATATTAGGAATTATTAGGATATTATAGAGTCCTTATCCATCTATATTCAAATTTAAATTCAAATCTTATAATTAAATCTTACCCTAAATTGTATTGATTCCTATCCTTAATCCTCGTGATCTCAATATCCCTATTTAGAATATGATCCTAATTTAAAATACTAACCATGTCTCTCTCGTAACATTATCATTACTAATCCCGATATTATTTTATTAATATAATAATTACTATATTTATAACAATTAATGTTAATTGTAATCTTATGATTTATCTCTTAATAATATTATTATTATATTCAATATGACTATATTTGATTAAGATCCTAATAATCTAACGTCTCTCCTACTATTTATAATATATATTATTATTATCTCATAAATACAGTTATATTAATATTTACTATATTAATGTGTAACTTCTATTTTTATAGCTAACGTTATCGAAATATAATTATACGTATTTAAATTATATTTCTAAATTGTCTAAATTTTGGGATGTTATAACTCTCCCCTCCTAAAAAGAAAATTCGTCCTCGAATTTTGTTTTACTATTCTCTTAGATTGAAGTCTATGACACTAAATATTGATAACCTATAGCTTGGGTTGGATATCACACCACTAACTCATATAATTGTAAACCAAATACTCATATCGAAAATAAAATTTAATCATGACTAAACTAAATCTATTACATTGCTAATCACGCTTACCGTAACCACATTTATCATGGCTTAAAAGATCAAATTTTGCTTCCTAAGTCTACGCTCTTTATCTTTCAAGTTTATATATTTTCGTATGATTGGAAACTTATGGACTAATAAATAATTACTTCCAATATGTTCAAAGATTAAAGCCTAAATAACTAAAAATTTTAGAGTAAACTAGTAAATTGGTCCCTGACTTTTTAGAGTCATGCATTTAGTCCCTAAAAAATAAAAAACCTCAATATAGTCCCTGACTTCTTGTTTTTTCTTTCACTATGGTCCAACCGTGTATTTCCCGTTAATTTTTTTACGACGTGTCACATTTAATGATACTCTGTCTCACTGTTTGTCACTATAGTGTTCACTATGGCACAAAAACGATGTGGTTTTGTCAAACTTATAACTTTAAATACTTCAACTTCAACCGTTATGTGCTTCCCTATTTTCCCTCTTTCTCTATTCTCCTCTTTTTCATGGAAGGTCTCAACTCCAATGACGTTATTTTTGTGCCCCGATACCATAATATGATAGTGTCACGAAACGTGACACATCATAAAAATTTAACGGGAAACATACAGTTGGACTATAGTGAAAGAAAAAGCAAGAAAGTTAGGGACATATTGGGTTTTTTATTTCTTAGAGACTAAATCGCATACCCTACAAAAAGTTAAGGATTAATTTGCTAGTTTACTCATTATATCAGCCTTTGACTTATGATCCTATCATAATTATAAAACTATCAAGATTGCACAATATCATTACCAAATCCACGTAGATCCAATGATCAATCAATACCTCTATCCAAATATATACTCAATCAATCAAATTTCTATCAGGCTTAAGATTTGATCTTTATCTTACAATCTTTATACTAGAACCATAAAATTTCACCATTATCAAATCCCTATCTCTATACCATCAAATTAAAGGAAATCTCTATCCCTAAAAGATTAAATCTCTATCTCTAAACCATAAAATTTTAAAAATATCAAATCTTTATCCTTAAGACTACAAATTTAAATTTAAATCTCTATATCTAAACCGTAGAAATAAACTTAACAGTTTCCCTCATATAAAGACCATTCAAACTTATGCAGAACAATATCCAACTTCCTAAATCCTAATAATTTACCATTAATCTAGAAATATCTCTATATTTGATTGCAATCTCCTATAAATTTTTATTTTATAATTCAATTTTCTACAAAATTTTCTCATTCCCTAGTTTCATATTGTCCTTATTCCTACTTTCTCATATTAGTGATTATAATTTATGTGTGTATACCGATATGGATATTAATAAGATTCTTTCCTTAAATTTTTACAAATCTTTATTTATTTCAGGAAGGTTCTATTGTCTAACTATATATATTTTTAAATACTAGGATCTCTCTAAAAGTTTTTTTTTACCTTACTCTATCTTATAATCCGGTTTTCCTCTAAATTAAATAAACTTTTAAATATACAGAAAATAGTAATTAAGACACTATAACAATTACAGACAAGTGTATATACCAATTCTAGTAAAGAGAAGAGTTTACTAGAAGTAAATCAGTCACAATAATTCTCATGATTCATAAAATAACTTTTATCCGAAAATAAATTTATACTCTCATAAATAAAATTAATGTTTAATAAGTATCACCACATAACCCATATCTAATCTCATCTTAGCTATATATCCTCTTTCCTTCGTAACTCTATCTATTTCCAACAAACCTTATCTTATTTTACAAAAATTATTATTTATCTTACAACATCTATTTCCTCTCAACCCTCAAGGCTACCGATAGTTTGTCGGCTACTATTATTACTACCTTTATCAAATCTTAGCTATATTTCATAATTTCTTTTCTTCCTCTAAAAATTAAACCTATAAGATAGTCAAATCCCAAAATCTTCCAATTTAAATTTTAAATAAATCCTAACAATTTTTCAAATCCTATCCATAAAAGCATTTAAAAAATTCCAAATCTAAATAAGGTCTTATCTTAATTTGGAATTCCACATAAACTAATTCAAATTTCTAAAATTTAAATTCATCCTCAACAAACACCTTCTCATTCTTTTAGCTCACCTTATAACTACCGATAAAATCTAACTATCTAAATCCAAATTATATTAATCATTTAATTCAAATTTGACCAAATCCTAACAATTTTTTTTTTAAATCATATCCAAATTTTAAAACTTTAAATCAAGATACATATCTTTCATAACTAACAACTAATGAAATTCTAATACTCACTTCAAATTCAAATTATGCATATTATTCAATCCAATCCTAATTCAATAAATTCAAATTCAAACATACTCACACACATAGATATTATATTATTACTTGTCAAAAGAATCTCAATCTTAAATATTCAACAAATTATTATCTACTTATTCTTCTCTTACCTCTCACTTAAATTTAAATCAATCTGAATCTCAAAATCTCTAAACATTATTTTAATTATCATCCAACCTCTTATAATATGATAAAAATATCATCGCAATCATATCATTCAATAATCATATCATTCATTTACACATAAAATCTTATTTAAAATTTTCTTTCTTAAAACATTTTCGCAAAGATTTTCTTCTAGCAATGTTATTGACAAACACTCTCCCTTCAAGTTGTTACATCTTCTCTCATCATGTTCAAATCATTAGGGTGACCAGTACCAATCACTTGAAGCAAGATAATTAAAGACTTACCAACCTCGCAGGACACTGAAAACTAGAAAAATTCAATAATACACCTTACTCAATCAACATCACAATCAAGCATCATGGAAACACATCAAACACATAACCTCAAGGTCGATGAACTGACCAATCAAAACAAATAGTTAACTTAAAGCAATATAATTCGCTCACTCAATCAATCAGATTAACACCACAGAAGCATAGTAAACTCATAACTCAAGGCCGGTGAACCGACCTGCTCTGATACCAACTAATGTGACACCCTTCTACCCCATACTCTTAATTGTTTAATAAATTGAATTGTAGAAAAGGTAACGTCCACCATGGGTAAAAGGTTCACAAAACTCTCTATTTAAATCCCCATTAGTTCGAAAACAACTTAATTAAATAAAATAAACTCAAAGGTACTCCAATACTCATGCAGCGGAATCTCCAAAGAAATAAAAACAATTAACAACGTACTTGCCGTGTAAGGCATCCCAAAGACAGTTACAAAATCCTTCCTAACTAGAAACATAAAGAAAAGAACCCCAATAATATGCCCTGATGTCACATGTACCAGAGCAACACTCCCTTTAATCAAAACTCAACACCAATCGTGTTATCATCATCACCTGTAAAATATCCACAGTGTAACAGTGAGGAAAAGAATACTACTCATACATGCACATAGGAGGCTACCATATCCTCACCCACATAGAAGCAACATCATCATATATCACACCACATGCCCAAACATTCCATAATTCATCAGATAATAATCATCCATAAAATTAGCATATAGCTATTCACCCATATCAACATATAAATCTCATATTATCATTCACCAAAGAAATCACATACTCACATAATACTCATACCTCATTAATACTCATCACATCATTATTTATCACAGATTCATCATCAATACGTTTCATATATACATCCATCATGTATGCACCAGAACTCATCATCATCATCATAATATAACTCAATTATCATCAAGTATAACACATATACATCCATCATGTAAGCACCAAACCTCATCAACATCATTATATAACTCAATTCCATCGTTGAGTATAACACATCATCATATGAACCAAAACTCATCACATCACCTACCCAAAGATCATGACTTGGAACTCCGCACAATGGGTGCACCTCGTCAATCACTCTAGTTATTACCAAGATAGTTTACCGCATCACCACACAACAAACCTAGGTTGTACCCCCTCGTTGGGCCCGTACAACGACATTCGACCCCTAGGTTACACCCCCTCTCTGGGCCAGTACAATCACTCCTAGGTTGCACCCCCTCCATGGGCCCGTGCATCGAACGCCCCATCTTGATCCCCTGAGTTGTACCCCTTCTATGGCAACGCACAACCCAGTTCACCTCTCGAATTGTACCCCCTCTATGGGCCCGTACAATTCAGGTCTCATCACACATTCTCAAGGCATCTCTCTTAAGTTGTACCTCCTCTATGGGCCCGCACAACTCAAGTAACATCATCATTTATTATATCGCATGTTCACCAACCACATGCATTCCAAATAACATCAATTACATAGCATGTTCACCAACCACATGCATTCCAAATAACATCAATTACATAGCATGTTCACCAACCGCATGCATTCCAAATACCTCATTTACATAGCATATTAACCAACCATATGCATTCCAAATAACATCAATTACATATCATATTAACCAACCATATGCATTCCAAATAACATCATTTACATAGCATATTAACCAACCGTATGCATTCCAAATAACATCAATTACATAGCATATTAACCAACCATATGCATTCCAAATAACATCAATTACATAGCATATTAACCAACCATATGCATTCCAAATAACATCAATTACATAACATATTAAGCATCATTAAGCACTTAGGCTCTCAAATTCCACTCTGGTAATCAATTACTTACCTCTAGTAATCGATACTTGCAAACAAGGTCTATGGTAATCGATTACAACCACCTTGTAATCGATTAACTGCGACCAAACACTCTGGTAATCGATTATAGCAACCATGTAATCGATTATCTGCAAACAAACTCTCTGGTAATCGATTACCACAAACCTGTAATCGATTACCATCAGCAAACAACATTTCTGGGTTGCCTAGAACACCCTGGTAATCGATTACCACACCTGGTAATCGATTACCCGCGACACAGATCGCAGATTTCACGATTTCTAACATCTCTAAAACCCTTCCAATCATCTCTAATCAATCCCTTTCGATTAACATCATTCATAATCATTAATATCATCCGAAACTCAACAAAACAACAATCTTTTACAGATTATACAACCAAATCATCAAACCCCCGATCCTCAAATCCCTAATCATCCCTTTTTCATCATTCTCAATATCATCTTTAATCTCACCCAATAAATGATCAATATACATCCAATCAATCATAAATCAACAGTTTATATCATTCATTCACAGTATACATACATCAATACAATTATACTCTTAGGTTACTACCCAAGCACCCCTTCATGTACATACAAGCAACACCCCTCTCCCCCACCGTACCTTAGAGTTGACGATCATAAACGAAAAGATAGAACTCCCTTGCTAATCTACTCTGCGATAACCTCCTCCTTGTGGAATCGTTTCTCCCCTCCTTAAGGTTTCACTCTCTAACGTTTTGAAAAAATAAGGATTAGGGTGAATTGGTAACCCCTCCTTACTTAAATACTTAACTGGGTTGGACCCACCCTCAACCCATTCATTCTTATTTTATTAAATAAATTATTCATAAAAATATTAATATTACTAATACTATATTTTATTCCTCTCATTTAATCAATTAAAATAATAATACTATTATTTTCTTCTTTTCTTTTATTTTATTTATTCATTTATATTAGGAATTATTAGGATATTATAGAGTCCTTATCCATCTATATTCAAATTTAAATTCAAATCTTATAATTAAATCTTATCCTAAATTGTATTGATTCCTATCCTTAATCCTCGTGATCTCAATATCCCTATTTAGAATCTGATCCTAATTTAAAATACTAACCATGTCTCTCTCGTAACATTATCATTACTAATCCTATATTATTTTATTAATATAATAATTACTATATTTATAACAATTAATGTTAATTGTAATCTTATGATTTATCTCTTAATAATATTATTATTATATTCAATATGACCATATTTGATTAAGATCCTAATAATCTGACGTCTCTCCTACTATTTATAATATTATATTATTATTATCTCATAAATACAGATATATTAATATTTACTATTATTAATGTGTAACTTCTATTTTTATAGCTAACGTTATCGAAATATAATTATACGTATTTAAATTATATTTCTAAATTTTCTAAATTTTGGGATGTTACACGTACCCACTAGGGTGAACCTAGTGGTTAGATAGTTTAGCATGAGGTTCTAGATTCAAATCTCATTTGCCTTCCTTGTATAAAAAAAAAGTCCAAATTAGTGCAAGCCGAAGTAAACACCATGTCAGCTTTTATTTTTTTCCCAACACCTCTCCATAATTCCATAATTATATATAACATGGTCCATACAATTAGTATATTAGAACAATATATTTTAATATATGTTAATATTAAGTTTTATCTTATATATCTCTAGGATTAGTTTTCATATTTCTAGATAATTAATATGATTTATTTTCTAATTACTAGTCAATATTGGTCAGTATAAATAACGTCAGTGTATAGTCTTTTGAATCAATCTATCCATCATCAATTAATCTATTATCAATTATCTATTAAGAATTATTCTTCTTTCTCTCTTCTTCCTTTTATATCCAAAACCCTATAACTCAACATGGTATTAACGCAGTACCATCTACCATGACCTGCCCCGGTCCTATTCCGCTGTAGGGTTCTAAAATTTGGAACTTTTAATTGTCCGTCTCTTTCACTCTATATTCATATCCTTCTTTATGTCCAACCTCCCCGCCGTGTATCTTTTCGGCGTGCTTTTAAATCTTCCATCATGCATTTACCGGTGTGCTCTGTCTTAATCTCCTCCTTGCCGTGATCTATCTAGATTTGGTCTTGTTTTGACGTTTCTGAGATTCGTACTTGATGGTCCTCCTTGTTTGGCATGTTTTTCTCTCCTTTGATGGTTTTTTTTCTTTCTGGCCTGCTATGGTTCGAGACCCATGACTTTTCAGAACCTATAGATGTATCTTGTGGCTACCTAGAGCAATCTACCTGGCCCCGTGGCTTTCCCAATGCAATCTATGATAAACCGATATTTTATAAATTTATTTTGGGTATTTAAGTTGGTCATCTGACTTCTATGATCATTATTTTTATTTGATATCTCACTTATTTTCTCTTATTTTATCATAAAAATAAAAGAAGAATCTTTTATGAGATTTTGGTGAAGAAAAAAAGATTTGATGAAATAAAGAGAATCTTTAACAAGATTTTAGCCAAGAATAGATTTGATGATAGTTTTTTTGAAAGAAATCAAGTGAGAATCAAAGTAGGACACCAACAACTCTCATAAAAGGACTATCTCAATCTAGATAAAAAAAAATCATCAATCATCTCATCAACTATTCATCCTCCTACTCTCTCATCTTCTTAAGGTTCTTCAAGAGCGGTGGCTTTTTATAATAAGGATTTAGGAAACTCTTGGAGTGAAGCAATTTTATCAAAGAAGTTTTTTTTATTTTAATTTTTCCTAGTAGTTATGGATTTCTTAGGGATTTTAGTTTTGGTTTATTTATATTTTATCATGAGTAACTAATTACCTAGCCAAAGGGCTATGGTGGATCTTAAGTTGTGAATCTGATATGAACCATTTTTCCCTTTATAAATTGTTTTCTTTTTATAATTGTGTTTTTATTATTGTTTTATTTTATCAAGACTTGATCACTCTTGGTAAATCTTAGTTAGTTGGGTAATAGGCGATCGTACCATTCTCAATTAATGGATCTATAAGGTAAACTGGATCTAGGGTTTTGTATGATCAATCATAATCCTAGGTTTCCAATCAGTTATTAGATTAACAAACTTATTGGTTCTTTATGCTTTTCTTAATTTCATTATCTTGCATAATCTTCGGGGATAGTGTTTTAAGGGAAAGATTATCAATATTGTACGATCATTGGGTATTAATAGTATTAGAATAAGTGATTGGCAATTAGCTTGACATAATAATTTATAAGGGAAATTGGGGAAAAATCCAGTAAGCACTTAAGTGAAACCAAATGTCCTTGGCACTTCCATAACTGAATCCTTATTGTTCTTGCTTTCTTCATTCTTCAACTTTCTCTATCTTTTTCCATTTAAGTTCAACAAACAAATCAAATCATATTCTTTATCTCTTATCTCATTATTAAAGATTTAATTTAATTTAATATTGTTAATTAATCTTTGTGGGACGATACTTGGGGTTTTAAATACTCCATTTTACTCTAATCGATGGGCACACTTGCCCGTAGATAAAACTCACAACAATCTACCTGACCTCGTGGCTTTCCCAGTGCAATCTACCTGGCTCCACGACTTTCCCATTGTACTCTACCTGACCCCACAACTTTCCCAGTGTACTCTATTTAGCCCCCCGACTTTCCCAGTACAATCTATCTAGGACCATTATTTATTATTATTTTTAATATGGGTATATTTGTAACAATGTTAAAGCGTAGTAAGCTTTAGCTTGAGGGGGAGTGTTAGAATATGTTGGGTTTTGGAAGGTGAAACGCAGCGGAAGAACTGAACTTTTAAAATTTATATATATATATATATATATCCAAAACCCTCCAAGGATCCATGCAAAAGCTATAAACCGTGTTATAGAGTATACCTTTTAGTGCTTTCCTTTTTGCCAAATCACGGGCATGCAAGAGTAGCTATGCCTCCATCGGTATCCACACGAACGCGATACTAGGACTCCCTCTTTCGCAGTGTTAGCGGCGACGAAGGGATGGTTGCCTCTTCTCTCATTATGAGGGATGATGATATGGTTTAGAGAAAACCTTTTTCTCTTTTTCGTGTTTGGAGTATTAGTGTAATCACTTATTAGCTACCATCAATACATTCTATACATTGTGGTGGCTAACCCTCACAGTGAGCATTAGGCTTTAGTGATACCTACCCATGTGTAGGACAAAACTAATGGATTGGCCCTTTTAGTCTTACTAATTGAGCTTCACATCACATGGACCTTTAATCTAATAAAAAGCCCGATTAAAACCATCTAATGGCTTCAGTGTCCAAGTCAGCCCGTTCTAAATGTGTGACCTTGTAGGTTCCCATTATGTTGGCAGTAACATTAAAATCTTATTTTAATATTACAAGTAGCAAATGATATCTAGCAAAACATTGCTACTACCCAAATAACAGGAATGTCAATGTGATTTGACATATAACCAATCCGCGACCAATGTTACCATGTATGTATAGTCCCTTTGTCCATATATCTAGGTTAAACACAAGACATGGAATGTGTCATCATTGTATAGTTCAATCTCGGTTTCTTGATTTCCCGAGTAAACTTCTAACAAATAATATTAATATCTCATACTAATATTATTTGGGAACGACTATACACTTTTTAGTCTCACTCAATCAAAAGGCCCAAGATATAACTCCCATTATGTGGGAGGGACAAATCCCATCTAGTCACTCCCATCCCTCCGCATGATTTGTGGCATACTCGGTAACCACCTTTATAGTCACCGGGTTAGGCATGACGTTTGATGGCACCAAAGCATACGACTCCTCGTGTTGGGAACCGTAGTGACATCAGGTCAAAGGACCACATACACCATTGTCACTATGAGAATTGCTAATGACATACACAATAATCCATGTAGCATTCTCATTGTGGGTCAATCCAATACACCATTAAAACCCTTTAATGTGCACCAATGTGAAAGATTTGATATCACATATCCATGACTAGTGAGACATAGTCATCAATCTACTCACATACTAGTCTCTACGTATTATTGTTGTCCTTTTTCACAATAATACTTGACTAGGGATGATTTGAGAAAGACGTTCTGAAGTAGCCTATAGAATCTCACTATCAAGTCAAACTTGATATATTACAACCACGAACAAGTCATTCTAAGGACTTTATCATATTAATTAATTAATATAATAAATAATGCCTTTTATAATTAACATGAGATATATTGTATGCTAAAAAGGGTCAATATACCATTGACCCCTAGGGCATACACCAATAGAATATTAGATTAATATATTTAATATCTTATAATATCTGTTAAGATTAAGTTTTATCTTATAATTTCTCCCAGGATTAGTTTCCGTATTTATAGATAATTATTATGATTTGTTTCATAATTACTAGTCTATATTGGTCAGTATAAATAAGCGTCAGTGTATAGTCTTTTCAATCAATCTATCCATCATCAATTAATCTATTATCAATTATCTATTATGAATTATTCTTTTCCTCTCTTCTTCCGTTTTATATCTAAAACGCTATAACTTCAACAGAAACATGGAAACTAATCCTAGGAGATAGTATAGCATTAAACCTAATCTTAACAGATATTTTTAAGATATTAAATATATTATTCTAATATTTTATTACTCCCCCTCAAGCTAAAGCTTACTAAACTTTAAGCTTGTTACAAATATACCCATATTAACAAAATTGAATATAATAAATCGCGGGCCTAGATAGATTGCACTGGGAAAGCCGTTGGGCCAGTTAGAGTAAACTGGGAAAGCCATGGGGCCAAGTAGATTACACTAGGAAAGCCATAGGGCTAGATAAATTGCACTAGGAAAGCCACGGGGCCAGGTAGATTGCTTTGGGAAAGCCACGAGGCTAGGTAGATAACTCTAGGTAGCCGCAAGATACATCTATAGGTTCTAAAAAGTCGTGGGTCTGGAACCGCAGTAGGTAGGAGAGAGAAAATAACTATTAGAGGAGAGAGAAACAAACCAAACAGGGATGACCAACAAGTACTAATCCCAAAAACGTTGAAATAAGACTAGATTTGGATAGATCACGGCAAGGCGAGGAAATTTGCAGGAACGGTGGCCTGACGCGCCGCCACGCGTAGCGGACGGCGGGGGGAGGAAGCGACAGTGGCGGAAAACAGGAGAAAAATGGCCAGAAAAAGCACGATAAGAAGGAGATGAAGACAGAGCACACCGGTAAATGCATGGTGGATGACTTAAAATCCCGTCACAAAGATACACAGCGGGAAAATTGGAAATAAAAGAAGGTTATGAATATAAAAGTTCCAAACTTTGGAACCCATCAACGGAATAGAGCCATGACAGGTCAAGGTGGATGGTACCGCTTTGATACCATGTTGAAGTTATAAGGTTTTGGATATAAAAAGGAAGAATAGAGGAGAAGAATAACTGATAATAGATAATTAATAATAATTGATTGATTACAAAAGACTATACACTGACGCTTATTTATACTGACCAATATAGACAATATTTAGGAAACAAATCATAATAATTATATGCTAATATGAAAACTAATCCTAGGAAATATTATAAGATAAAACTTAATCTTAACAAATATTATAAGATATTAAATATATTAATCTAATATTCTAACACTTAGAGTTAAGAGCCGAACAAAACCACGTTAAAATCGAGCCATTTGTTACTAGGCATCCAATCTTGATAGAAAAATTACAAGGGGGAAAAAAGAGCAAAAACCTCTTATTCTAGATAATTATAAATAATAAATGGAAAGATTAATTGGAACCAAGGAAATTTGTCAATAAATAATTATAAGTAGTTAATTGGTGAATCCATATTTGGGATGGAAAAATGTTTTTATCCATAAGTACTCATAGGATTATTTGCAATTAGGGATTGAAATAGGCCGGGTAGAGTTAGATTTTTTAAGACGTAAGCCTGGTTTATCTCTTGAGTATAAGGCCTGAACTTGATCTATTTATCTATATTGGCTTTATTTTAGGCCTTAACTTGATGTATTTAAAAATCTAACTTGACTTGAATTTTACATGAATTGATTCTTCAATAGTTAAGGTTCTAGAGTTGTAAATTCTATATGCCTTTGATGTTTCAGAATATCCAATGAAAAATCCTTTGTGTGACTTGGGATCAAATTTTCCAAGATCATCTTTAGTGTTAAGTATAAAACACTCACATCCAAAGATATGGAAATAAGATATGTTGGGCTTTCTCCCTCTCCATAATTCATAGGGTGTCTTTTTGAGAATTGGTCTTACCAAAATTCTGTTTTGAATATAACAAGTTGTTTGAACAGCTTCTGCCCAGAAGGATCTTGGTAAGTTGATTGAAATGAGCATGGTTCTTCCCATCTCCTGTAAGCTTCTGTTCTTTCTCTCAACAACCCCATTTTGCTGAGGTGTTCTTTCCACTGAGAAATTGTGAGAGATCCCATTCTATCACAGAACAGTCTGAAGCTTGAGTTTTCAAATTCTCCACTATGATCACTTCTTATGGCAGATATGCAGAATCCTTTTTCATTCTGCACCTTCTTACAGAATTTTGTGAAATTCTCAAAAGTCTCATCTTTGCTTCTGAGGAATATCACCCATGTAAATCTAGTATAGTCATCCACTATGACCAAACCATATTTCTTTCCACTAAGACTTTCTGTTCTAGTAGGACCAAATAAGTCAATGTGAAGAAGTTCTAAAGATTTGTAGGTAGACACAACATTCTTGCTCTTGAAAGAGCTTCTTGTTTGCTTTCCATTTAGACAGTTTTCACATAAAATATCATATTTGAATGAGAGCTTGGGTAACCCTTTAACAAGGTTATGTTTTGTTAGCTTTGAGATCAATCTCAAGCTGGTATGCCCAAGTTTTTTATGCCAAATCTATTTTTCATTTTCAACAGAGAGAAAACATTTCACATATTGACTTGCAAGTTCCTCTAGATCAATTTTATACACATTATTGTGCCTCTTAGAAGAAAAGAGGGTTTGATCTGAAAAGTCCTTGACTATACAACCTTCTTTTTGTGAAAGATACAACATATCCACTGTCACATAATTGACTTATGCTTAGAAGGTTATGTTACAGTTCTTCAACTAAAAGAACATTCTTAATAAGGGATTGAGGAGATATACCAACAGTCCCTATGCCAGTGATCTTCCCTTGTTGATTTCCTCTAAAGGTGACCACTCCTCCCTCCTTGGGTCTAAGGCTTTGGAACAAAGACCTTTCTCCCGTCATGTGACGCGAGCATCCACTGTCCAGGTACCATTTGAGGGGTTTCCTTTGTCCCATTAAAGACATATGCAACAGGAATAATTAAGTGCTTAGGTACCCATATTTTCTTGGGTCATTTCTTGTTAGATTTGGGCTTTGATTTCCTTTTGTGTTTACACTGAGACACATTGTATCCAGGCTTACCACAATGGGAACACCTATTACCTTTCATCTTACCTTTATCAGGAAATTTTAAAACAGAAGGTTAAGATGGTGTATCTTCTGAGAAGCCTAAACCACTTTTGTCATAGGAATTTCTTTGAGTTCCTAATAATATGTTAAGATTATCAGTTCCTTTGACAAACCTGGATAGGTCCTTGGTAAGTTCCTCAACCTTTCTCTGAAGTTTTTGATTTTCCTTAGAAAGGTCCTTGGAGTTACCAGTCTCTTATTTCAAGAGCTTTTCTTTGAGTATAAGATCTTCTTTTTCCAAAATTTCATTTCTATTACTTCAGTAAATGCTCTAGAGAGCTCCTTATACTCATTGAAAAGTTCTTTGGAACTTCCAACCAAATCATCATACTGATCTTGAAGAGTTTGAGGCATTACCTCTGATTATGAACTATCAGATGATGGAAGACTTGCCATCAGGCACATATTTGCTTCTTCTGAAGCATCCTCCTCTTTTTCTGAAGTTGACTCATCAGGATCCTCCCAAGTGGCCATCAGCCCCTTCTTCTTCTTAAAGAATTTCTTCTTTTGAAAGGAATGTATCTTGAGCTTAAGACATTCATCCTTCATGTGTCCTTGCTGTTTGCATTCAAAACAAGTAATTTTGTCAGTAGATAAGGAATCTTTACTAGACTTACCTTGTCTAAAGCCAGAGGATTGATGCTTTCTGAATCTCCCTTTCTTCTGAAGCATTTTCTTTATCTTTTTGCTAAGAAAGGCAAGATCCTCATCTTCCTCTGAGCTGACTTCAGATTCTTCATCACCGTTTGAAGCTTCTTTAGCTTGCATGGCTTTCAGGCTTCCATGCCTAAGCTGTTTGGATTTTGTGTTCAGTGCCAGTGATTTCTTCTTGGATTCATCTTCGCCAAGTTCTAACTCGTGGACTTTGAGAGAGCCCAATAGTTCTTCCATTCTTAAGGAGTTGAGGTCTCTAGCGTCTTGAATGACAGTGACTTTGGGTCTCCAGGTTTTAGGTAGACTCCTTAGAATCTTTCGATTGTTATCTCCAGATTCATAGGTTCTTCCTAAAGACCTTAGTCCATTAGTTATTGTCTGAAAACTCCCATACATTTGGTCAATGGTTTCAGAGTCATGCATTTTGAACATCTCATACTGATGCACAAGCATGCTGATCTTGAACTGTTTAACATTCTCAGTCCCTTCATGAGCTGATGCTAATTTGTCCCAGATCTCCTTGGTAGAAGCACAACCATGAACTTTCTCATATTCTGATTTGTTCAGAGAACATATCAAATAGAGTTTAGCCTTGGCATTTAACTGAACACGAGCCTTCTGCTCCATAGTCCATTCAGACTTAGGTATGGGCACCCCACCATGCATAGGAACCTAATCACCATCAGTGACAACGTCCCAAAGTCCAATGTTGTTGCTCTTATTGAACAACTTCATACAATCTCTCCAGTAGTGATAGTCTACTCCATTGAAGGCCGGAGGCCTGGTGATAGAGGCTCCCTCTGTAATGTATTGCCTGTTGCTTGTTGATGTTTCCATCTAGATCTTTTTCCTCAGCACTTGTTAGATGCTCAACCCGAGGCTGAGCTCTGATACCAACTGTAGAAGCAAATAGGGAAACACTAGAAGGGGGGTTGAGTAGTGTTTCAATAAAACTTAAACGTTTTTGGAAAATTTTTCTCAACAAAGTGTTTTTAAAGATTTTAGACGATATGCCTTAAACTGAAGTTGGAAGTTCCGTCTGAAGAGCGTTCAGATTGATAAAATTTGTTCTATGGAAAACTTAGTTTTCGTTTAAACTTTTATATAAACCAGTTCAATTCCCTTTATGTTAGCTTAAAATTGAATTTAAATAGTTGAGGGATGAGATAACTTAACCAAATAATTTATCCTGGTTCACTCACAACCACCGTGAGCTACATCCAGTCCCAAAGCTAAACACAACACCTGGATTTTCACTAATCTTCAAAAGATTACAAGTATTCTTTTTTGTCAAGCCTCTTCAGGCTCTACGACGACAAGTATTGTTTCCTCACAAGCTTCTTCAGGCTCAACCCAAGTATTGTTTAACAAACAAGCCTTTCCAGGCTCAACACCCAAGTGTTTAAGGTATAAGAAAGTTTAAGCTAAAGAACTACACAAGTTCAAAGCTCAAAAAAAGTATTGTACAAGATAACTGAGTTAAACTCAGGATAAGAAGGTTTGTGTACAAAGAATATTTATCAGAGTGTTTTTACAGCGAAAAACTTGCAGCATATAGGCTCTTTCTTTCTTAGCTCATTCTCTGTCTTGCATGGTTCTGCATGAAGCTATTTATAGATGTTTGAGATGAAGTCCGTTGAAATCACTGTTTAGAGATAACATTAAATGCTCTTAATCCCGTTGTGATACAACTTTTGATAGCTTCTGACACGGTACAAGGTAGATGTGCAGTACTGTCTCTGTTCTGAGCACTGCAAAGACTGCGTTGCAGATATTTCCTTTCTGGTGCGTATATTTCAAACGTGCAGGAAAGTCTTTGTTTTGCATGCCTTAAAAAGGATAGGCCAAATACTTGTTTCAGAAGGCATTGAAAATGACTTGAGACTTTATCAAAGATCTTTAGAGGACTTCATTCTTCAGATGGTTTCTGACTTCAGACACTCTGCCACGTCACACGTCTTCAGATGATCTTCTTGGCTTCAGATGATTCCATGCTTCAGATGGATGGACCACTTCAGATGATTCTACTTCTTCAGACAGTAGATCACTTTAGATGGTCAACTTGTTGAAACACGAAAAAACACGTTAAAAGCATAGGCAATATTTGCAAGAGATACTTTCACATAATTTGTTATTCATTAAAACTTAGGAAATTGAGACTCAATCATTATTAAATACTTAATGATATTTTTTAGACTCAACATAAAGACCAATATTATTTTATTGTTAGTTTGACAATTAGTGAATGCCTATATTATGATGATAAATATATTATTTATCTTGCATGAGAAAAGCTATGAAATGATTTATGTTTAATTTGGAATTAAATGTAAAGTGGATTTGTTAATCACCAAAGTGGTCAAATCCTTTAATTTGTTTAATTCCTTTAATCGTACTTTATTGCAATGCAATGACTTTGATACTATAATAAGGATATGATTTCTATTGGTTTATGATTGATTGTTGCTCATTATTTTATAAAGAATATTTGAGTCACCTAAAGATGGACCATTGTTTATAATTTATGACATTAAAGAGACCTATTGACATACTTAGGGGCCGTTCGGGCTGGTTGTGAGTTTATAGTTTTTGGTTTTTAAAAATTTTCAATCAAATTTTTATAACTCAAAACCAAAAATTGAAAACTTGTTTTTGTGGTTTTCAATTTTTGGTTTTGAGTTGTAAAAACTTGATTGAAAATGTTTAAAAGATAGCATGCATCTAAACTTGAGTATGATTAATTGTCTATTAAAGTATGTTTACTTTAGCATCATGATTTAGTTGAAATTATCAGTTTAAGTATCTCCCAAAGGTGAACTTAACTGCATGAATATAGTTGTTTTGTTTGAATCCATTAAATTTTTTCAAATGCATAAGCTTGTATATTGTTTGCAACTTCTATGAATTTATTTGCTTTGAGCAATGGTATGGTCAAGTTTAATGGGATAAACTATGATAATTGTCTAAGCAGATTAAGTTTCAACCGGGTGTGTTTGACTTGGATCCAGCAATAGTTATGGATGAAATGCCCCCAGCCATTACTGAGACCAGTACGGATGATGACAAGTCTCTTTATGAGGCTTGACAAAGGTCAAACAGGCTGTCACTGAACTTGATGCGCATGACCATGGCTGAAAATATTAAGCCATATATGCCCAAAACAGAAAATGCAAGAGAATTCATGAAAATGATTAAGGAGTACTCACAATCAGAAATAACTGACAAGTCTATTGTGGGAACTCTTATGAGTGAGTTGACGACTAAAAAGTTTGATTGGTCACAACCTATTCATGATCATGTGACTGGAATGGCAAATTTGGCAGCAAAGTTGAAGTCAATGGGAATGGAAGTGAATGGGTCCTTTCTAGTATAATTTATCATAAACTCTCTTCCTCTTGAATTTGGCTAGTTTCAGGTGAATTATAACACCATTAAGGATAAATGGAACTTTCAAGAAATCAAGGCCATGTTGGTTCAAGAGGAATGGAGGCTAAAGAAAGTGAAGGATCATTCTATCCATCTTATGACTCATGATGGTGTGCTAGCAACAGTAAGATCAAACCAGGAAAGAAGAACTAGAAGGACAAAGCACCAGTGAAAGTGAATAAGGGTAGAATCCAGAAGGACCAGAAATGCTTCTTTTGCAAGAAGTTTGGCAACTTCAAGAAAGATTGTCCAAAAAGAAAATCTTGGTTCGAAAAGAAAGGTACATTTTATGTATCTGTAAGTTTTGAATCAAACCTTATTGAAGTACCTAGTAGTACCTGCTGGTTGGACTCTGGTGCTACTACTCATTTGTCTAATATTATGCAGGGTTTCCTTCAATCCAGCCCATAAAAGGAACTCAAAATTATTTATATATGGGGAACATAATGAAGGCACGAATAGAAGGAATTGGGACTTATAGATTGATTCTAGACACTGGTTGTTGTCTAGATCTTGAAAACTATCTTTATGTTCCTGGTTGTGCTAGCAATTTAGATTCTGTTGCCAAGTTGGATTGTTTAGGTTTTAATTTTATGATTGGAAATTGTGTTTCTCATTTGTATAAATCTGTGTATTATTATGGTTCTGGTACCTTATTGGATGGTTTATATCATTTCAATCTTGATGTTAAATTTTTGAATCTCTATTTAATGTTGAGCATGTTATTGGTAGTAAATGTAGTGCATGTAATGAATGTTCCGCTTTCTTATGGCATCAAAGGTTGGGTCATATATCCAAAGAAAGGATGTTTAGGTTAGTGAAAAATGAGATCTTACCTCAATTGGATTTTGATGACTGGGATGCGTATGTGGATTGCATTAAGGGTAAGCAAACCATACACTTATCAAAGAATCCCTCCACAAGAAGCAATCAACTTCTTGAGTTGATATACACTAATATTTGTGGTCCTTTTGACGTTTCGTCTTGGGACGATGAAAAGTATTTTATCAGTATTATCGATGACTTCTCACGTTATTGTTTTGTACATTTTTTGCATGAGAAATCTCAATTAGTGGACATTCTTGAGGTGGAAAGGCAGTTAGATAGAAAAATAAAAGTGGTGAGGCCCGATAGAGGTGGTGAGTATTATGGTAAAACCGATGAGAGTGGACAATGTCCATGTTCATTTGCAAAGTTTCTCTAAAGTCGGGGAATACGTGCACAATATACAATGCCCAATACACCACAATAAAATGGTGTAGCAGAAAGGCGGAATCATACTCTTATGGACATGGTTAGGAGTACGTTGAGTTGTAGCAATGTTTCTTTATCTATGTGGATGCATGCATTAAAAACTATTGTATATCTGCTTTTCAGGGTTCCTAGTAAAAGTGTTCCTAAGACTCCTTATGAACTGTGGACCGGAAGGAAACCTAGTTTAAGACATCATCATGTTTGGGGTTGCCCGACAAAAGTAAGGATATACAATCCACATGAAAAGCTTGATGCAAGAACCATTAATGGTTACTTCATCGGCTATACTAAAATGTCAAAGGGATACATGTTCTATTGCCTTAACCATAGTACGAGAATAGTTGAGTCAAGTAATGCTCGATTCATTGAGAATGGTCAGTTCAGTGGGAGTGAGGAATCATGAAAGGTGGACATTTAAGAGACTTACGGTGATGTTTATACACCTAAAGTCTCTTTTCAAGTTGTTATCCCTCTTGTTGTATCACAGTCACACAACATGCAGAGACAACAAGTTAATGTTCTAAACCCATAAAATGAACATATAGATGATGAACCGACTGAAAATGTGCAAGTCACAAATGAATAAGTGGTAGAGGAACCACAAGAAGTAGCATTAAGAAGGTCTATAAGGCAGAAAAGACATGCTATTTCGAATGACTATGTGGTTTACTTTATTGAACATGAATGTGACTTAAGCATTGATGAGGATCCAATCTCGTTCAGATAATCCATGGAAAGTAACAATTCTGAAAAGTGGTTCAATTCTATGAAAGAAAAGTTGAAATCAATGGATGACAACTAAGTTTGGGATCTAGTTTAGTTGCCTAAAGGTTCTAAACGAGTCGGTTGTAAATGGGTATTTAAGACCAAACAAGACTCAAAAGGTAATGTCGAAAGGTATAAGGCTAGACTTGTCACCAAAGGTTACACTCAAAAGGATGACATTGACTATAAAAAGACCTTCTCCCAATTTTAAAGAAGGACTCTTTAAGGATTGTTTTGGCTTTGGTGGCTCATTATGATATAGAGCTTCACCAAATAGACGTAAAGACCGCCTTTCTGAATGATGCCTTAGAAGAGGAAGTTCATATGGACCAACCAAAAGGTTTCTCAAGCACAAGAAAAGAAAGCTTGGTGTGTAAATTAAAGAAGTCAATATGTGGACTGAAACAAGCTTCTTGACAATGGTATCTAAAGTTTAATGATACTATCGCACCATCTAAAGTTTGTGAAGAACACTATTGATCGGTGTATCTACATGAAGATTAGTGGGAGCAAGTTCATTATTTTGGTTCTATATGTTGACGATATTCTTCTTGCTACTAACGATCAATATGTGGACTGAAACAAGCTTCTCGACAATGGTATCTAAAGTTTAATGATACCATCACATCATATGGTTTTGTGGAGAACACTGTTGATCGGTGTATCTACATGAAGATAAGTGGGAGCAAGTTCATTATTTTGGTTCTATATGTTGACGATATTCTTCTTGTTACTAACGATGTTGGGTTGTTACATGATGTAAAGAAGTTTTTCTCTAACAAATTTGAAATGAAAGATATAGATGAGGCATCATATGTGATAGGAATAGAAATATTTTGTGATAAATCACAAGGACTGTTAGGTTTGTCTAAAAAAGGCTATATTAATAAAGTTTTATAGAGATTCAGAACGGAAAAAATGCTCTGTTAGAGTAGTTCCAATTCAGAAGGGGGATAATTTTAGTCAAATGCAATATCCCAAGAATGATTTGGAACGAAAGGCCATGGAGTCTATTCCTTATGCATCAGTGGTTGGGAGTTTGATGTATTCTCAAACATGCACTTGACCGGATATTAGTTTTGTTGTTGGAATGTTAGGTCGATATCAAAGTAATCCCGAAATGGACCACTGGAAAGTTACAAAGAAAGTTCTTAGGTACTTACAAGGCACCAGGGACTACCGCCCAAAACTTTTATTGACCATGTTGAGAGTATGGGTGTTATGGAAAAGTCATTGTTAACATGATTGTGTTATTTATGTGTATGCATATGTATAGTTATTTTGCTTGTTTTATTATGACATTTGTGAATTCAATTAAAGTTATGTTTCTGTTTATTTCATTGTTATCCACATTATGTTATATACGTGTATTATTGAGTGTGATGACAGGTTATGTCTTTTAAAGACATGAAAATTAAAAGTTGATTAAAGTTATGTTGAGTTGTTTTGATTATGTGATACATGGATGGAATCTTGTCGTTGACGACTTGTGTCTGCCATGACCTGATCATTTCAATTCATTTAAGGATGATGACTCGATTGTTCATTGAATAATGCACACTTATAGTTTATTATTGAATCTTCAAGTCATCACATGGGCCAAATGGGAGATTGTTAGATTAATTTAATTAATGCGGCCCATGTAATTTAATAGTCTGGCTTTAATAAAAAGTGGGCCCAATGTGATGGTTGTTAACCCAATATGGAAAATAAAGTCAGAAAGGGTTATTTTAAAAATTCCTCTCCTCTTCCTTTTAAAAGTGTGTGCAGTTACCAAAGGGGTTAACTGAGTAAGGAATATTTAGCTTTTATCGAAAGTATCACAAGAGTGAAAATTGGAATATTGAAGAGTATCATAGAGTATCAAAGTTTTTTCTTTATTTTTTTTAAAAAAAATGTGCTCGATACTATGTCGATATATATCGATGGAGTATGAAAGAGTATCAGTATCAGATACGTATCAGATACGGAATCGAGACTTATTTTCAAGTATCGGTGCATCATAGGTGAGAACCATGAAATTCAAGGTCGTGTGTAGTTTCCATAATGTGAACCCTAGGAAACTATCATAACAGAATTTACATAATGCATTCTCGAATTCTTATGCAGGAATTGTGTAAATACAGTGAAAAACCAAATTTGAGGAGAGAGGCAACAAACAAAGAGAAATAATTGTTGGTGAAGGCAGACACTGGGTGGGTTCACAACATTAGAGCAAGTGCAAAGCTTAGGTGGAATTTTTATTTAACATGTAAAGTTATGATTGGAGCGACAGGGTAGGGGACAAAATTTGGAGACAATAGATTTTCATCCTTTTAGGAGACCCATGTTCACCCCTACCATTGTCAATTTGAATTGAAGATGAATGCAAAAGAGTTACTCATCCTTTAACCCGGATTCACCGGTCACCACTTTTGAATCTATGCTTTCATTTTAGGCCATTTATTTCAGGTGGTGTATTTTCATTTTGCAGTACACATTATTATAGCTCATATGGCTGCTTCAGTTTTGGCTTCTATCATGAATGCCCAAAGAATGCATATAGAGAAGTTATAGTGCACTATAATGTATTCTCAAAATTAACCATATTTAGAAGCTACGGTTGTGGCCTTTTAAGCAACATGAATTTAAGTTATGGAGTATGGACTATATGGTGGTTACTGCATTTTCTCACTAGAGACAACAAAGTATATATAAAGTAAATTTTTTCTCTAATATTCTATGTTAAACTTCCTACTTTACAGCACACTTCCATCCTTCATTTCCCCTTCATAGGAATAGATGTCACAGCTGATATAGTTACACATTTTCACTAGAAAACTGAATTTTAGCATGCCAAAAATTTGGACCATACTTGAATTAATTGTTTTCTTAGAGTGCAATGGATAATATATTATACTAGCTAGTAACACATATAACCCCTTTTGCATCTAAGGGCTCCAGCCCCTGCTGTCATTGAAGCCACAAGCATAGGTGGTCTTGCTGACATGCTTGACGCTTTATCATATTTAGAAGATGCTCCAGCTCCAGACGGTGTGAAGAAGGCACCATTCAACATTAGATCCCCTTCAGACCTCCAATCCCATGTCTTCCACTCACCCTCTGATGAACGAAAGTGTTTGGTGACCTGAAATCACTCACAATGACATTTCATTTTGTTAAGAATATATACTATGGAAGGCCAATTATTCAGTGCATGTATGTCCATAAAACATAAAATCAGTAACAAATCATATTTATTATGCATGCCAACAACATTAATTTATTAATTAGTAGCTAATATAGACATTATTTTTAGTTTTCCTTATGTGTCTCTGACCTCTTTGTGGTCTTCGTCATTTGGAGCAAGAAATCTGTTGCCTTGGCTGAAAATAGTTGGGGATGAACTCCCACCTATAGCGTACTGTTGCCAATGGGTGTAATCATTGTTCACCACATGGAAGTATCCGAACCTGCACCTGTAATTTTGAATAGGAACATATATAGTAAAGTTATTATCTCTTTTCCATGAAAAAGAAGGGGTATGCTAGCAATATATTATTTAAAATGCTCTTTTTAACACTTTTTTATGAGTTTAATTAAGTTTGTAATCTCCTAAAATATTCCGATTTTCTATTTGGTCCCCCATTTTTAATATTTTCAAAGTGTTATTTTAAAAATGATTTTTTCCCAAGTGGTCCCTTCTTTTTTTTACCATAAAGTGCTTACATGATATAGAAAACAGATGAGTCATTTGGGATCATGATAATTTGGGGGACTAGTTTGGAAATCATAATATTTTATGGGGGCTAATTTTAAAATTGTGATATTTTTAGAGATCATTTGGGAAAAATAATTATAAAAAAAGCAAAGTGACCATTTAGGAAAAAAATTATTTTTGGAGGACTATTTAAAAAAAATAAAAATAGGGACTAAATGAAAAAATCATAATATTTTAGGGACCACAAATATAATTAAACTCTTTTTTTTATTATTATTATTAGTTGAAATTCACATAGATCCCACCACAATGGAAAGTATTAAAAAGAGTGTTATTGAATGTACTGTTAATATCCTTGTAATTAAAAACCACATCACAAGTTAGGCTTATCATATAGTAGTAAAGACAAACAAAATTACCTTGGCATTCTTCCACCAAGCCCTTCTCCAAAATGGTTAAATGCTATGGTAACTTGCATCTTCTTGTCAGCTTCATAAGAATCACTGTGGCCCAATAGCATGACTTTGTTATGGTGTGTCATGTAATTGTTGGAAATGGTAATAGCCGTTGATCCATGAACAACATCAATTAGGCCATCAAAACAATTTGACAAGGAGCAATGGTCCACCCAAACATGGCTCCCACCAAATATTGTTATGCCATCACCATCCGATCTTACTCCACTACCACCTCGTTTGCAATCATGTATGTGTATGCCATGAATTATGATGTTGGTCTTATGTTGTACCTTAATGCAAGGCCCTCCAGCAATGTGGATATTTGCTCCTCTACCATCAATGGTTTTATAAGAATTCATTAAGAGATCCATCTCTAGTTTGATCACCATGTCATGCTTGAAAATGATCCATAAAGGCTCTTCTTGGATAGCACCATATCTTAATGTGCCTGGCTTGGGGTTCACAGGGTTATCACTAGGGTCACTTACCACATAAAATTTGCCATCCCTGCCTCCAATTGCATGTTTGCCAAACCCAATTGCACAATCTGCTAGATGCTTGCGGTTCCTTTCCCAATTGGGGTCACACCTCCAACAATCATCAATAGGGTTACCCGTCCCACAAGAATAAAATCCCAAATTTCTTCTATGATCATTTATGCTCCTACATAAACAGAATACAAAAATGTGTTGGGTTACTAAACAATGTGTTTTGGTCACTAGCATATAGATGTGCAGAGTATTTTCTTGCAATCATTCTTTGGTTTTGCATTTTTACATATATATTACTACTTCTGTTCCTATTTAACTGATTATTTTGAGAGAAAAAATTGTTTCTATTTAATTGTCAATTTGTAAATCTATTGCAATAATAATTACATCTTTCTCTATTTTACCCTTACGTAAATAAATGATTCACTATTAAAAATTAATGAGACCCAATAGTATTAAAGGAAGAAAAATGGTAAAATCGAAAGTTTAAATTGATTTCCATGAAATTGATTTCCATGAAAACAAGAGTAATAATTGCATTTCCTAATATGTGTTTTTTGTCCAAATGTAGAATTCAACTAAATTTTTTAAAAATATAAATAATTGAATATGAATCAAAGCAGAAAAATGCTAAAAATAATAAAGATGGTATGCATAATTAATTAAAAATTAAATTAAAAATTAAAGAAAAAAGAATGATATCTTTAAAAAGAATAGCATAAGAGGATACTTTTTAAAAATGACATTTGTTATTCTTATTAGTGTCTTGATCTGATCCATAAAATTAAGGTCCCATGTGGGGAGGGGAAAATGTTGTAAACAAAGTACTACATAACATACTTCTGTACTTCCTGGACCACTGATTCAGGATCTTGAACTGGAGAAGAGTAGATCAAAGCTGGTGCAAGAAGCAAGAACTGGAACATTAGTGTGACTGAAAATGCCATAATTAATTTCTTGGCCTGCCTATGGAGAGGGAAGAATAAGAGGACTATTAATAATAGCAGGAAAAGTATACAGTTGTGACTTGTTCTGTAAAAGTGATAGAATTTGAGCTTATATATAGGTAGCAAACAGAGGGGGAAGGGTCCTGAATTTTTTATTAAACAAAAAATGCTTAATTAATGTCCGGGACTTATGGATTTAGGGTACCTAGAGAGTTGCTACATTCCCTACGAGGCATGTACTTTTCAGGGTCAATTCACACACTGTTAAGGAGCTTCTACGACATTATTAAACAAATTACACTGATCAATAACCACTTTTTCTTTCAGGAATCAGGGCATTACTTTAATCAGAAAATTACACTAATAAAAAGAATTACAATACACTGAAATTTGAGCTATGATTTTTCTGTCTGTATTTGCGCCTAAGAGGTACCTTTGGAACTGACAGCATCAGAATCTCCCGCTTTGTTTATCTATCATCCATCAATTATGCTGCATGTAGCATTATATTGGTTGTTTAATAGCCAAAGTTTTGTTCGTTATTGATAGTGATGATTGATCTATATATTTCACATTTTCACTCTCACATCATCACATGCGCATGTATGTTCATCCTATCATTTTATTTTGATGAATAATAATATTGGTCTACACAAGTTGTTTTCATTTTAGATTTCCCCCCGCTAATCAATTGGTTGTGCCCTTCGTTCTATGTGAAACGTCACCAAGTTATGTGTTGAAATTCAAGAGATAATGTGCATGGAATTCCTAGTTTACCAATCTAATCCTCATATATATTAGGATCCAAGTATCAACATGTATTGGTATGAGTGGAAGGGGCTTAGGTTCATTAAGCATGTGATATTGGTTCGATTTTTAAATCCATGTGAACATGAAAAAAATATTATTGGAAGGGATCCCTACTTTGAATTTGACATATCTGAAGAGATTAGTCTCTTCCCTGTCAAGTGGAAGGATACTATGAAAAATATTATGATCATAGTGCTTAGCGTTCATTAAACTTATAATTAATAAATCATTATTTTTTTTAATCTAAACGGCCGTCTGGTTTCTCTCCATGATTAATGTGGGTGTAGATTGTCTGAGATTGTTCTAGTATTTATTTCGTCGAAGTTACCCTTTAACTTTATTTAATTATGAAAAAGTTTTTATTACTAGAAAATATAATTTATAAAATGTGTATTTTTTTTTTCAGTGTTTACAACATCATTCAAAACTACGAAAAGCCAGCCTTGCGTTGGTAGCTCAAAAATTTTCTGTTCAAAATAACTGATGATTAGTTGTGCACATTTTGTACAGCTATCTCTTTTGTAATTATTTTTTTGCGCATCTCTTTTGTAATTTATAAGCATATAATTATAATGTTTAAATTATACAATTAGATATACACCTGCCCGACCTGCGTGTTCCTGTTGCAAATGTCTAAATTCAATAGTTAATGAAGTATAAAAGATAAATTAGATGATTAGAATGTGAATATATATAAGTAAATTATAATTTCATGATAAATACAATTTAGAGATGATTTTACTGAGAAGTCAGAAGGAATAGTGAAAAAACAAATCCGTTGCTGTTAAAACTAAATACACTTGGAGAGTTTGCTGCTACACGGATATTTTTGTGAAAGGATCCACTCCCGAGCTGAGGGGTAGGTAGGAAATAGCTACGGATGTTAACTACGGAATAATTTTGTAGCCATTTCCTAGCTATGCGTAGCTAATTTTACTCTAACCGGCCGCTCGGCTACGGAGCATCCGGATCCGATATTTTTAAGTTTCTAAGAAATCTTAACATGAAAATATTATATTATAGATAATTGGTGTGAGTTTTTTAAAAATATTGCCAAAAATCCAACATTTCAAGGAATTTTTTTAAATTATTTCCTACAAAAATATTCAGAAGGGATGGGGTGGGAATTCAAAATTCGTACGATGGAGAATTTTTTACAAATTTTTTAATTAACCTGTGCAATATTGCATAAGATAATAAATCTAAAGTAGAAATATTTTATTGGAAATAACAACTATCATAACATTCAAAATACATTGGTAATGAAATGTTATGTTTTTCAATAAAATTTTTCCATTTTTGATTTATTATCTTGTGCAACATTGCACATGTTAGAAAAACCATTTTTTACTACAAAATTAATAGTTTTTTTTGTAACAATAAGGAATTAAAAGCAAAAAAAAAAAAAAAAACAAAAGAACAAACTAATAAGAGAACTCTACTCCTAGGAAAACAATCTCTTCTAACATCAGCTAGCACAAGCTCTAAAAACTTATCTATTGAATCAGTGACAACAACCAAAGAGGATCCAGAATGAGCACCCTTCTTAGTTAAAGCATCAGTACATTGACTACTTTCTCTTGGCATGTGATTTATCTCAATATTCCAATCCAATTTGATCAAGCTTTGAATCTCTCTGATAATACCATCATGCTTGTGGAACAAAGGAGGAGCGCCCTTGATCAAAGAAATAGCTAATGTAGAATTAGACCAACATTTGATCCTCCTTTGACCTTCCTCCCAAGCAAGTTGCAGGCCAAATTTGATGCCATTAAGTTCAGCTTGCAAACTGTTTGAATCCTCAAGAGAGCCATAAAAGCCTTTCAACCAAGTACCATTGCAGTCACGGAGAAGACCTCCAAAACCAGCCAGCCCAGTACTGTTGAAGTAGCTACCATCTGTATTAAGGGCCACAAAACCAGGCATAGGTGAAATCCATCTGATTAGAACCATTTTCTGATCTAATGGATCTTTGCATTGGAGAGAAAACATTTTGAAATACATGTTGTATGCTGTGAATTTCCCAAAGAATCTGAGCTGTAGGAATAGTATGACATGTGAAAACTTTCAAATTCCTTGCAAGCCATTTATAACTCCCATGTAGCAGACAAGAATTTAGTGCCAAAGTTTCTACTTCACCAGAGAAGCCAATCATAAGGATTGGAAATTGTCATGAAATTGCTGTTAAAAGTGAAACCAAGTTGTTCCCAAATTCTGAGGGTAGAGGGACAAGATTTAAAACAATGAAGTTCATCCTCAGATTCTAGGTGACAATCAATGCAAAAAGGTGAAGCAGTTATGCTTCTGTGATGCAGTAAATTTTTGGTTGGAAGCCTTTCTCTAACAGCTAGCCAAACTAAGAATTTGACAAATTCACTACAAGGAAGCTTCCAAGTCCAAGACTAAGGGCATGTTTGGTTTACATTTTCATTTCCTATTTCCATTTCCTGTTTCATATTTTTTGAAATTTTACAAAGGAAAAACTGGAAATGCTGGAAACGGCAAATTTTTGTTTCCAGCATTTCCAGTTTTTCCTTTGTAAAATTTCAAAAAATAGGAAACTGAAAATGAAAACAGGAAATAAAAATACAAACCAAACATGCCCTAAGCTTTCTCATCAATCTGAAGCCTGTGCTGATTTAGGATCCATTTGTACCCTTCCTTAGTTGTGTACTGACCATCAATAGAGTTTTCCCAAATGATAAGATCAAGAACATCAAGGGATAACCTTGGTTTTATGGAAGTAATTTGCTGACTGATTGATTCTGGTAAATTAGTCCACAACCTTTCTAAGTTCCATGAAATCCCATTCCACATATCACAGACTTTCAAAAATGACTGCATCACTCAAGGGGCCAATGGAAAACCAGAGATCAAACATAAAGTTTAAAATACAAAATTATAGTTTTATACCCTCAACAAATTAATTAATTTTAAATATTAATTTATATTGTATCTTTATTTTACGTATGCTTTATCTTCCAAAACTTAATTTTTTTCAATCTTATTTATATGTATTTTTTTTCAATGATCAAATATTCTCATTTAATAATTTTTTTTTCTATCATTTAAGGATATTAGTAGGAAGACTCGTATTTCCATTTCCTAAAACTTTGAAGCATACGTAATTGAAATAGATTACAGGAAACAAAAATAAACTGGAACGAAAAGCTTATATTAAGTTTTTTTTCCTTTTTTTAAAAACTAAACTTTAATCTAAATTTCTAAATTATTAAGTAAATATAAATTTAATTAGTAGTACAGGAGTTAGAGAATAAATATATTAATAAATTAATTAATTAAATAAGATTTAAATTTATAAATATAATTTAAATAATCATTTATAAATATAATTTAAATATAAAAAGCGTCAAAAAAATTTATAAATATAATTTAAATAATCATTTAAAAATAAATATAAATAAAAAATTATTAATTATTAGACAAAGTATGAGAGTATTTTAAGAAATGTATATTTTTGTAAAAATTATCAATATTCAAAGAAATGTTATATCTAAATCAAATGTGAGATAAAAGAATTTCAACGAAACATTGTTTAAAATTCCTAAAAATATTTTATGCACATTGCATTTACAAATCACAACATTCTTGGAAATCATGATTCCTAGCAAATATAATTCCTAGAAAATGATTCCCATGAACGAAAAAAAGATTCTACATATTAAACACTTTAGAAATTCATTTATTTGTAAACATTGAGGGCTTCTTTGACTTATGAAGCACATTATTATCTAAAATGCTATCAGGAAATTTCACGACTTAAATAATTGTATTAAAATTTAATTTAGTTGTGTTTGATTAAAGGAATAAGAAAGTATCTTTGAGGAGAAATGAGAGAATTGAATAGTCATTATAGTAGAGGAGTGATCTAAACTTAGAGTGTATTTGGTAAGTCATTTCAGCTAACTGAAAGCTGAAATCATTTCAGTTGTATTTGGTAAGGTAGCTTTTTTGGGTAATTATTAGTTTTTCTTGAAAATGTACTTAAGGTACTACTCCGGACTTGAATATAAGCAAAAATAACTAAATTCACACGTATTTAGAAAGTTAGTTAAATTCATTAAATTTTATTGAGACTATGTAAAAAGTATTTGTATTGACTAAATTACCCTACATTCAATTTTATTGAAAATTGTTTCAAAGTGGACATAATCTATTTCTATTGACACTTGATTCATTAAATAGAGTGATTGGAAAGTAAAATCTAAATTAAATAAAGGACATTTTGAGTTTATCTCATTAAATAGAGTAAAATTAGTTAAGATTTGCTTATATTTAAGTCCACCATATGTGAGTGTTTTTTTTTTTGCTTATATTCAAGTCCGGAGGGAGTAACTTTTGTAAAAAGCTCCAATTTTCAACTACTAGTTAAAAGTTAATTACAAGTTTATCCCTCAACCACCCTCGCTTATTATTATTTAATAATTAATGATGTCTTTATATGTCATTTTACCATTTTCAGCTAGTTTTACCAAAAACATTCAATCAAATTAGCTAGCTAGATTTTCGGCTTTCAGCTAACTTTAAGTTTTCAGCTAGTTTTACCAAACACACTCTTAATCTGGGAAGATAATTGTGTCACCAGGAATGAGTGAAAGGTACTCAAGGGTAGTTCTATATGTACTTGGATTGCTTTACATTTCCCGTATGGTGCGTCCGAGTAGTGAAAATTGACTTCATCAAAGGTAAAGGATGAAATATATTGATGCTAAATGATTAATATGAAATCATTGTTAGAGTAATTTATAAGAGAACATTATCTTTCTAGTTCCAAGCGTAGACATTTTAGCATGAAAAATGCACGTTATTTTTTTGTTATCCATTTATTTGGCATTTACTTGAAGAATAACATAACTTTTTTTATTGTTATTCATTCCTTTGACATTTTTTTTTGGTAAAACCTTTGACATTTATTTAAAGAATGAGTGTTACAATTGAAGTGGTTTAGAAAGTCACAAAAAATGGGTTGAATTGTGACCTTTGGAATTTTTTTTGGCTTTATAACCTATAAAATTGAATTCCTTACTATTTTCAAGAGAGTTCTTGGCTATCACAATGTGTCTTTAGAATATAGTATTGTATGAAATCAATTATGAACTATCACAAGTATACATTCTAAAGAAACTTGAGTTGACATGAATTTATATTGCAAGTAATATGATCCTAACAATGTAGGAAGGTATCACACAATGATTATAATTGCAAGTATATGATAGTGTTGTGATTAGAAAAGAATAGTGAAAATCGAAATCTAACAGTAGGGGTGGGAACAGGTCATGTCAGATTCTAATTCTTAAACCTGAGTCTGGGCTGTTACCTGTTACAGACATTTTTTAAGGCCTGGTCTGGCCTGCGTAAAAGCCTGACTTGATCTGAAAGCCTATTTAGAAACTTGTTTTATAACAAGGCCTACAAACAGGCCAACAGGCTTTTTAGTGATGCTTTTTTATATAATTATTTTAATATATTCTAGTTTTTTACTATATTATAGTTTTTAATTATATTTGTAGTTATTTATATAATTAATTGAATATATTATATATTATTATATTAAACATGTCGGCCTGTCAAGCCTAATAGGCTTTTTCATAGGCCTGAAACTTGGCCTATTTAACTAAATAAGCCATAAACAGGCCAGACCGCATGCCTTGACAGACCGGTTGGTCTATTCCCACCCCTATTAAACACATCTATCATGCATAAACTGATTTTGTTTTAGAAGGAGGATTGATGTAGGCATTGAATGGAAGTCAAGATGGAGGTCATTCGCAGCATATAGGAAAAACATGTCCAAGTTGATGAAATGAAGGGGGAGGAGTGTGGAAATAATTGTGCTGGCACAAGTGAAACAATCCTTGGTTTTTTTTGTTTAGTCCAGCCAAGAAAGCCTAGTAGTAGTGCCTATGACCCAGTCCACATTTCAAATGTTTTATAACGGTCTCTCTCGGATAAGAAGCACTTGAAATAAAAATGCAGTACCTTACAAGTGAATAAAATAAAGGAGCATGTTAGACCCAAAAAAATACTAGTACATCATAAATCATATCAACTTTTTCAAAAAAATATTCAAAAAAAGGAAAATGGCGTCGCCCGGACTCGAACCGGAGACCTTCAGTGTGTTAGACTGACGTGATAACCAACTACACCACGACACCTAGTTGGTACTAAATTTCTGAATTGTTAATATATCTATCTTTTATAAAAATTTAAAACTAAAATCTAAAAACTGTGTTTGTAAAGGACAGTGACAGTGTGGATGACGCAGAAACGAAAAAGCTGAAGAATGCTCCGTGCAATTGCGTTTCCGGCACCGTACAATTCGGTGCCGGTTCTCTCTCACGCTCACACGAGTCATTCTCTCGAACAAAGACGTGTCCTTCATTATCTCTCTTCTTTCGCTTCGCGGCCGGAATCCCGACAGCCCCGCGTGAAGGGTCTGCGCTCCGGAGGGTTCGCTCCGGCAGCCGCGAAGAAGCAAGGGAACAGCAGTGCTAGCCTTGCGGGAGTGGATGAAGGTTTCGGCGATTATGAGGATGTTGATTGTGAATACGATGATGAAGTAGAAGAGATGCTGCCATTTGAGCAAATGAGGAAATGGTTGGAAAAGAGGCTGAAGGGGTTTGGTGAAGGGAAAATGTATGGCACTTCTCTTGAGGATAAGCTGCTTGAGGAAATGCGGCAAAGTACAGAAGCCCAGGCTGATAATTTGAAGAAGCTTAGAGAAAATCCTCTGAAGCCTGCCTTCAACAAAAATGGTCAAAAGAACAAAGGTTATCCACTTTTTGGGTTGCACCCTGCTAATTGCCATGTTCAAATTAGTTCAAAAATGATTCCTTTAATGAAATTTTGCAATTGATGATGGGATTCCTTTTCATGTCCTTGGCCTTGGGTTGTGTTTCTTGCCTATGTATGCATAAAGCATTTTTCTAGTGACACATAATTGCTTGATTAATTCTTTGTTCTTTGTGGAGTGCACATTCCAGTTTGTCTGAAGTATAATGCTCATTAGCATGAAAAGCAATTCATAACTTTTGTGCAGGATCATTCATTTCAAATGAATTTTTTTAGGGTGGATTTGATTCTCTTTTGTTTTTTAGTTTTTTCAAAACTGTTTTACAAAACAATTTTTAAGATATGTTTTTTATAAATAAAATGATTTATTTACATCATTGCAACCACAAACACAACAAAACTAAAAAAACAGTCTTACAAAACATTCCAGAGTAATTTCAGAATTTTAGGGGCCGTTCGGGGTGGTTGTGAGTTTTCAGTTTTTGGTTTTTAAAAATTTTCAATCAAGTTTTTACAACTCAAAACCAAAAATTGAAAACCACTTTTTGTGGTTTTCAAAATGTTTGTTTTGGAAATCACAAAAACAAGTTTTCACTTTTTGGTTTTGAGTTGTAAAAACTTGATTGGAAATTTTTAAAAACAAAAAACTGAAAACTCGCAACCACCCTCACAATTATTTTTCAGTTTTCTATTTTAAAAAACAGATGTGAACAAACAAGCCCTCAGTATTTTTTCCGTCTCTTTTACTTTTGTGTCTGTGCCTGATTTCTGTTTTTCTCGCTTTTCTAACACATTTATGCAATTTGCCTTGTATTAAGTAGCTCAAGTCTTGTCTTATGGTGATTGGAAAGAATTTGAAGGCTTGTGCGGTAAAATGCTAGGGTCTAGTAGCATATATTATTGTTGTTATTGGCTATTTTGTGCCTGGCTTCTGGATGAATCATGAAAGCAATGTCCAAGACTATTGATCTATGAAGTCTTTGCTTCTTATTTTTGCCAAGCCTTCAATTTGAAATCTGACTCTATCTATTGCCATGGAAATTTACGGATGCAGAATCTGTTCCATTTGGAGGTCGAGCGTGCTTGGTGAACCTACCTAAGAAAAAGAACATCCATAGGGATCTAAAAGCAGCTCTTCAAGGGATTCCAGGCATAATGAATATAATTCCAGCTGTTACCGGAAACAAGAAGACAAGGGATCCTATCTGCAAGGGTTTTGCTTTTGTTGATTTCAAGCATGAAGAAGATGCAGTTAGGTGTGTTCTAACCTCAATCTTGTACCTGCTTCCATCTCTCCACCCCAAGAAGAATAATAATAATGAAAAATAAGGGAAGAGTAAGTTTACTCTGATACATGCACTGCATTATTTTAATGAGAAATATATCAGTGATGATTCCTGCATGCATTTTGACCACCTTTTAAAAGTGTTTTCTTTTAGGCACCCATATTTATCATCATGAAAATATGTCAAATTAGTAAAAGGTAGTTTGCTTCTCTTGGATAATTGATTCAAGCTTCTTCATGTTATTTTACTTGGCTAAAGTGAAATGAGTACATAGCATAGCATAGGGAACTGTTCAAATTTGATTATGGTACTTTTGTTATTGTAAGAGTTCGCTATGTTTAAGTTGTTTTTACTGTACTAATATCTTAGTAACTCCATTGTTAGCTCTCTCTCAGGTTTGTAGAGTTATATGCCGGACAAACTATTACTTTTGGCAAAATTCAGCAGCAGATAAAATGCGAGCTTCTAAATGCACAATCCTCCTCCTCCTCCTCTTCTCAAGAGTTAAGCAAAAATCTTAACACTGCTCCACATTTCATGGTCTCTGCCTTTGAAGAAGATTCAAATGAGGATTCTAATATGGATGATTCTGCCCTCAGTTCCTGGGATGGGACCAATTCAGATGAGCAACAGGAAAGTGATGGAGAGAATCAAGAGTTTGCGACTGCTTTGAAAGTGGATTTTGATGATAGTACGGAAATGAGGATTGATCCTGAAATTAATTCACTTCCCTCAGAGCAGGTTAACAGAAACTCCACAGCTGAGCAGAAGTCATCTGTCAAAGTTAGACAAGAGAATGCCCCTAACAACATATGCACACTCACCAAGATCAATTATGTCAGTGGAAATGTCAAGTCTCAGTTCCCTATTCATAGATTAGACTTTCATCATCAGGTTCGCTTCTCACACCTTGCACCTATATATGCAACCTTGAGGGGCCCCAGGGGGTTTGGACCTCCCCCAAAGAAAAAGAAGAACACCAAGAAGCTGAGAGAGGACAATGGAGAAGATGATGAAGAAGAAGAAGGGGAGGAAGAAGAACCAGACCAAGGAGTTATTCCAGAAGTAGTGACCAACAGGATGATTAGCAGGATGGCATTCTCTGTGGGGATTCCACTTGGTATTGGGCTTTTGTTCTTCCCTTTCTTTTACTATCTCAAGGTTGGTTTGAAAATTGATGTGCCCACATGGGTTCCTTTCATTGTGTCCTTCTTCTTTTTTGGGTCTGCTCTGTTGGGAGTGAGTTATGGGATTGTGTCTTCCAGTTGGGACCCGCTCAGGGAAGGGTCCCTTTTGGGTTGGAATGAAGCTCAGAGGAATTGGCCTGTTTTTTGGCAATCCCTTCGGGGTGGATCTAGGAAGAGATAGCCCATTGTTTCTCCTTTCATTTCTGTGCCTCTCTGTCACTTTATCTTGCCATACATAATTAATTAATCCGTTTGTTGAAAGAATCAACTTATTCTCATTTCCTTTTTTAAATTTTAGACCATGACATTGGCTTGAGAGTTTAGCTTTTTCTCTTAAATTAGTTCAAATTTATAACTTCTGATACTCAATGTTCAGCGTTTCTAGAGAAACAGATTTTGTCTCTAAATCTAATTGGTCTTCATTCTTTAAGGGGATTTGATTTTTACACATGTCATTTTTAATCCCCTCTCCCCTCTTTTTTATTTCCTAAACTACCCTTTTTAATGTAAACCCTCCTCCACCTCCCTACCCCCTACATCACCCTCATCCCTCTTTCTCTCTACATAACCCTGTAGACACTACCCTCCTCACTTTCACTCATTGACAAGTGACAACACCCTCCTCCATCTCCACTGTTCTGAGTTTTCGTACTGACTTTGCTGCGTTTTATCTATTTTCTTTTGGAGTAAACTAGCAATTTGCTCTGAGAATTTTAGGGCATCACGCACTTTAGTCTCTGTCTTGTAAAAAATCTCCTTTTAATCCCTGACATTACTTTCTATCTAGCACTTTAGTACAAATTCCTAACTTCTATGAAATTGGTGTTGATTTGTCACACATAGGCTGTCAAATGGGACTAAAAACGACGCCATTTTTCCAATTTTTCATGTGTGAGACACCTAACTCTAATGATCACTTCTTCTTTCCTGACGTTGGAGAAGATAAATGAAGAATAAGGAAGAATAACTGTTAGGGCTAGGTGTCTCACACTTGAATAATTGGGAAAACGACGTCAATTTTAGTCCTACTAGGCAACCTATGTGTCACTTAATGTGACACATCAGTACCAACTTAACAAAAGCTAGGATTTTGGACTGAAGTGCTGGATAGAAAGTAACATCATGACCAAAAAATATTTTTAACAAGTCAGGGATTAAAATGCTTGGTGCCCTAAAAATCAAGGACCAATGTGCTAATTTACTTTTTTTTTTTTTTTTTGCTGAGTTTTCTATTGGAAGGATATTGATAAAGTTTTTTAGTCTCAACGTGAGAAATGGAATTCCCTTGAGAAGGACAACTCAGATTCAATATTCTACTACTTAAACAAATATTTTACACATTTGATAATTTGTTATAAGGGTAGTTGGATTGTTGAGATTTGTGACAAAATAAATTCTGAACACCATATTTTTCAAAGTTTTTATATTTGAGACGTTAAAAAATTTACATATTTTTTTTATGAATTTAACATATTGTTTTCTATAAAAAAATTCATAATGACGAATTAAATTATTTTTTAAAAAAAGGGCACCTTATATAAGCTTTGTTTTTTATTTAAATGTATTACGTCGTTGTTTCGAGATCGCAAGGTGAAATATCATATCCAAAATGAAACAAAATTTGGAGGTGGTGAAGGGAGATATTGTTCACAACCTTATCCTTAAGAACAACTATCATCAATAATATGTTACTGACTCACTCCTGTTTTAACTCCGAACTTACTCATGTTATAAAAAAAAAACTCCTAAGTAATTTTTAAAAACTCTATGAGGATGTTTGATTACTCTTTTTAAAAACAGTTTTTAGTCTTTAAAAATTAAATACCAAAAAACTTGCTTGATATATCAGTTTTAAAAATTAATTTTTAAAATTAGTTTTGGGTTTCAATTTTTAAAACTAAAAAATGGAAAAAGTTCTGACTAGTTTTGCTTTTCTATATCTCTTTTTAGTTTTGGAAATTAAAAAAGACACGGACAACATCTATTTTCATTAATGCCATCAATGTAATTTTCATTAGGGTCGCAATTTGGTACCCTCCCGTTAGAGAGGGTTTTGGTACCTTATTGTCATTTTTTTTATTGAATAGGCCCAAATTACGTAGGAACAAGTCGTGTACTCTGTCCTAAATTATTTCGAAGACATAAAATAGATTTTAAATGAGACACATGTGTATTGCAAATGAGAATGTGAAAAAATGGGGGAATACAATAAAAAATACATGATAATAGTTATAGAGGGTCAAAAAGTCTTTTCAAAAATTAAAAATACAAATTCTAATAGTTAAATATTGTCCTATAAGTATAAAAATACTAAGATCATTTAAAAAAATTGAGAGAAATTGATTAAATAATCAAAGAAGATACCAAAACCCTCTCTCACGAGAGGGTACCATAGAATTTCCCTTTTCATTAACCATTATGTGAGCGACTGAACCCTAAGCTGAATAAAGAAAAAACTATTGTTGCGCGAAGAGAACAAGCTTCGTCACAGTGAGAACCCAACCATCTTTCTCAGTGGTGGCTCTTCATTCTCGCTACACCTCATTGGTGCCCTTAGCCACTGCGTCGGAATAGTGTGCAACTATCTTTGGTGCGAAAGCAAAGGCCTCTGTTCTTCGATTACAAATCTAGTTAGTTTTCTCTCTCTTTCAAATCGCGTTTCTGTTTGTCAATTTGAGCTGTAAGTTGAATCCAAGTTATAGGTTTCCTCTCTGTTGGAATTGTGTTTGGAGATACCAATTCATATAGTTAATTTACCAGTTGGATTTTGCTCATCAACTTGCTTCTAGATTGTGGTAGTATAGTACCCCAAATGAAATGGGAATAAAAAGTTGGTTTCTCTTTGTGTTGGTATACGTAATTTTTTTTGGTTTCTTGCCAATGCTTCTTTTTCTTTTTTTTTTTGCCAATTTAGCTACACAAGAGATTTTTCAACTTCTTTATGTGAAAGGGTGTCATTCAAATATCCGAACATACAACATTATGATCAATGGGCTTTATAAAGAAGGTTTAGTAGATGAAGCGAATGCCTCACTTTTGAAAATGGTAGAACATAATTTCTCTCCTAATGCCTAACTTTTGATACTATTGTTCGTGTTTATAGAGCAATAATGAGAATTATTTTGGTAGGTTAACCTTCTTATGCATATATCATGTGTAAGTTCATTAAATCCAAAATCTGGCTTTTGTTTGAAAAATCAAATGAGAAAGAAAAAATGCATAGGTTACAAATTAATAGTCATGACTTCTCTTATAGTTTGGCATCTTTTAATAATTATTTGCTAATCTTAATTAGCCTCTTCTTAATAGAGAAGAAATTATGGATTAATGAAATTGTAGGGAATACAATCATAAATTATCTTCTTGTTATTCTCCATGGCTAATTGATGTTTTTCACAGGTTCACCTTCAAAGTTATTATTGACATAAAAGAAGCATCCAAAGACATTATAGGGTGCTATGGTGCACCTCATAGGACATAAATAGTAGACGCCCTTTAAAGGGGGTTCCAATTTTTTTTTTTGTTGGTCAAAGGGGGGTGTCATTTATTTTTTTGGTCGAAGGGGGGTGCCATTTGTAACAACATTTTCCCACCACCAACACTAAACACATTGACAATCCGAACCTAAAGTACCTTGCTGGATCAGGTCGGCCCATGAACGTGAGCGGGCTTAGCCCAATTTATTCTCTAAAGTTGAAATTGAATGGGTCACCCAATAAATACAAAGCGCCAAACCTGAATTGGTGAATCCATATTAGTCGTAGAGTCATTAACCAAAAAAAAAAAAAAATAGTCGTAGAATCATGAACCCTAATTCGGAGCGCACAAGCTCCCAGCGTGCCCAATCGAGTTGGAAAAGAGAATAATAAACACACAGCATTCGGTTTCGACTTTCGACCACGAAGATTAAGGTCAGAATGTTTACCTTTATGCTTTTTCGGAGTTTCGTATTCGTAGATATTTTGTTTTTCGACTCAAATCAGCATTTGAAACCAGATATCCAATTTTTGTTAGAAACTATAACATTAGGATCACAAATTCAACATTGTTGGCGCACAAGCTTTCTACTTCAGTAGGATTTTATTTGGTTAGAATTTAGATATTAGTTCGTTTCTTTTAATTCCCTCGTGTTGTTAACGTGAGATTTTGGGGTGATGAAGATGAAGAAGAAGCAAAAGGGTGTTGCAGAGGTTGATGCTGGTCAAGATTTGGTTTCCCTGATCCATGAGCATACACTTTTCTTTGACAAGTTGATTGAGCTCATTCCAGCCAAGTTTTATTTGCCAACTGATGACAAGGAGAAGCCATGGTTTCAGGGTCTCAGCAAGGCTGCAAAAGCTGAGGCCAAGAAAGAAACTAAAGAAAATATTAAGAAGTCTCGGAAAGACAGATTAAACCCTGACAAACCTCCTGCAACCACACTTGACCTTCTCAAGCAAAGTTTGGGAAAAGAAAAAGTGAATGACAGTGATGAAGAGGAGGGTGCAGTTAAGCCCTTCATGTCTGGGCTGGAAGGAGATGATATGTCTGTGACCTATGAAGAACTTCGGCAAAGGCTCCATCGCAAGCTTGAAGAGTTTCGGGCAAGTCGTAACCGTGGAAATCCAGACAAGGTTAAGAAAAAGGATGATAGAAATGTCAAGAGAGGATTTCAGGACAAGAAACGGAAGAGGGATATTGAAACTGAGGAAAGTAAGCCTGTGCCTGATGAGACCACAGAGAAAGTGAAGAAGGATGCTGCAGAGGCTTCTAAGGAGCTTGTGTTTGGCCATGTTAAACTTCAGAATGAGGAAATGGCAGGGAAGAAGAAGAGAAAAGTTTCAAAGTATAAGGAACTTGAAATGGCTAAGAAGTTGGAGGAAGTGAAGAAGAAAGATCCTGAGAAGGGTGAAGCTTTTGCTAAAAAGCAATCATGGAAAGCAGCAATGAATAGAGCCTCAGGGATTAAGGTCCATGATGATCCCAAACTGTTACAAAAAAGCATACAGAAGGAGAAGAAGAAGCAGAAGAAAAATGCAGAGAAATGGAAGGAGAGAATTCAAACAAGGGACCAGTTGAAGTCAGAGAAGCAACAAAGAAGGACAGAAAATATATCTGAGAGGATTCATCAGAAGAAAATGCGAAGAATTGCAAAGAGAGAGAAAAAGCTCTTGCGGCCTGGCTTTGAAGGTCGCAAGGAAAGTTTTATGAATGATGGTTCTGGCTAACACGGCTTTGAAGTTCACAGTGTCCCGAGTGTTAGAGAATGGCAATTCATGGGGAGAAAAAAGCACCTATCAATGTTTATGTATGGTTTAGTAGATTTCTTGAAATTTAACAATTTTTACTTGCTATTACTAACCCCATGGTATATTTTCGCAATTCTACAGCTGTTTTGACACTTCCAATTATCACTGGAATACAAGCATTTTGTTGAGCAATAGTTAATCATGGCTGTTGGTCTGCATCATATAATCATAGCCGATGTACCCGTTTATTGGATAATGTTTGGTTGCAACATTTATTGAGATATTATTCATTTTTCTCCAAGTAAAGCTTGCAGTTGTTTCATTCAGAATGATTATTGCATTTCTTCCCTGAGCTGCTTCTGAACTTGCTGTAGTGCTTAACTGTTATTTCTTCACCAAATAGTATTACTGTATCATACAGTCCACTTTGAAATTCAGAGTCTTCGTCTCATCTGTGCCTTGCTAGATGAGGGATGGTTTTTGATTTTTTATTCTTTTGTCAATCATTATTTCATGATAAAGTTCCATCTTTTGTTTTCGCTAACTTGGATAAGCATTTGAATTAAAACCGTAAAAATCAGATGGTATTGTCTGATAGAGGTTTACATAATAGTGGACCTTTGATAAGGTCTCATGGTAAATGTATATTGTATCTCCATTTAGATGCACATGTTGTACTTGTATATCTACATGTTGTATCTCCATTTGAAGAATTTATTAGGTTCTCTTTTGATTTTATACTTCATCAGCAGAACACCTATGTAACTTAAATACTCTTGCTCTCTCATTGGTCTCTAACAATAAAACTCAAGGAGTTGGAGCTTTCCAGTATTATGACCAAAACATGCTTACTTTTCTCAAACAGCATGGTGAAGCATCTGGATCTCCTTTATGGGGGCTTGGTGGTCCACAGGATTCCCTACATATGAGCAGAGCAGTTATCAAACTCCAACTTATAGTGCATTGAGATTGCCTGCTGGTATGTGGAACAGCTTATAGTGCATGGAGATTGCCTCCTTTCATTAGCAGCTCCAACTTTCTGTGACACTGGAGAGACAAGATATGAAAAATCCCATTGATGTTTTCTTTTGGTATAAAACTCCAACTCATCCATCTAACAGCGAGTTTCTTTAATACACTTGATAGGGGTGGCATTGAACCAGTCGTAGAGATGTTTACTAGAAATTCACACAAGATGATACTACCTGGAATGGACCTGTTAGATGCATACCAGCCGAATTAAATCCCTTTAAGCCCTGAATTGCTACTCTCAAATTATGGAAGCTTGCAAAAAGCATGGGGTCAAGGTTTCAGGGCAAAATTCTTCAGATTTTAGTGCTCTTGGGGATTTTGAATAAATTAAAAAGAATTAAGGTGCATTTACGACCTAAATATTTGAATTTGAATGACTTACACGCCATCTTTTAACCATAAAAGAAGTAAGTAGGGCTCTTTTTTGTTCAACTTCTATAACTGCTGCATTAAAAACAAAATTCTCAAAACCAATCATTGGTTGCATATCATCTTTAACTTTCACTGAGCCAACGCTACCGCCTACCACCAAATCCTTATCCACCAGCTAACCAGGGGCATATCTTAAGGTGGCTCCCCCAAAGTTTTTTTTTTTTAAAAAAAAATTATACACATTTTTATAACTATTAAAAATTATTTATTTTACAATATTCATAATACCCTTAAATTCCAATTTTTTTCTGTAAGTTTCCTTTTCTCAACTCTAGTCCTAAACTTATTTGAGAGAATAGAAGCTTCCCACATAGTGCCTTAAATGTGATTTCTAATAGTTTTTATTATATTATTTTTAGAATTAGATAATTTTCTAATCCATGAAAATGTAATGAAATTTTGGTTTTGGTCTTATAATTATTATTTTTTTCAACAAAATAGGAAATTTTTACAACAACATTTTTTCATAAAATATTGGTGTCTTTTTTTTTTTTTAATTTACTACATATTGTTTTAGTAAAAAAATCACAAGAAATTTCTAATGAATTTTATATTTAAGATAAATTGCAAGAGAACTACAAAAGTGATTTAACAAAGCATAGTTATAGTGATGACTAAAAACACATGGTTTTAAAAAATAGAGAATAAAAAATAAATATAAAAATGAATAAGAATCAGAAAAATAAATATGGATTTGTTTTTTAACATTGATCATAGTAATGTGCAGGGACACAACTCCAAAACTATCAACATTCATCATCAACTTCCATTTCACTAAGTTTTTTTTTTTTGGTCGAAACATTTCACTAAGTTATACGCCCCCTTTTTCTAGGTCAATAGAGAATTGCATTGCTGATAGAAAGGCCCAAATCGGGCAAATACAAGGCCCAAATTGGGCAAGCAGAGATGATGCAGTATTTAAGACAGATAAGACATAACACCTATAGATACACTTCTCTAACAACAAATAAGCAAAGTACTACTAGCAAAGTACATAAACCCTAATATAGATCTAACAATAGAAAGAAATCTAAAAGAGGGGATAGCAAGGCAGTGAAGAGATTTCCAGAGCAGGAGATTTCTCCACCATTCGAGATTGTAGCGAGCTAAGAAGGTGACCGTGGCTTTTCATGGAGTAAGATTCACGAGATTTGCAGTGGTGGGTGAAAAACCTAATCTCGAGGGAGAGCACCAATGGCAGCAAGAGCAGCAGCGGTGTGGGCTGCCCCATTTGCTTCTCTTCTTACCTAGGTAAATCCACAATGGTCCAATGTTTGTTCTATTCTCCATATATCCTGAATGATATTAGAAATCTCCCCCTATCCAATTCTTTTCTACAGGAGCGCACCAAATTCAGGGAGTCAGATTCAAGGATGACCCGTGAAAAGCCCAGGTTGGTTACAGTGAGAAGTCCCTCTCGAAGAGCAAGCGCTTCAGCTACCAAAGGGGTAGGAGCTTGGATATTTCTGGTATGCCCAAATTGAAAATCTCCTTCACTGTTCCTTGCAATAAATGCTAGGGTAGCTCAGTGTTGGTTTGCTGAGAATGCTGCATCTGAGTTGATTTTTATGCAATACTGTCTTGGGGCCTTCCAAACTGGGGGTATTGATTTTCTGGTGTAGCTTGCCTTTCATTTATGGGTGTGTGTAGGCTTTGAATACACTCATGTAGTAACGTGTTGGCTTTGATCATTGTACCCATTGGATTGGGATTACCTCCCTTGAATACTAGATTATTCCTGTCCTTCCAGATGTTCTAGAGGAAACAGGCTAGTAGGGTTCCACCAAAAAACCCCTTATCATCTCAGCCTCTGTAGAATTCAAACGTATCTTTTAGCCAGAGTTCCATACTCCTCACCTCTTCCTTTCTTGTAGAAATCTGTAGTTGAGATGCATACCAAACTGGGGAGTTCCAAGGGCACAATAGGAGAGTATGCTCAACAGTTCCAGGTTCCAGATTACAGATAGGGCACATAGGGTTGTTGGCTATTCTTTTTCTGTGTAGGTTGCTCTTAACTGGTAAAATATTTAGGCACAATTTCCACAAAAAATTTCTAACCTTCTGGGGAACTGTGATATTCCAGATGGTATTCCAAATTTCAGGGGGGATAATATAGGAAGAAGAGGCCCTTGAATGATCATTAGGAGGGGAACCTCTAAATACATGGTAACCAGATTTCACAGTATAGAGGCCTGACTTAGAGTGTGGCCAAATAAACACATCTTCCCCATCCATCCACCCTACTGGTGTTAAAAGCACTTACTGCGTTTGGCTAGGAGTAATATGTCTTCTAACTTTTGATTGGTTCCAAGAGTGTGAAGCTTGGTCAATTAATTCCTGAACAGTTTGGATATTAGATCCTTATTAGATCCTTGTTGGAGGATCGTCAAATCACCTATCTTCTTTGACTTTTATTTGAGCCCCAGAGTTGACCAACCATCTGCCCTTATCTTTCAGTGTTTCCAAGCCATGAATCAAACTCCTCTACACCCAAGAACAGCCCCTTGCTTTTTTCGCATGTATTACATCTGCAGCAAGTAAATAAATTCCTTTTAAGACCTGAACCCAAAGGGCTTTAGAGTTCTGAACTGCTCTCCATGCCTGTTTTGCCAACAAGTTTGTGTTCATATCTGTAAAATCCTTAAAGTCAATCCCTCCCTTTTGCTGCTAGATAGGAATCTCCAACTCTTCCAATGGATGCCCCTGTACCTCCCATTAGATGCACACCAAAATCTGGCTACATGAGCGCACAATTGATCACATAATTTCTTTGGGAACTTGAGGATCGACATAGCATATGGTATTGCTTGAAGCACAGCCTTCATCAACACCTCTTTACCTGCCTGATTGAGGAGATTCTCCTTCCATCCTTCAATTTTTTTTAAGGATCTTATCTTTCAACAATGCTAAGTTACTCATCGTTGATCTGCCCCATTCCCCCGGGAGGCCTAAGTACTGCCCTGGACTGTTCCATTCCTGCATCATCATAATACGCCCTTATTCATTCAGTTAAAATCAATTAATTCATCTTCCTCTCTAAGCCCACTAAACTTATTAGACTTATCATTTTCATGTTGTATATATCAAATACCGCCAAACTAATAAAAATGATGATAATTATTATATAAAAATTAAAAATATATTACAATTAAATAATATTGAATCAATTTTATTTGACGCGCAATGCATTATTTATTTTTAGTTATTTTAAGTTTCATGTAAGTTGTTGGCCCAGTTTAGATGCAACTTCTGCAAAAGAACTTTTAGGTAAAAAATAATAGAATGAAAAAGAGGTCAAATGAATTTAACTTCCCTATAAGTTGAAATTAGTTATTTATGGAGAAGTTAATTGGGAGAACTTTTGGAGAAGGTAGGCTACAAAGACTAATTTCAACTTATGGAGAAGTTAAATTCATTTAACCACTTTCATTCATTCTATTATTTTTTACCTAGAAGTTTTTCTGCAGAAGTTGCATCCAAACTGTTCCGTTATCACTTTTTTGCATTTCTTTGGTAATTTCAAGTTCTTTTACATTTTCTACACATGTTCTATTTTTTGCATTTGCTTTTATGTTTAGCTATTGAGTAAAATATATTTTTGCTTCTTATAAAATAAATAAGTTTTAGTTAAAATTTTGCTTTTCATTTGCCACCTAGGCATTGGCCCCTACTATATATGTGGTATTTTTTTTAACTTTTTTTTTTTTGTATAAATCACATGTATCTTTAACGGGAGAGAATTTTGTTCGAGTATGTAACATCCACATAAGAGTGAGACTAACTCTTCCTGTGGAATTTTTTCCTTGCATAAGATTCGAACACGAAATCTTGGGAAATCAAGTATGTATTACTTAAACTAATCCCCATTGATGGTAGTTTTATAACTTGCCACATCATTAAAAAAAACATTTTTTGAAATGTTAAAATTTGAAAAAATGCAAATGAAAAAGAAAATTTTATATTAAAACCATATGTTAATTTTTACTTTTCATCCGGGATTAGCAACTTTGATTGTCAATTTACATACATTGTGTCAAGTTAATTTCTGTCAGGTTTACTCTTTTGTTAGGGTTAATGTGGATAAATTTCTCTAGAAGACTTATGAGAAAAGAAAATAAAATGAATTAAGAAAGTAAAATGAATTCAACTTCTTAGAAGTTAAAATAAGTTACTTATCTTATAGATAAATTAAATGGGAGAGCTTGTGAGAAAGATGAGTTGCAAAATACTTATCAATGAACTTGAATTCATTTTACCTTCTTGATTTCTATATATATTTTTCCCATAGAGAAGTTTATCTAAATCTTAAAATGAATTCAACTTATAAGTTGAATGAGAGACCTGGTGAAAATGTTGGTTGTAAAGTATAATTTCAACTTATAAGAGAAGTTACATCTATTTTATTCTCTTGGTTCATATTTTTTTTCATAAGTCTTTTGCAGACAAGTTTATCCAAAAACTTACCCATAATCTCTTTTCCCGTCAATTTCTCTTGTTCATTGGCTTACTTGTCACTTTATATTTCGTATAGCTCTTCTCATCTATGCATTTAAATTTAAATTCGGTCTTTTTTTTTTCTTTTTACCAATTTATACTACAAGATAATTTACATTCTTTTAGAAGTGTTGTTTCAACCAAACCTCTCTCCGCAAGATTACCATAGGATAAAATCTGAAAAAAGTTATATTTCATTCAAGTGGGGTCAATTGACAAAGTCACCTTAACAAAGATTAGCATTCGTAGTGGCCATGAACTGTACCTATCCGTCATAACTACAACAATTGCTTTATAGTGCCCAATTCCTAGCTTAACGAGTAATCGATTACAGATACACAAAATTGTTATTTGGGTCCCTGAGTGAGTCTGTGCTATCAGTGACGAGTCTCGTCTGTCCCTTTCTCTTTGATACCCCTGTCAATGCAGCTTCCTTTGCTTTGCAGTTCAAACCGTGTAATATCGAGTTTGGAGGAATTAAAATAAAATCAATTCCATTCAATGTGTTTGTACTAGTTTGGTTTACAGTTGAGTAGAATTAATTTTAAAAATTAATAGTTGAGATGAATAATGTATTTTACGAAATACGTTAGACGTAAATTATTTAAAAACAATTTTATGAAACTATAATTTTGCATATTGTTACCATTAATCCAACCAGATCCTGTCATTTCTAAAATCAATTCTACCCATGAATCTAATAGGCACATAATTACTAATTAGTTTGCCTTATATTCCGTACCAAAAAACAGCCAAGCGAGCTCAATCATAAAAGTTTCTTGAGAATCAAGTGTGTGTTTGGTTTGGTGTTAAAACTAACTAAACTCAACCAACGAGGGTTGGTTCAAGTTGGTTCAATTGGTACATGCTTGATTCCCCTTAAGCAAGGTCTCGGTTCGAGTCTTGTGGATGGAAAAAATTCCCGCTGGGAGAGCTAGCCTCGCCATGATGTGGATGTTCCCAGCTCGAACAGGATTGTCTCCGGTGGAGGATACCTGTGGTTAAACAAAAAAAATTAGCTAAACTCAAGTTTAAAATCTCCAACTCAATTATTTCTAACGTTGGAAACGTGAGTTTACCATGTTTTCATTAAACCAAACATGCTTTAAATCCATTTGCATCGCTTCCAATTCTGCATGTTTTGGACAGATCATATGTGTTAGCCAAGTAAGAAGTAATGCTGTTAGTGCAACCTATATACTGTGTCTAAGGAATATTGACGAGTAAACTTTACGCCATTGAACACAACCTCATTTCTGACTTTCCAGATCAACCAACCAACGTACGTATGTGAAATCAAAACACCTCATTCTTTGAGGCCTTAGCAATTCTAAACTTTCTCACAAGTCATTTGTCCTTCATGTGAGAATCCTCATTATTGCAAATTATTTTCAAACCAAATAACATAAATCAATTCCAAGGGCATGGAAATGGTTTTATATAACAGAAATTACTTCAACCTCCCTTCTATATATTTTGAATTTCTTATATAAAATCTCATTTATTTCTTAAACTTACATAAAATCCGTTCTATTTTATAAATATACTACACTTAAATCCCCGACCTTTATTTTGTGTGAAATGGATAAAAGGACCTTTATTATAGATTTTGACTTATTACATATAAAACTCCCTCTATTTCATAAACATTATAAAAATCTCATTTTATTTTATCAATATATTATAATTAAATCACTATGTTATGATAAAAAATTAAAGTATTTAATATTTAAGTGATAAAAATTTAAAATAACATTAAATTAACATAAGAGAATATAAGAGAATAAATAATGAAATAAACCATAGTTTCATATTATAAAAAAAATGTTTTAAAATTGTTGAAATATTTTTTTTTATAAAAACATAATCACATTAATTTTTAAAAAGAAAGGATAAAATTAATTTACAAAAATCAATTTTAATTTGTATATAATGCACTGCACACTGTAGGTTACATATTTCTTTATTTGTTAATGAAGAGAAAAAATTTTAAACATACTTCAACTTATTTTTAAGTAAAATTAATTTCACATAATCAAATTTATTTAAAGTCATGTATGTATGTTCTCACTCAAATACACATTACTTTTCTTTTTTCCGTGATATTTGTATTATTATTTGTGGTGATTTTTAATTAGTTAAATATTCCTATGAATCAATCTGGGACTGGAATCAAGACCTCTGGGTAGTTTCAATAAAATTAAGTGCTTAAAGAAGTAAAAGTAGGAAAAGAAAAGTAAATGACAGTAAAATAAAGAAAAGAAGTAAAAGAATTGAGAACAAATAATGTATTGAAAGTGACGAATCTCAAACTGACATACTTTTGGAATCTTCTCTAATTAGTAAGTAGTCTGTGTATGAATGTAGACAATATGCTTTTTTCGAGTGAAATCTAAGTATGCAGAGTCCAAATGTTTTCATCCCTATTACTTGCTAATTTTCCCTAATGATAAAATAATTTACAATAGACACACTTTACTAGAAAAATCTGAAATAGAGACGGACAAATTCCGTCTCTAAAATTCACTTTTCCGTCGCTAAACAGGTTAGAGACGGATTTGAAGTGGTCGCCAATTTGTGCGTCGCAGATTCATTAGAGACGGAATTTTGCTGTCTTTTAAGAAATCCGTCTCTAACAGCATTCAGAAAGTAGAATGTTCCGTCTCTAAGTAATTTACTGTCCGTCTCTCTTTAGAGACGGAATTCCTTTTCCGACTCTAAGTAGTGTGATTAGCTCCCTCTCTGACTGTTAATTTTCCGTCTCTAAATAGAGACGGAACTGTTTCCGTCTCTAATTCATAGAAATTTCTATAAAAAATTTGCCTCTAATTTTTGTCTCTATTTTTATTTTTTTAAAATAGATGTCCTGATTTTTATAGTATTAGATAATCTTAGTCTCATAGCATTAAGAAATTTGGCACCAAAAGCCATCATTGTTAGATTTAGTCATTGAAAACTACTTGTAGAAAAAGGAATTAACACTACCCTAACTAAACACATATTCTCTGGCTTCCAAGGAAAATAAGGGAATCGTACCCTTAGACCAGCCATAGTTCTTGTAAGGCTTCACAACCATGTAGTCTAGATATCAATAGTACAAGTCATGTCAACATCCACAAAACAATTGATAGGCTTCTGCACTCAAATCTATCCAGAAAATAGACACAGTGGAGATGTATAGCAAAAGTAAATGGTGTTCTTCTAAAAATGAAGCAAAAGGTTTCTGACATGAAGTAATTCTAAAAAACCGTTCAAAGCTGAAAGTAATTGTTATTGTACATCTTACCATGAAATCAAAACAATGTACCTTAAGTTCTTCTCCCAAGACTTGAACTTTAGCGGTGTGTGTGGTGTACTCGAAAGACCAGTTTCCCTACAATCAAATTATCCTCAATTACTACTGATGTGACTTACATAGAAAGATAAATTCATGTGACTTACATAGAAAGATAAATTCATGTTCAATTCCATTCATCATATGTATGCCAAGGACACTTGGCTGTTGGACCAATCCGGATTATTTCAGTGCCTAATAAAGTACTCCCTCCGGTCCTTTTTATAAGGCACTTCTTACAAATTTCTGTGGTCCTTTTATAAGGCACTTTACAATTTCAAGAAAGCATTTATTATCATTTTCCTTATTTGCCCTTAGTAATTTTAATGTCTTTGCAACTATCAAATAGTAGTGGAGTTAGTTAATGATATTAAATAAGGGTAAAACTAGAAAGTTAAAGTATTTTTTAAAACTCCAATAAAATTAACCAACTTTAACCACGTTCATTGGTATGTGTAATTCGGTTAATAGTGCCTTATAAAAAGGACCGGAGGGAGTAATAAGCAATTGTTGTACATATACAAAGAAAAGTGGATATTTAAACCTGTTCTGTGTAAATACAACAGGTGATTTATAATAGTGACAGAACAAAAAAAAAACAAAGTAGCACCTTCAAGAGGAAGAGCAAGGTCTCCTTGAGGAAAGGGTCCATAAGCATCATTGCCAACACAGGGAAGAACGTAAGGATCATCCAGATAACCAACTCTCTCTGAACCCATTGATGAAATCAAAAGGTCTGTTGCTAGCTGCCCCACATTCCCAATAGACAGGCAGGCTGAAAACAAACAAAACCACCAATTCAACAATGGGAGAGAAAATGTGAGCTAACCCCACAATTTCTCCTATAGCAGTGAATTGAAAAGTTGAAGTCTCTTTTTCCAAATAAAGAAATCCATAAAACAGCAGTGTTTATGAACTGAAAAAAAGATAAGATAAGAAAAACTGAAAAAGAATGGGTGAAACCCTAGAAAATGATACAAACCAAAATCAAAGTGGAGCAACCCTCATGAAGGTGCTTTCCTTCATCAGGAAGGAAGTTCATCTTCTTAGTCAAAGCTGAAATTTGTTACTCCGTCACAGTGTAGTGTTTAATGACCTTAATCAGCACAATGTAGTGTTTCAATCCTCAACAAGTCAAGTTTGGCCTGCAGGTTTATGGTTGACTTCAGTCCTAAAACAAGTTTATTAGAAAATATATGTAAAACATAAATATAGAGGTTCATGAAGGAAACAAATCTAAAATTCTGTACTCACTCTGTATCTTTAAAGTAGTAACATATTTTTAACCACCAAGAGGTGCATAGCATGTCATAAGGCAGAACTCATTAGAAAGGAAACCATTTACAAGAAGGGAGAGACTAGAGAGACATAATGAGTTACAAGTCAGAGACACAAGTTAGTTACTCTTTAAAAAAAACTATAAAAAGAACTTGTAACACACAAAACCTTCTATTTGTATACCAAGTGTTCAAGGTCTTAAAAAATTATCAACTTCATTCTAGAAATAGATAGAATAACCATATGGCCTGCAAAGCTACCAACATGATACCAAGTACCAAGTGAAAACCCACTATGATAGAATTTCAGTAAAGACAGGTAGATTGTGCCATATGTAAATTTGTCTGAATCAGCTCAGATGTTTCTAAAACGCAAGTCCAAATACAACAAAAAAGAGAGCTACTATTAGAACAATAGCTATGGAGAGCCAGTGACTTTGAATATAGTCCAGGATTAGAACTTATCAATAATAGTCTAGTGCAGAGGCAGGGGATGTTTGTTAGTGGTCTACTGCATAAAAAAATCCACAATCTGCTTGCTTTTATGGTGTTGTTGTTGATAGGTCAGTTAAATAGACACAATACGAGAGCAATTTCATTTCACAGCTAGTGAATATATAATACTAAGTACTAGCTTATTGATCATAATAATGGCAACATTTCAGTTTTGATTCTTGTGTATATTAACACATATTAAGAGAGAAAGTCAATACATACTTGGTAAGCCGATGGGTGACAGAAGCTTTAATGACAATTTCAAAGGACTCGAACAATCTAAAAACATCTTCGTACCTTGATGAAATGCAATAAAGCTGGAACAGATTCAACAAAAGCAGTCCGCGATGAAGAAATAGAAGAGCCAGCGACGCAGCAGCACTGCAGCAGGAGCAATCGACCGGAGACGAAGAGGCAGGTCCAGGCTTGATGGAGAAGCAGATGCGGACGGGATCACGGCCACGGGACGGTGAAGCAGAGGCAGAATCACGCACAGGAAGATGCGAAACAAAGCTCACCGTCAAAACGCCCGCAGACAGCAACTCGAAGGAAGAGACGGCGCTGGGAGGAAGGGGAAATAGTCGAATAGAGAAGGCACCGTTAGGGCTTAGCGGAAGAGACAGGGACAACAACAGTTTGAAGGAGAAATAGCTTCAGATAAGGATAAGTTAGGCTAAAAAGGTTTTTAAAATATATTTTTTCACATATATAAATATAAATTAAGTTTAAACATAAAAAACATAGTCATTGTTAATTTATTAGAATTTTAAAAAATTATTATTATTTTATAAAAATATATTTGAAAATTATTTTTATGAATTAATAATTTGAAATTAAAATAATTATTATTTAATATATTCATTTAAATTAAATTCATAATTTGAATTAATTATCTCTTAAATAAAAATTATTCATTTTAAAGTCAACATATACTTTATATTTTAATATTCTTATTTAATATAATTTATATTTAAATATATTAATTATATAAAAGTTTATATTTCTCACGAATAGATATAGCACCAAAAAAATATAGTAATTAGGTTTTTAATTTTAGAAGAAAGTTTGAGGAAAATAAAACATTTGAATCTCTATATTTTATTTTATAAAGGTTTATTCAAATTATATATGATTATTATAAATTTATTTGAATGAGATATATTATAAAAAATAGATAAAAAATACTAATTTTATAAAATAAATTTATATTTTTCATGTATAACACGAAATAAAATGGTATGATTAAAGAATTTTATTTCAAGAGGCTTTATCATTAGTCAAATTGTCAAAAATAATGTGATAAATAATTTTATTATTAAAACAAAAAATTGAAATTAGAGACGGAATTATTCCGTCTCTAACCGTTGTCTCCAAAATTATTCATTAGAGACGGATATAGAGATGGAATGTATATAATATACATATTTCCGTCTCTAAATTTTGTCTCTAAAATAATTTTTACTATTAATATTATTAGTTTGGGCATTAGAGACGGCGTTAGAGACGGAATTATTCAGACACAGCTACATTCCGTCTCTAAAGTCCGTCTCTGAAATAATTTTAACAATTTAGAGACTGATTTAGAGATGGAACACATTTCGGACGGAACATTCCGTCTCTAAATTCCGTCTCTAATGCAAAAAATTTTACTTCCGTCTCAACTAAAAATATTTCGTCTCTGATTTCGTCACAATCAAAGACGGAAAATATTTCGTCTCTAAATTTTGTCATTAAATACAACTTTTCTAGTAGTGACATATAACAAAATCCTAACTGCCTAATCTTTGACCGGACATGTGTCTTCCTTTCATAAGATGTCTTTCACGTGTCTACTTTCTTCCTTTGAGTCTTGATTCGAAATCTTCTTCCAAGAATCTCCAAGTGTAAAGCCTATTTAGAAATCTTCAAGGAAACTTTGGATGTAAAGTCCTTCTTCGAAATCTTCTTCAAGAAAGTCTTATTATGAAACCTCTCATTGAAACCTTCATTTACTCCTTTGCTCGAATTTTTGGTCTGATTATCTCCTTGGAATTATTCGAAATTACTGGGTCTTTTACCATGTCTTCATATTTCCAATCTTTCACTAAGTCTTTGTTTCGAATTATCTTCTTTGAATTCGAAATTTACTCCTGATATGCACACCTCCAGATACTTGATTGTCTCTATTTAATATATGCCACATGGCAGCCTATCATTGGTTTTATATTTCACGTCTTTCTACTATAAATGCTTATTCAAAGATTCAATTAATCATCTTCAGTTAATCATCTCTTCACTTGTGCATTTATGTCACTGTCAATGGCTTTTTCTTTACAAACAGAGTTACTTTCTTAGTCTTTTTCACACACTCAGAATTACTTCTTCTCTCTTCTTTCTTTTTACCTCTCTCTTTTTCATCTGAAGAAGTAAATCTTCTTCCTTCTCTTCTTCTTATTCGAAAATTTTCTTAGTCTTCTTCTTATTCTTCTATTTAAAATTATATTGAGGTTTCTGATATTGGCTATTACGTTCGACCTAATTTTCGAGTGATTTCATTCGACTAGGTAGACGTAATGACCAATGTTAGAAATTTTTCTAACCATTTCCGATGGCCTTTTGGGTCGAACGTTATAGCCAAAATAGGGCATTTATTAGGTATTCTTCCCTAATAATGCTCTTGATTTCCCCTTTAGTTGGGAGCCTCTATGTCCTTTGTGACACTTCCAACTTCTTCCATATCCTAGTTTAGCATCCAAGCTAAGGTAGGAGGAAGATGAGGAAGGGGAAAACAATCGATGGAGATGTTTGTGTCTTTCATGAAGACTTTTTCGAAGACCACGACTGAGAAAAAATCACCTCCTTTTCAGACTGTGGGGGATGTTTGTCTTTTTTGTTGATGACCTGTGGAAACCCCCAGTCAAGGAGAAAAGGAGAATTGGTCACTACTTTATCGAAAGGATCAGAAATGAAGACTTTTAGTCAGGAATAGTATTTTTATTTGTATTTTTATCATTTCCTTTGTAATTCGAGAGTATTCCATGTAACTCAAGTAGTAATGAATACAATTGTTCTTTCTTTTCTTCAAATTACTTTGTATATGTGTGACTTCAATCTTTAACATTGAATCCATATTTATTAATATTCTTTTCGAATTCCCCTTATTATATAGTATTCAAAATCTTTAATGATGTTAACTAAACTTATTCGAAACTTGAACATATTTGTATTTATACAACTTCAGTATTTTGATTAAGTTTGCAACCTCGAAACAAAAGCAAGATTTGAATTGCCTGACATTCTTCTTGATACTTACCATTCGAAATCTTCATAATAATGAGAGGGTAACTATGAATTCGAAATTAATCTCATTCATTTTTTTTAATCAGACTCTGGGATTTGAGAAATCCATATTCATATTTTTGAATCTCATTTATGTATTTTCAAATCTTACTCTTAGATGAATTCCTTTGGCAAAAGACTTAGTGAAATTTTTACCACCAACAATTATATAAATATAATTAAAATATTCATAAATGATTTATAAGTATAAAAATAATATAATAATAAAAACAAATTAAAGCATGAAAATATAAGCATATGAAATTGTTAGTTTAAACTAAATTTATATATTAATTTAATGAATAGAAAAATTCATGTCATTAAGTTTTTCTTAAATTTTTATTGCAACAATTTTAAAATGATACTTGTTACTTTTATGATATAAAACTTTATTCTCATATGTTACTTTAATATTATTTTAAAATTTATATTATTTAAATATTTAAAAATATAAATTTTTACCACAACATAGGTATCTAATTATGATGTATTAATATAAAATAAAACGAGGTTTTTGTAATGTCTATGAAATAGAAGGGGTTTTATGTAATAAGTCAAAATCTATAATAAGGGTACTTTTGTCAATTTCACACAAAAAATAAAGGTTGGGGATTTAAGTGTAGTGTATTCATAAAATAGGAGGGGTTTTATGTAGGTTTTAAATATAAAGGGAGTTTTGTGTAAGAAATGCAAAATAGAAGAGAGATTTAAGTAATTTACTCTATATAATATAGAGATGATGCAAAATAAGACTATAAGGTAGGGGTGATCATCAATCCGAGATCTGACTAGCACCTGCACAAACCAAGGGACAAATAAGACAAGCGGACGGGTCTAAGCGGGCATCGGGTAATTTAAATTGAAAAATCGACTTTAAATGGTTATGTTCAGAAGGGTGCGGGTGAGGAAAAAAAATTCGTCCAAATCCGACCCGACCGAACATGTATAATCTAGAGACATGAGAGAGACAGAGTAAAGCACATTTGTCCATGAGCCAGAGAGGAAAATACGTTCCATCATACTCTATCAACTTTATTTACATAGAAAAACGTTCTCTTCTGATCATCTCAACTTTATTTTGAAAGTAAATATGGTAATGAAAAAAAAATTATTATTAATTACTAATTTAATTAAATTCAATACGGACACATTCTAATTAAGTCATGGGAATAGAAAAACCTTTCATTTGCCTTCAAACATTGTCTCTCTCCCCTCCGTTGTGCCTCTTCCATTCTTGAAGGCTGAAGCTCCTTGGACTCTTCTTCCCCAACAACGCCTCCATGTCGCGCCAGAACCCCCTTCGTAGCAGTCATCTAGCGTTGCGCTCCATGTTCGTCCCCTATCATTGATCACGCGCTACACCCGTTTCAACCCAACCGCTTGCATTCGAGATTTGCTGGACCCGAGACCGACTATACTCGTGTACATTTCGATCGAAAATGGGCCATAATATGGGGCTATCAGTTTTGGTCGATTGGGAATTTTTGAGCCCGAAACCGACCATTGCTCAACCCTACTATAAGGGAACCAAAAGGTTGTGGCTCAATTGACAACGCATATCGAGATTGTAAGATAGGTCCCCACTAAACACATCATTACCTAACTAAGCCCCAACATGACTGCTTGTTAATATGTGATACCTAAACATGAATCTGTTTGTTTTATCGTTAGCTCTTTTCCAAACGTAAGTTTAAGCAAAAATAACAACTAACAACGTGTTTGTGTACACATTTCATCCGGATTTGCACACATTTCAAAGTACGTTTATTGATAAGTAACAAAGTGTTCCCTCCATCTCAACATAAGTTGTAAACTCCACAAACGTCAAAACAAACAAGTTATAAACTTCCTTTGACCAAATGTACATTTGAAATTCTCCAACTATAAAACGGGCCTTCCCCAAGATGGGAAGCAGGGGTGTAAGCGAATCCGACCCAACTCGCGAACCCGATGGACCTAATCCAACACGAAGGATATCTAACGGTTCGGTTCGGGTAATTGGTTCGGTTCAGACATTTTCTTTCAAACCCGGTCTGGTTCGGTTCGGGTCTCAGATTTGCCTATGTTGAAACCGATAGACCCAATCCGAACCAAACCAGAAAAAGAAGCCCTAATCTTATTTCATTTTCCTGCCTGGAGAGAACAAAAGTAGGCGCAGCGGCAGCCCAAGCAGGTGTGGTTCCCCAAACCCTATTTCATTTGTTTCTCTCATTTTATTTTTCCCTGTTTCTTTTTTTTTTCATTTTATATTTTAATTTCATTTCATCTTCCATATTTTTTTAAAAAAGAAAAAATGCTCATGACCCGATAACTTAACCCAACCTGGACATATTCGGGTTGGTTCAGGTCGGGTTACTCACCTAATAAATATAAAACCTGAACCAACTCAACCTACCACTATTCTATCGGGTCAGGCTTGATATCACCTCAAAATCGACCCGACCCGACCCAACCCGATCACATCCTTGTGGAAAGGATTATTGTTTGGTCCTACATGAAAAAGATGGGCAGGCCCCCGGGAACAACAAGGACCTTAGGAGGACCCAAAGAAAGCGAAGCTAATAACACCCACTTCAGCCTAAAGAAAAAGTGTCTCTTTATAACGAAATTTTTTTTTATGCTGTGCAGACATATTCTTAGGTAAAACTATCATGACATTTTAGATACAATTAAATGTTATAAAATAAAAAAAATATACAATACAAAAAATAAACCTGCAGTGCTGTTTGTTGTATAATTAGAAATTAGAATCAATTAATAAACATTAGTACTAAAAAAAACAATTAGTGACTTCCATTAAAATCATCGGAGACAGTTGAAAATTATAAAAATCAAACATGAAGCCAATGCCTAATTTGAATATGATTTGTGTCTTTCCTAGATCCTTGTTCCGGATCTGGAGTTAATTTAAGGAGACAGAGGACAAAAAATGAAGAATCTATATTGGAGCTTAAATGCCAAAACTTACATTGTGCAATGCATTATGAGAATTAGCGTTTAGGTGGTGAAATTTATAGCAACAGTATCTTGTCGGAAGCACAAACTTCAACCATTGTCACTTTATATGCGATAATAAATTAAGTGCCAAATAGATTACTTGTTGTATATCAACACTAGTTGCCTTTTATGTCAGAGAGAAAAAATTCAATCAATCCATCTAAATAATAGATGCCGTGTATCAAATTCATCAATGAAGACACAATTCATTAAAGAGGCTTGTCCACAGATAATGACCCCATCTATGCTCTACATGCATGGCTACAATTACCAATGAAGATAATTCAGTTTTATTTCCACCCCATGTGATGAGGGGTATCCTTCAAAATATACATTATTGTGGGATAACAAGAGGCACAGACACAATAGGGGAAGAAAGTATATATAAACATTTCAGTTTCATTGAACTTTTTCTTTTCCTTCTTTCTGGTTTTTCCTTGAACAAAACATATAATTAAATCAACTCTTTCACTTGTGTCTATTAACCTCATCAAGCTTAACTCAGTATTGTATTGTACTTGTAGACACAAGCTAAGGTTGTAGTCACAAAACAAAATGTCTAAAAAGTTCAATGTACAAAAAAGTTGAACCACTTTTTTTTTTTTTCAAGAGTAGATACAGTTGGCATATATTGACTTTTGCCTTTATTACTATGTAATAATTATAATATCCTTTTGGGCTTCCTGATTCAGCAGCGTGATCCCTTTCTGCAGTTAAGTGATCCAGCTGATGCTGTGATAGAACTGACCAAAGAAGATGATTTTGCTGCCAAACTTGATGCTCTGGCATAGCTTGAAGATGCACCTGCACCTGATGCTGTAAAAAAGGCACCATTTAACATCAAATCTCCTGAAGACCTCCAATTCCACTTCTTCCATTGGCTCTGTGGTGCATTCTCCCTCTTTGTGACCTGAAATCAGTTGTTTCCATTCTTAATAAACATCAAATGTAGTCATTTATGTGAACAGTTTAAGCTTTTGAGATAATTAGTTTATAACATGGTATTAGAGTTTCTATGATCAAGTGGTATAGAATTTGATTATTGTTGCCCCAATTATTCTAAAAAATTTAATTTCAACACAAGGTAGGTGAATTTGTGTATTATCTAAGCTGTAAGCCCAAAGGACTCTTGCGTGAGGGGGCGTATTAGAAATTTAGTTATTCATGTGTTCTACTCCCTAGAGTTTTAGCTTTTGGGATAATTGGTTCATGATAACATCTGTCTAACTACAACCAATTACATTCAATCAATCCAAAAAGTGAAAGGAACATAATTTTGATGTTACTTCTGATATGCAACAAGGAGTTAACTAAGGAAAATGTTATTCTTTTCCATCTAATTCTAACCTCTTTGAATGTCATGTCATTGGGAGCAAGAAATCTATTGCCTTGGCTGTTAATAGTTGGAGCAGCACTCCCCCCTATGGCATACATTTGCCATTGAGTGTAGTCATTGTTCACCACATGAAAGTATCCATGCCTGCATCTGCAATACACAAAAAGAAGAGAACTTTAGTTAACAAAAGAATTCTAGCTAACAAGCTCCTTCTAATAAAGCATCTTGTGATGCAAAAGAATGAATGTCTTTCTTTTCTTACCTTGGCATTCTCTGAACTAGTCCTTCTCCAAAATGGTTAAAAGCAATGGTGACTTGCATATTCTTGTCTCTAGTAAAAGAATCACTATGCCCCAAAAGCATGACCTTGTTATGGTGTGTCAAATAATTGTTGGAGATGGTGATAGCTGTAGATCCATGAATGACATCAATTAGTCCATCACGGCAATTGGAGAGAGAACAGTGGTCCACCCAAACATGACTTCCACCAAAAATTGACACCCCATCACCATCTGAAAGAGTCCTAAAACCATAATGAGTAGGGGAATCCCTCACATAGGCATTCCCTCCCCTTTTGCAATCATGAATATTAATCCCATGAATGATAATATTAGTAACAAATTGTATAGTAATACAAGGTCCACCAGCAATGTGCACATTTGCTCCTCTACCATCAATAGTTTTGAAAGAATTCATCATAAGCTCTTGCTTAAGTTTAATCACCATGTCACGCTTGAATATGATCCACAATGGCTCTTCTTGTATAACACCATATCTTAAAGTTCCTGGCTTGGGATTCACAGGGTGATCACCAGGGTCAGTTACCACATATATTTTACCATCCCTGCCTCCAATTGCATGCTTACCAAAACCAATAGAACAATCTGCTAAACGCTGGCGATTCTTTTCCCAATTGGGGTCACACCTCCAACAATCATCAATAGGGTTGCCAGTACCACAAGAAAGAAATACTAAGTTTCTCCTTGAGGCATTAATGCTCCTGCAATAAAAAAAACACAAAAGGTTTTTTATATACCAAGTACTACTTGTATGGTATATTAATGTAGTCCTAAAAAATGTTCACACTTCACATTGATAATGAGAAAATCTTGTTTTGTTACTTACTTTTGTACTTCTTCAACTACTAATTCAGGATCTTGAAGTGGGGAAGAGCAAATGAAGGAGGGTACAAGAAATAGCAAGAGTAGCATAAATGAGAGAGGAATTGCCATAACTAGTTGAACTGAAATTGGAGAAAGAGGAGTACTAATAAGCAGAGAGGGTATAGTATGATTGTGAAGAAATGTAAGGACAGTTTAGACTATATATAGGGAACAAACTGGGAATTCGTGCCTCTTAAAATAAATATATATGGTGCATAAGACCCGAGATTTCCATGATTTAAGGTAATCACTAATCATTCATTCTTCATACGGCACATTATAGGTACTTTGGTAATTATCTAAGTAAGCTCCCTAATTAATTATTTGAATGTATTTTTCAAACGCTAGTGTGCTAATTTTTTCTGGACCCCGTGGACCATTTCATTTGCTTAGTCAATTACTCAATTTGTTGTTAAAGTGCTAGTACATCTTAATACACTATAAAGTGTGTGTATTAATTAGAATGTTTTCTTGGAATTTAATCACCAATTAACTGTGCGCCGACACTTGAATAGATGAAAAATCTTTGTGGATAATTTGATTTGTAATGTAGTGTGGTACTCATACAGTTACTGCAAACAGACCCTACCACTAGTGACCTTCAGCTGCATTTGATGTCTCTATGGCCGTTGAAGTAGGTTTCTACTCTTTACACATTACACAAAATAAACATCATTAATTACAGGCCATTCCCTCACCAATATCCATGTTGTATTTATATAATGTGTCCTGTTCCATTTCCTTGTGGTGACTTTACTTCCCTATATATGCAATTTCACTAAATATTTCATTTTTTTGTCATGAAGAATTTATATGCTACAATTGCAAATTTTGTGAGTATTGTAAGGATTTATGAAATGAAGAATGTGCATTTATTTCCGTGCCATGATCCATGAGTGGCACGTAAAAGATTAGAGAGGCCTTATCTATGTAGCAAAGTGATGGGATGAAGATAGTAGGAATTTAATTGTGACAATCATAAATTATTTACTAAGAAGAAAATGATGTATACTTAATGGCGTCTGACGAGAACACATGCATATGCGTGAACTGCGCAGGGATATGAAATGTGCTAAAAGGGAATCTTGATGACTTTTTTCCCTCCCCATCTTGTTTTCGGGGTTCAGTTTTCAAACTAATGTTCTTTTTAATATTCTCTATTCATAAAAAAAAAAAGAGAATAAACCCTCAATTTCTTAAAAAAAAAAAGACAATTGTTTCTGAGGTCGGATTTAGCTCGGCTGGTCTAGTGGTTTACCAGTCTTATTGTTCGACTGGTTCAAAACCAACCCAACATTGATCTAGGTCTAAAATGAATTATAAAATGAGGCATTTTAAATTAATTAAACTAATTTATTAAAAATATTATAATTTTATTTAAAAGTTATCTTTTAGGTTTTTTTAAATAAAAATTACCTATCAAATCATCTTAACGGATTTTATTTCATATTATTTCATTTATTAATAAAATTAATTAATTTAGTCTTTGTTGATATTTTATTAATAAGTATTAAAATTTATGATAATCAGTATTTTAGTAAGTTTAACTTATTTCAACATTTATAAAATTAAATAATAAGTAATATTGTAGTCACTCATGTAATATATGAGGTAGTATTACTATTTTATTGATATTTCTAAAATAACTACAAAAATAAAAGATATATTTTAAAAATTTAATAAAAATATTCAAATAATAGGAAGATTTTCATTCAAAACTTATAAATGAATTTATTAATTTAATATTTTAAAATTTAAAAACAAAATCTAAAGGATAAAAAAATTTAATTTATTAATTGATTGTTTTATTATAATTTAAAATAAAACAGAAAAGTTACTTGAATAACAATGAATAAGGAGAAATTTAAACTTTTACAATTATAAGAGATTTTTCAAATTTTATAATTTTTATTAAAATAAAATTAAAAAAATCACGTTGATTAACATGGGAAGTTCCTTTGGTGCGAGAGTATTTGTGGGAGTTCCATTAAAAATTAAATTAAATATATATATATATATATATATTAAATTACTAGATCGAATATAAATTTAATTAAGATTAATGAAATGTAAAAAATCAACTAATAAAATTAATGAAGTATTATTTAATAATCAAAAGAGAGTGATAAGATAAAAGACCTAATTTTTTATAGAAAATATTTTACTCATAAAACTAATTTCTTTTAACTTTCTAAAAAATATCTATAACTAAAAAATATTTTTGTGGGCCTAAAACAATGACTCTAGTAGCCTTACGGTTTGAACGACCATGGGCTGGCCTACCCGCCTCCATCATGGATGATGTATGAACTCTCTTACCTGGCTGACCTACCATTCTTCGTGTTTGGTTGGCCTACCAGCTTTCCTGCTCAGATGGCCTACTTGCTTTCCTAGTCGACTGGCCTACCAGGCCTCTTAAGCGGTTGGCCGACCAACCTCTTAGCCGACTGGCTTACTTGCCTTCCTGGTCCGCCAGCTTACTTCACCACCTATCCCTCGTGTACGGTCAACTACTTTTCCACGTGTCACTTGGAGGAAAAGACACAAAAATTCACAAAAGCCTCTACATTCTAAGGACGTCATATGTCCCATTAAGTTATGCTAGACAATTGTTGGTGGGACTACACCCACTAAACCCTAAACCCTAAATTATAAGGACGCCCTAGGGTTTAGGGTTTACATTCTAAGGAGGTCACTCATACTCAATGTGCCTATAAATTGTAGCTTTATGCACACACAAAGGTAACATCTCTTAGCCATATTAAGACTTTGTTGAAATTAATACTGATCACTTCTTTATTATGTGTCTTTGCAGGTGCGCCTCCTGCTACGCAACGTTCCAACCACAAAAATACAAGAAGCACCACCACCGAAATATTCACTAGAGTTCTATTATAAATAACAATAAATATATTAAATTCTTGAACATACAAAACTCATCCTAATATTTGAGAACTACAAATTAATATCAATCATACCATGATCTTTAAAATCTCAAACATTAATATGAAGAAAAGACTAACATAATAAAAATTTGTTATTTTTATTTAGATTCGAGGTAAAAATATACGTCAAGCTACTCATTGGAGCTTTATGACATCACCTACATCGATTTATTAAATGAATCATGTCAAAATATTTTAAAAAAAACTTATTTGGCTAAAATTATATATATATATATACTTATTAAAATCTTCTTTTGACACCACAATTTTTTTTGTTTAAGATCGACCACTGCTTTTAAGCTTATCAAATTAATTTATAAGTAAATATAAATAAAATTAATATTTTTATTATTTTATTATTATTGTATTAGATTTTTATTATAATATCTTAACATTATACACATTGAATTATTTAAATATTTGAGTTTGTTAGTTTTCATAAAAAGCTTATTCTTTAAGCATATATCAACTCTCTATGATATAATTTTGAGAATTCAACTTGGAGAGTGAGCTCTCCCTACTCTCCATCTCAATGATTTTTTATATTATTCTCCCACTTTCTCTAATTGGATGGTGAATATATTTCACTCACACTTATGAAAGTGAGATTCTTCCTTTCAATCAGTAATACTAATTTTCTTTCTCATTCTATTTAAATTTTTAATTAATATTAAAAAATGATAATCTTAAATTTTGAAATTTAGTAAGATTCAAAATCTTATCCTATTATTTTCTATTTTAATTTTTTTTAATATATAAATCTTTATTCTTATCTTTATGATTTTAAATTTTTTATTATATCTTATTATCAAATGATAATGTAAATTAAATTTTAATAGAAAAATATAATATACTATTAGAATTTAAAATTAAAAAATTATCTAAAAATAATTTATTTTTATTTTCTAATTTTAAAAATATAATTTATTATAAATTTAATTAATAAAAATATATATTTATTCGCATATTACACGGGTTAATATACTAATTATAATAGATTCTTAAATAAATTATTCGATTTTTTAAAAGATCATGCTAAACTTTAAAATAAATTTTATATCAAGTAAATAGAGCTAATATGAGACTTAGATTGAAAAGATCTGTCAAATTCAGGTTTTAAAAAACTCAATTGAGTCTAACATGTTCTCACCTCTAATTGAGATAACTTTTTACATTTTCATTAGTAATATGTTGATAAATTTATTTATATTTATTTATAAAAGAGATTTTATTTTGGACATTTTTTTTTTTATAAAAGAGATAAACGGGTAAGAATACACATGGGAGGACCGTACCATCCGTGAATGTGGTGACATAGACGAGAAAGCATGTTCGCCCATGTGGCCTGTGTTCCCTTTTATACTTCTTTTAGTGGGGCCTACGGGTTTTCAGTGTTTAATCTCAGCCCTTGATTTCTTTGACCCCATCCCAGTCTCCACTCTAGAGTTTGGGAAGGGTGGGTCACTCTTTCACCAAAGTGATACAGTCAGATTCCAATATATGGCCACCAACACTCAAGCTCAAGCTCAACCTTAATTGCCACATCCATGCATGGCCCAAAAAAGTTGATTAAAATTAGGGCTATATATGATATATCCATCCCCCACCTCATCCTTTTCAATTCAAAGGTGTCATTCCTAGAGAGTGCCACGTGGCATATCTTTTTCAGAAGATGAAATATGATCACATGTTTAGATGAATTAATTTCTAAGTTGGAAAATTAGATAAAGTTACTTATAAGATCATTGTAGTGGTTTCTTTCACGTTAACAGAATCATCACGTTGTTTTTTGTTAAACGGAAATTCTGCTTAAGTAATTGACCTAAGAAGGAAAGCAAAATTAGTTATTTTGATTTGTAAACAGGTTGTTGACATCATGTTAATGACAAGAAAGGAATAATCATACGGACGGAAACGTTTTCTCCAATCACACGCTGAATTCGCCAATTCATGAGAATATATTTTAGTCAAATTAAGAATTTGGTTGTTGTTAGCTTGCGTGATTGGATTAGGAGGAGAATGTATATTCTTGATTTCGTGTAATAGTATAACAACGAGTTGAGTTCTACCTAAAAAAATTGCATCACAATGAGTTAATTAGTTAGTCTAAATATAAAACATGTTCTTTACATTTAAAAATTTGTGGGTGGGATTAATATATAGCCCTATGATTGATATTTAGTTTGGTGACAATACTTTACTCTTCGTGTGTGCCTCTCTCTTCTAAAGTAACAAAACAAAGCAGTTAATGCGCTCTCAATTTCTTTGTACAATGGCAAATGGGGTGTTACACAAGCCATATGCGAAAACGCAAGGTGTTTGGTCTTCTTTTCTCTAGAAATCATGTGCTTTGGATGCATATATATGCCTAGCTAGTGATAACATGAATTAATTAATTAACAAAAGGGAAATTTGTTATTGATTCAAATGATTAATGGGGTCGTATACCACCGTACTTCAGGACATGAACATCTCCGTGATGAGTTTCGTCAAAATGTCATGTGATGACATTATTAGATGTATGTGAATATGAATTTTAGGATAACGCATATTACTTATCATGAGCAGACCATGTGAGCAACTAGCTACTTTTCCCATTATGCTTCCAAATTCTATATATATATATATATATTCTATTGTAGTGGCACAACTGTTTATGGTTAATGATCAATCATGCCCACAATCTACGTACAAAATCCATTCCCATTGATAATGGTGCATGGTCAATATGAATATATATTGGTAGGGGCACCGCAAAATCATTCCTAAGTTTCTTTTGTTTAATTATTAGGATAAACAAACATTTAATTCTTACAAGTTATATAATTAATTTTAGGTTTAATTGCATTTTTTATTCCCTATTATCATCAATATGCGATTTTGGTCCCCTTACTTTTTTTTTTCGCGGTTTTGGTCTCCCTATTATTCCAAATTCGCGATTTTGGTCCCTCTAACACATAAATTTTAAAAATAGGGAACCAAGATTTTGAACTAAATCGCGAATTTGGAATAATAGGGGGACCAAAATCGCGTAAAAAAAAGTAGGGGGACCAAAATAGCGGATTGATAATAATAGGAGGACCAAAAGTGCAATTAAGCCTTAATTTTAATTAAGACAATAAATTTAAAAATTTTGTATGATTTTAAGTTGGTAAACTAAGTTTGTTTGAACAAATATTTCAGAGATATGAAGCTTAATTTATCTCATTTTCATGAAATGTTTTTTTATTGGGATATGATTATTGATGTTTGCTATATGGATACACGGGTTTTGTGATGATATATGATCAATGAATTGGGGTAGATGAAAAGAATTCACCCCATCCTATTTTATTTGACGGTTTAAAATTGTTGCACTGGAATTAAGGAACGTCATTAATGTTTTAAGTTTTATAAAATAATTTAATTAATTTTTTATTATACCCCTATCTCTTATATATAAAACATATTCTTTGAGAAATATACATGAACTAATTAATAAAGGTGGAATTAAAAAAATACATTTAATGATGTATTAATATTATAAAATATCAATTAAAATGGTACGGAAAAAATTCCTAAAACATCAAATAAATTGAGACGGGGAGTAGCAAACTAGTAATTATGGCTTAATGAGATTAAATTAAAGTGTACCAATCCAATGATAAATGATTAGATCGCATTGATTTGAAATATACGATCATATTCATGGACTTATATAGTGATGTTGCTTGTGAACTAGTAATAAACACAAATTGACTTCATATCATAAATAAATGAATACAAATTGACTTATCGAACATATTACAACAAACAATAATTTAAGCTATCAAGGAAATCATGTAAATAGTATAAAGTGAATTTCTCTTTAATGATTGGATCATGTGCTAGCCAATGCAAGCAATTAATATCATCATGTTTCTCAGATTAATATCTATTTGATTTAAATTTGCGTAAAATTGATTATAGAATTAATGATTAAGATGGATGATATACGTTTTACGAAACACATTTTACGAAACACATTTGACGAAAGTGATTTAAAATCAATTTCGTAAAACCATGGTTCTACACTGTATCAACGGTAAAACAAAACGTGCGCTTAACTATCATATGTTAAGCTTCAAATTAACTTGAATTAACGCATACCCCAACGCTATCCCAAGATGGAAACTCTTTCTAATTGGTTTTGAGATTAACTGCAATGTCTAATTATTCTAACCCGATGATTATTATAGGTTAAGATAGAAAATGATGGAGTATTATGCTGCAGTGAGTGCATTCTTTACGGTGCAGAATTTCATTCAATAAACAAGCCAGAGAATGAAAACGATGAAACAAGGACTTTTTTTGGGTCAAGATTAATACAAGAACTTGGGTCTAGGGCTATATATCCCACATATTGGGCCTGTCCTTTGGAAGAAAAGGGAATTGCTATTCTCACCGCCCTTTTACTATTCACATCACCTCTCTTTTTTGTGTTTTAGTGTTTTACTAAATTAACCTGACCCCCACTTTACTCCCCTACCCCTTCCTTCTTTGCCCCCTCCTCCGTCTTCCTTTTTCACAAAGATCCGTGTTGCCCTTTAATTATATATTTTTTGTGTACTAAAAATTGAGTTTCCGGTACACGATTTTTTAAATTGTATACTGGAAAATTAAATATCCAGTACATAATTCAGAAAATTGTGTACTTGAATTTCAAATTCCGGTATAAAAAAATTACAAACTGGCAATTTTGTACATGATTAAAAATTTGTGTATCAGAAATTCAATTTCCGATAAGTAATTTATGTAATAGAATATATAAGAAAATTGTGTACCGGAAACTCAGTTTCGGCTTACAATATTTTTTTGTTATTTTAATTAATAAAATATCACATAAGATAATAAACTATATCTACTAAAATTATAAAATTATTTATAATAAAATTATACATACTACATATTTAATTATTATACAATATATATAATTATAATATATATAATTTTATAATAAATATATATAGTTTTTAATAGTATATAGTTTTTAATAATCTATTAGTTATATATAACATATTACAATACATATTAATGTATCATATAAAATAAATATATTGAATGGAAATAATAATAAATTTTATATTTTAAATTTTAGAATGATATGGATGCAGAGTATATAGAGTATAGTAGAGGATATTAAGTATATTATAGTATGATTAAAGATAGAAATATGAGGGAAGTTAGATAGTGTTGATAAATTTATTCGTACATAAAATGTTTAAAAATTAGAAAAGAAGATCATATAGATAATGATACACACAAACAAACTTTATAATTTGATAAAAGTAATTATAATAAATGATAATATATAATTTTATTATAAAAATAAAATTATAAAACTATATCTAATTAAATATATGAATACATTAAAAGGTGTGATGAGTGATGGTGTGCCCGGCCCGTTTAGACGTGTAAGGCAGAAGGGAGAAATACGAAGAGGGTGGAAGGAAAATTCAATAGTAGAAAGGGGTGGTGTCGATAACTAATTCCTGAAGAAATGAGAGAAGCACGAACCAAGCTATTACTATTCACATCACTATTTTACTTTTCACACCAACCCACATTTTTATTTTCACTATTCCCAAATTATCCCTCTCCTTCGCTTCTCATTTTTCTCCCTTTTCTCTCCCCTGCCCATCCTTGTCGTTCCTACATCGTTCCACCATTTTTTTTCTTCCGAGAGACTAATTTCTAATACATAAATTTTATTTTAAGAATTGTGTACTCGAAATTAAAATTCCGGTACACAATTTAATTTTTGGTATACAATTGTGTATTAGAAATCTAGTTTTCGGTATAAAACTTGGGTACCAAAAATCTAAATTCCGATACACAATTTTTTAAGAATTATGTACCAAAAATTTAATTTCCAGCAAACAATTGTCTGTCGTACAAGTTCAATTTAGGAACATATATGCAATTGCATATGTGATGTGTGCATTTATTACATATTATTTTTAGGTAAAATAGCATTTAATGTGCATGCATATTAATTATTTATAGCATGCATTTTTATTCATTTTATTTCAGATGATTGGTTTTGGTCTTTTATGTTGTAGGTGGAGAATTTTGGGTTTAATTTGACATTTAATTACAATTAATTGGTTATGGGCCAAGCCCAATTTTCATTCCCCAATTATAAAAGTCAATTGAGGACACAATGTAATATCCCAAAATTATGAATTAAAAAAATATAGTGGAAGTCTTAGGTTGTGAATCCCGCCAAGAGAAGGAAGTTAGACGTAGAATGAGAATTAAGGAGTTCCGGGTAAAATAAGAAAGAAGATCTGGAAGTTATTTAAAGTTTAGAGTGTTAGAGGGAATTTAAGGGAGGAATCGAGAGTTAAACTCCGAGTACATGTTTTGAAGAGACTTAAAGAAACCAAGTTAAGATTTGAAAATATAAACTATAGGGGTGAAGGAAAGAAGAGGGATATGTTTTGATTAAGGAAATTGGAGTGAATTGATGATTTATATCATTGTTAACATGGTAGGTACCTCGTTGGGCTTCAATTAAAGTTGTTAGCATGATTTTGGATTTTAAGCCTAATGACCCTTGTGCACTCATTTGATGATATCTAGAGTTCTAGGCCAAGTTCGACATATCACCACAAGTTTATGATCAAGACTTTCTAAAAGCATGTGTTCAAGAATAAGATAGAAACTTGAGACAACACCTACAACTGATCGAGTTTAGTCACAACAACAAAGAAGATGAATTTAATCCAAGAGAAATTGAATACAACACAAAGTCACTAGAAGAGCTATGTTGACAAGACAAGAAGATCCTTAGAATAAGGGGATCATAATTTCCTAAAAATACTAGAGCTGGCAGAGCCCTAGAATACAAAAGCTTGCACCTATCTTTCTTGAACCCTACTAGATTACCCAAAAAGGTTGAATTCATAGCTTACTAAATTGATTTACCACCCTTCTTGTTCAATATCCAAAATATTTTCTCAAGCATATTCCTGACCCATCTCACAATTTAAAAACTGAATCAGTACGACCAAAGAATAACTTGATGATGTTATCCTGAAGACTGTTGACGAAAAGTAAAGTTAGAAGCACGATTTAGAATTTAGATAAGAAAGCGATTAGAAAATTTGGAGGACAAATTTTTTATTTGGGGGGTAGAATGTAACATCCCAGATTTTTCTATAGGATTTATACAATAAAAAAATAGATAAAATAATAGAAAAGTAACTTATAGAAATATTTTATCGGAAAATGACATTCAAATTGAAGAAAACGGAGCGAAATAGTGAAAACAGGAACTGAGACGAGAACCAGGGTTTGATAGTCGGGCCTAGGGCTGAGACCTAAGTAAGGAAGAAACTCAAAGAATGAAAAACAGGACCCAGGGGACACATAGTGCTCAAAAAGTGGTCAAGGTAGTTGGTAGACCTCAATAGTGTCAAATAGTGCAGAATAGTGCCAAATAGTAACCAATAGTGCCAAATAGTATCCAAATAGTACCTAATAGTATCCTAATAGTAGTTGTAAAAGTGGAAAATATGATTGCTGAATTGCTTGAGGAAAATACCTCACCAGTTGAATATTTATATACATGGTTTACACCCACTAATAAAGGAAACATAGGAAATACAATCTGTACAAAATAAGAAAACATAGACCTATACAAAAATAAGGAAATACAACTATACAAATCAACACCTAATGTAGTTTCCTAGTTACCTTAAATACAATTTTCTATTCTAATTTACCTAAATAGGAGATATTCTCTAACACCCCCCCTCAAGCTGGAGCATACAAATCATATGTGCCAAGCTTGCCACAAAGAAATTGTATTCGAGGACCTCGAAGGGACTTTGTCAGAATGTCTGCTAGTTGATGATTAGAGTTAACAAACTCAATGACAACTTCCTTGGAGAGAACCTTTTCCCTGATAAAGTGACAGTCAATCTCTATATGCTTGGTTCTTTCATGAAAGACTGGGTTGGACACAATGTGGAGTACAACTTGGTTATCACAATATAACTTCATCTCGTAAATGTTACCAAACTTCAACTGACTAAGCAACTGTTTTACCCAGATGAGTTCACAAGTAACCAATGCCATAGCACGATATTCAGCCTCAACACTTGATCGAGCAACTACTTGTTGTTTCTTACTCTTCCAAGATATGAGGTTTCCACCTACAAAGACACAATAACCTGAAGTGGAGCATCTATCAATGGGAGAACCAGCCCAGTCTGCATCTGAATATCCGACAACATGAGTGTTTCCTTTGTCTTCATGAACCAACCCCTGACTAGGAGCATTTTTAATGTATCTCAGAATTCGAGTCACTGCATTCCAGTGATCAACACAAGGGGATTGCATGAATTGACTTACTACATTGACTGCAAAAGAGATATCTGGTCTGGTTATAGTAAGATAGTTTAGTTTCCCAATTACCTTTCCATACCTGCCAGGATCTTGATAGAGCTCCCCTTTATCTGGTAACAACTTGCTATTTGGATCCATGGAAGTGTCAACAGGCTTACAATTTATCATTCATGTTTCCTCCAATATATCTAAAGCATACTTCCTTTGTGAAATTGTAATACCACTTCTAGACTGAGCAACCTCCAAACCAAGAAAGTACTTTAGTTTAACCAAATCTTTGGTTTGAAAATGATCAAATAAATGTTTCTTTAACCGAGATACTCCCTCATGACCATCACCTGTAATGACTATATCATCCACATAAACCACTAGATAAATACACCGACCAACTAAATTATGTTGATAGAAAACTGAATGATCAAATTCACTACGAGTGATACCAAACTTTTGTACCACTGTGCTAAACTTCCTGAACCAAGCTCGGGGAGACTATTTCAAACCATAAGGAGATCTCTTCAACTTACACACCAAGTCAGACTCCCCCTGAGCAACAAACCCAGGTGATTGCTCCATATAGATTTCTTTTGCAAGTTCTCCATGAAGGAATGCATTCTTTATGTCAAGTTGAAGTAACGGCCAACGGCGAATAGCTGTCATGGCAAGAAGAAGTCAAATAGAAACCATCTTAGCGACGAGAGAGAATGTGTCGCTATAATCAAGGCCATATGTTTGAGTGTATCCCTTAGCAACCAAGCGAGCATTAAGACGATCAATACAGCCATTTGAATCAACTTTCACAACATATACCCATCTGCATACTACAACATTCTTCCCCAGAGGAAGGTGAATGAGATCCCATGTGCCACTATGCTCAAGAGCAGTCATTTCATTAATCATAGCTTGCCTCCATCCCGAATGAGAAAGTTCCTCATTGTCACTTTTAGGAATAGGAACAGAGGACAAAGAAGATACAAAGGCATAATATGATGGTGATAAACAATGAAAACTTAGAAAGTTGTAGATGAGATGAGGATTTCGAGTGGATCAAGTACCTTTCCGGAGAGCAATGGGAAGATCATCACTTGATTGTGATGACTTTGGTAGGTTCATGATAGGAGAAGTCGTTGGAGTTGAACATGAATCAATAGGACCTTCTATTATGTCTTCTGTTGGTGGAAGAACTTGTTGTGTTCTTCATTGATATGTGATAAGAGGGTGTTGTGAAGGAACTGACTAAGTCTCTCCGGGCTGTGTTGAGTCTAAAAATATTATTAAGAGATTAATAATGTTTAAGTCTCACAAATCCTAAGTTTTAATGAGTAACAAATTTGGTTAAAATATGCTGCTAAAAGTACAAAATCTTTTAAGGGTACTTCACGTGTTTCAGCAACTCTCTGAAGGAGCAACCCTCTGAAGTGGTGCAACCTTCTGAAGGACGAGAACCCGCTAAAAGCAATCAACCCTCTGAAAGAGATATATTATCTGAATCAAGAAGAACTGCTAAAGACTCTCTACGTGGCATTTGACCAAAGTCAGAAGGCTTTCTGCTCAAGACTTTAATGTATCATATACGTCTTCTGCAAGTTTGATTCAATTAAGGAATGTTACAGAGACCCTTTATGAAGCATTTCAAATCTTTTACCAAAAAGGGAAACTGCTGTAACCTGGTACCTGAACATGTCAGAAGCTTTTTGAAGATTGTCTCACAATGGTCTTAACAACATTTAATGCTATTTCACAATGGTGGTTTATCAATCTTCAACGAACTTAAGCTGAAATCCTATATAAAGCTTCATGAAGAAGTTCAAAGTGGGAGAGAAGAATAGGATAACAAGCCAATACGCTGCAAAAATCTCACTGCAAACTCTTTGATATTCTGTACTTAAAATTTTCATTTGTATTCTAAGATATACTCAGTTATCCTTTATACAAGATTACTTCTATTTAAGTTTCTCAGAAACTTAAACCAACATTCACTGTAAACACTTTCAAGTGTCTGATAGCCTGGAGAGGCTTGGTGGAATAAAGAATACTTGGTTTGAGCCTGAAGAGGCTTGTTTGTAAAAGAATACTTGGTTTGAGCCTGGAGAGGCTTGTCTGTAAAATAATACTTGCTGTAAGAGCCTAAAGAGGCTTGACTGTAAAAGAATACTTGTAACTGTGATCAGTTAGTGGAAAATCCTTTGTTGTTTTGGCATTGGGACTGGACGTAGCTCATGGTAGATGTGAGTGAATCAGGATAAATCTTGTGGCTAAGTCTTCTCTACCCTTATCTCTCCATATCTGTTATTTAAACTAACAAGAAGGGTTCGGAATATAGTGATTTATACTGTTAAAACATTATATTTATCAACTACGCATTTAAGAAACAGTTTTAAATCATTTTTGTTGAACCTGTTAAAGTCATTTCAGCAAGTACATTTAAGCCCAGTTTCAGTAAGTTACTCTAAACTTTTGTGAAATACTTTTCTTGTGAAAAGGTTTTTCATAAAATATGTTTGAACATTTAAAACACTATTCAACCCCCCTTCTAGTGTTTCATGTGGTTTCTACAGTTGGTATCAGAGCTCAACCTCGGGTTGAGCATCTAACAAGTGTTGAGGGAAGAAGATCCAAGATGGAAACCTCAACAAGCTTTGAGTCCTACATCTCTGAAGGAGCATCTGTAACCAGACCGCCAGTTTTCAACAGGAAAGATTATTTCTACTGGAGAGAACATATGAAGCTGTTCATGGAAAGCTATAATCTAGATCTCTGGGATATATTTGCTGATGATGACTATGTTCCCATGAGAAATGGAGTACCTATTTCCAAAGCTGAGTGGTCCTATGAGCAAAAAATTAAAGTTCAACTTAATGCTCAAGCCAAGCTCTACTTGATTTGTTCTCTGAATAAAACTGAGTATGAGATGGTTAAGGGATGCAACTCTGCTAAGGAAATATGAGACTGGCTAGATTCATCTTCTCAAGAAGATGATGAAGATAACAAGTCTGTAGAGGATCTCACTTCAGAAGATGAAGAGGACTCATATAAAGAGACAACTCTATGCTTAATGGCAAATCAATCATCTTCAGAAGAACTTGAATCCAAGGTAACATCATTAACTCTTCAAGATGAATATGATGATCTAGTTGATAGTCCCAAGGAACTTTTCAGAAAGTATAAGAAACTTTCCAGAAAGTATAAGAAACTTTCAAATGCATATACTGCTATATGCAATAAAAACAAGGATCTTGAAAAGAAAATTTTATACTTAAAGAAGAGTTTCAGGAACAAGAGAATAGTAACTCCAAAAATATACTTGAAGAAAAACAGAAACTTCAAGGACAGATTAAGGAACTTACTAAAGACCTAGCCAACTTTACTGAAGGAACTAATAATCTTAACAGATTATTGGAAACTCAAAAAAGGTTAAATGATAAAAGAGGCTTAGGTTTCTCTGGAAACCTATCATCTAAATCATCAAATTCTAAGTTGCTTAAAAAGGCTAAGAAAAAGGTTGATGGGTTTCCTCACTGTGATAAACATAAACTTTTTAAGTCTGAATGTAAAAAGAAAGAGAAAACCCTTACCTAAAACTGACCCAGGTGGACCCAAGAAAATATGGGTACCAAAAATCTTTATTATTTCTCTTGCAGATGTGTTGAATAAATCAAAAAGAACTCCCAGAATCACTATTGAAGAATGGATGAGAGAAACTCTTGATGAAAAGAAGGTCTATGTTCCAAGAACATTCAACATAAGCTGCTGACAACATTCATTTCATATCAGAAAGCAATGTTGAGTCTCAGCAAATACAATTCATCTCTCATATATTTAAGTATTCAAGCTGGTAACATTACTTATTATTGCAATTAGAATATATTAGATTGAATGATTTGTTTGAAAAATCTATGAAAAATATGATGTGTATGACTTTCTAAAAATTGCATGAACTCTCTGAAATATATGTGTCTGTTGAAATACACACTTGCTGAAATTATTGAATTTGCTGAACACATATACTTTCTGAAATTGTCACTTGATGACGTGGCAACCTGAGACGGTTGGCTTTTCACCTATCCTCTGAAGTTTGCACGATGCACGACTCCCCAAGTCTGTGCAGCCTGTATCTGCCATCATTAATGCTATGTCTGGAGTCTATTTATAGAGCGCGTGAGAAGCTTCTCCAGTTACACTCTATTTGCATTCCTAATCACTACATTCAGAAACTCTTTGTGTTCTCAAGTTTCCAAGCTCTCAAACCCTACCTTCTACACTTCACTCTCTGAATTGCAATGGCACCCAAGAAGAACGATGGTGCTTCATCTAAGGCTGGTGGGAAAATCGTCCCATCCAGGTGTGTACTTCAAGAACCTAGCTGAGAATGGCTTTGACCTCTCTAATTATTTCAAGTGTGCTGGTTGGTTGCCCTTCTTTGAGGTGATCAACTGTGGCTGGAATGAAGGGAGCGTGTACGAGTTCTAGAGGAATATTAGAGTGGTAGAACATGACAAAAGAGTCTACCTTGGTGCTACTGTAATGGGCAAAAACTTCACCACCAAGACTGCTACCCTTGAAGAAGTTGAAGGTGCTTCGTTCTGTCCAGATTGGGAGATTCATCATGGTGGTGCGAAGAAATATAACCAAATACTTTTTGGTTCAGATAATCCTAAAATCCTAAAAGAAACTGGGTTATTGCCTATACCCAGGTTGTTGTTTGCTGTCCTTGGATGTTGCATCATCCCCAAGGGTGGAGGAAAAGATCACATTTCTGAAATGGAGAGGTTCTGCTTGATTCATCTGATGCAGAAGAAGAAGATTAACCTTCCTTGGATCATTCTCTACAGTATGATCAAGTGGGCTAGAGATTTTGTAGCTAACCTTCCCCACAACACCCTCATTTTGAACATTCTGATGCACTACAACCTTCCTGTAGAGGGGATGTTTGATCACAGGCCCCCAAGCTACTTTACTGCAACAACTGTAAAGCAAATAAGGATCTCTCTAAAGAAACCTGTTGGTGAAGCCTGAATCAAGCCAGAAGGCTCATGTTGCTGAATTCCAGAAATCTATGTTGCAAATTCTGGAAGAGGAACTCCATGGAGATGTCAGAAAGGAGGAGTTCAAACCTGCTGAGGTGACTCCTGAAAAGAAGATAGTAAAGAAGAAAATGACCATGTCTGGTCAGGTCACTCTCAATCCTGCTGATCTGGAAAGAGTGAGGGAGGTGGAAGCATCATTCCAGAAGGCAACCCCATCAGAAAACGTGGTTGAGGTAACTCAACAAAAGGCTTTGAACCTGTTCAGAAAGTTCAAAATGAACCTACTTAAATAGTGGGTCAGAATGCTGAAGTACAAGTTACTGAAACCACTAAGCCTACCTTTTTGGGATAGGCTATGGTGGGTGATGCTACAAGTGGTAGTTCTTCTGAGAAGCCACTTAAGGTGATGCCCCTTGCTACCAGTCACCCAGATCCAGAGCTACAAGAGACTGCTGCCCTAGCAAATGCTCTTGAAGAAGAAGAATTGAGAAAGTTAAAGGAACAGGAAGAAAATGACAGAGCCTTAGCAGAAGCTGCTCAAAAGGCTATGATTGAAGATGAGAAATTGGAGAAAGCTGCTGTGACAAAAAAGGAAGAGACCTTCAAAGGCAGCAAGGTCTAAACATAGGAGGTTGTAATCCCCTGTTAAAAAAGAAGCTCCTCCCCAAATGATCACTAGGAGCAAATCAATCCCAAAGGATGATGCTGGAATCTTTCAAGAAGCATTAAAACAAGTCAGAACTCAGTCTGTGTTGGACTTGAAAAAGGAGAGGATTGTTAAGAGACAAGTCAAACCTGCTACACCCTTTGTTCTCTATAATCTTACCAAGACAAAGCTATACAAGAGGAAGCTCCAAGAAGCTGGCATGAAGCCCTTGCCTATAGAGGAACCTTACAAAAAGATCAAAGTTAACTTTGGGAACCTTGATCCGATCGATTTGGAGGATGATGTGAGTCCTTCCAAGGTTCCAGTCAAAGTTCTTGAGGCACCTGTGCTTGCTGATAAGCCCTCAGAACAACACATTGATGAAAAAATCAGTCAACCTGCTGCTGCTAAGGAAGTCATCCAACCCATTGTTGATAAGGTTGAAGAGGTTGCACTTGCTGATAACACCATAGGTGAACCTACTAAAGATCTAGTTTCTGAAGTACCAACTGCTAATAAGGTTGCTGCACTTGCTGATAGTGAAAAGGTTGCAGAACCTCATGCTGCTGATCCTATGGAAATAGATTCAGTTGTTGTTGTTGTGGAACCCATTTCTGCTATTCCAATAAGGACTGAACCTACTGAGGTTGCTGATCCACCAACACATACTCCTCAACCTCCATCACCTTTTAACATTGATCTCAATGATGAATGGATGTCTTCACAACTTGCCCTCATTCCTGCTGAAGAAAGTACAATTGATTGGGGCAGAAAGGGAAGCTATGTCAGTATTGGGTATGGTAGATTTGTTTGGGAAGGCAACATGACTCATAGGGAGAAGATGCTGAAGCCAAAGTCAAGAGATATTTCCGAAGGCCAATCTTTGACAAGGTCATGCCCATTATAAGTTTTGATGACTTGCTCAGAACTGTTGAGTTCCCACACAGATTCTACTAGTCTGGTCATGCTCAAAGGAGAAGATTTCCTAGGTGTCCAAACCTATATGAAGAGTTGTTGTATTTCAAGAATCATCTGCCATTGCACAAGTATATTGGTCTTCATTTGGACTCTCTGGAGGATGCTAGATTAAGGAGATTAGCCAAGGCTTCAGGGGGAGTGTCTGATCAGCTAGAGAAGATCAGACAAGGAGTGCAACCACCCAAGCACTACTGGAAAAGAATTGATGTTGATTCACCTGACCATGTGAGGATACCTGCTGAAGATTGGATTCTGATCAGTTATCTAAACTTGGAAGCTGAATTATACTCAAGGTATATTGCTGCAAATGCTGGGTGCAGAGATTTCAAGACTCCAAAACCACTCACCATGAATCCCTCAACCAAAATCTTCTGGCAACCTGACAAAGTTGTGCGAAAGATAGCTTTTGCTGAAGGTCCTGAAGACAAGAAGAAGGAACCTAAATTCTACTCTGCCTATATGGATGAACCTGAACCTTTCACAAAAGAAGAATGGGAAACACTCCCTGAAGTTCTAGAAGCCTATGGGGGTTTTGACCACACATACAGAGAAAGGTTATGGGACTCATACTGGCATGAGAGGGAAAAAGAATGGTCTTGCTCTGGAACAAAGTATGATTTTGCAGATTCAATGACTAGGAGCACCCTTTCTGTTCGGGAAGTCTGTACTTGGTTTCCAGGAACTTTTTCTGGATCCATGCATGAGCTTCATGAAATATGGTATATGGTGATGTACACTCTTACTATTTTCACTCATCAAGTGGTTAACCCTACTGAATATGGGTTCTCAGTGCGCTTTGGAAGGAAGGAGGTCTCATGGAAGCACATTACTTTTGTCTTCATAGAAGCTGATCTCACGCAAGCCCTAGTTATCAGAGAATTAGAGAGATTCAGAGATTGAGAAGCAAGAACCTGAGACTTCAATCTTTAATGAGGCAACTCAACGCTGCTCCTGTTCATTTTCATGTGCAAGATGCTAAGTCGAAGCTTAAGAGAAGCAACAATTTTTAGGATTTCCAAATTTCAGAAAGTCTTTGTGTTCATTATTTTGTTATGAATTTATATGCTCTTTGAAATTTTTAATACAAGTTGATACTATCTCTCTCTGATGTGACTACGTATTGAATTTATACTCTGATACAATTATTCTCTGCATTGTTAGTTTGCTACGTAATTTCTGATAATTGAAAATGATTTATATTTACTGCTATAAGATTCTAGAATTAATTGAATACCTACCCTGCTTTTATATCTTTCAAATGCATTAAATGCTTCAGTAACTTCGAATTGATCAATTTTCTTTAAGGGGGAGATAACAATTTTAAATGTTTCTCATTACCCCAACGTCTTGGTTTAACCCTTTTGATTGCTGACAAAAGGGGGAGTAAGTTAAACGAACACAAATCTGAAGTTAAATGTTTTCAGAAGGAAATCAATGTTTCAGGGGGAGCAAGGTATTCAGATCAAGTATCTGAAATAGGGGGAGAAATTTCTTAACTCAATACTTTTTATTTCTCTTCAGATATTTGAATAGTTTAAGCAAATTTTTCATCATTAAATAGGGGGAGAATGCTGAGTCTAAAAATATTATTAAGAGATTAATAATGTTTAAGTCTCACAAATCCTAAGTTTTAGTGAGTAACAAATTTGGTTAAAATATGCTGCTAAAAGTACAAAATCTCTTAAGGGTACTTCACGTGTTTCAGCAACTCTCTGAAGGAGCAACCCTCTGAAGTAGTGCAACATTCTGAAGGACAAGAACCTGCTGAAAGCAATCAACCCTCTGAAAGAGATATATTATCTGAATCAAGAAGAACTGCTGAAGACTCTCTAAGTGGCATTTGACCAAAGTCAGAAGGCTTTCTGCTCAAGACTTTAATGTATCATATACGTCTTCTGCAAGTTTGATTCAATTAAGGAATGTTACAGAGACCCTTTATGAAGCATTTCAAATCTTTTACCAGAAAGGGAAACTGCTGTAACCTGGTACCTGTACCTGCAACACACAAAGTCAGAAGCTTTTTGAAGATTGTCTCACAACGGTCTTAACAGCATTTAATGCTATTTCACAACGGTGGTTTATCAATCTTCAACGAACTTAAGCTGAAATCCTATATAAAGCTTCATGAAGAAGTTCAAAGTGGGAGAGAAGAATAGGATAACAAGCCAATACACTGCAAAAATCTCACTGCAAACTCTCTGATATTCTGTACTTAGAAATTTCATTTGTATTCTGAGATATACTCAGTTATCCTTTGTACAAGATTACTTCTGTTTAAGTTTCTCAGAAACTTAAACCAACATTCACTGTGAACACTTTCAAGTGTCTGAAAGCCTGGAGAGGCTTGGTGGAATAAAGAATACTTGGTTTGAGCCTGAAAAGGTTTGTCTGTAAAAGAATACTTGATTTGAGCCTAGAGGGGCTTGTCTGTAAAAGAATACTTGTTGTAAGAGCCTGAAAAGGCTTGACTGTAAAAGAATACTTGTAACTGTGATCAGTTAGTGGAAAATCCTTTGATGGTTTGACATTAGGACTGGACGTAGCTCACGGTGGATATGAGTGAACCAGGATAGATCTTGTGGCTAAGTCTTCTCTACCCTTATCTCTCCATATCTGTTATTTAAACTAACAAGAAAGGTTCAGAATATAGTGATTTATACTGTTAAAACATTATATTTATCAACTACGCATTTAAGAAATAGTTTTAAATCATTTTTATTGAACCTGTTAAAGTCATTTCAGCATGTACATTTAAGCCCAATTTCAGTAAGTTACTCTAAACTTTTGTGAAATCTTTTGAAAAGGTTTTCATAAAATCTGTTTGAACATTTAAAACACTATTCAACTCCCTTCTAGTGTTTCCTGTGGTTTCTACAGGCTGGATAGGTGAAGAACCAAGTGACAAAACCTGCAAAGGAAATATAGGTGGACCAAAATAGGGAGTCGGTAATACATCAGAGATTGTATTAGACTCAATGGAAGAGGTTAAGTATGATGTTCCTTCAAAGAATGTTACATTTGTAGAAATATACCAACAACGGGAGGAAGGACAATAACATTGATATCCTTTTTGCAACCTAGAATAACCTACAAAGACACATTTGATAGCACGAGGAGACAATTTATCTATACCAGGAGAGAGGTTATGAACAAAACAAGTACATCCAAACACACAAGGAGGGACAACATATAGAGACTTTGTAGGAAACAATAATTTGTGAGGTACTTGGTTATTGATAATAGAAGAAGGCATACGATTAATGAGATAACAAGCTTTTAAAATAGTATCCCCCCAAAAATGTAGATGCATATTTGTATGTAATAACAAAGTTCTGGTAGTCTCAATAAGATGGCGATTTTTTCTTTCAGCCACACCATTTTGTTGAGGTGTGTGGGGACATGTAGACTGATGTAGAATACCATGAGATGACATAAATGATGAAAATTCATGACATAAATATTCTTTGGCATTGTCACTCCTTAAGATCTTAATTGATTTGCCAAATTGATTTTGTATTTCAATATATAATGACTTGAATATAGAAAATAATTCAGACCGTTCTTTCATAAAAAACAACCAAGTAAACCTAGAAAAGTCATCTATAAAGGTGACAAAATACCTGAATCCTAATGAATAAGAGACATGACTTGGACCCCATATATCAGAATGAATAACGGCAAAAGGTTCTATTTGATTTTGAACCTGAGTAGTAAAGGAAGAATAAGCATGCTTCCCGAGTTAACATGACTCACAATTTAGGGACTTCAATTTTGCAAGACATGGAACCATTAGTTGAAGTTTCTGCAGGCTGGGATGACCTAGACGTTGATGAAGAAGGTGGGGAGACTCAGTAGCAACAAATACTGACGTGGTCTTCAAATAGTAGAGTCCTTGTGATTCATGTCCTACTGATAAGTGCTAAATTTATGATAAATTATTGTATATTTTCAACACTTATCAAGGGCAAAATGTTAGATTTATTCCCCAATTTATCTCTTTTTAGTTTAAATTGCAGATCTTGTGAATATTTAATTCAAATTTGAATTTGATACTATTTTGATAAGAAATCTGTTGATTTTGCAGATAAAAAGGAAGGTCTTAAATGAAGAAACAAGATAGCATTTATTTGAAGAAAGAATCTACAGATAAGATTCTAAATGGCAGCAGATCAAGATAAAATCAGTAGTTATTTGGATAAAGATTCTGCAAATAAAATTCTCAATTCAAATTGAAGATAGAATTAGCACAAGATCAAGCTAAAAAGAGGGAAATAAGGAAAGCATAGCAGATAAAGATAAGATCAGGAAGAGATCAAGATGAAAAAGAGGAAACCGGGAAAAGTAGAAACGGTGAGCTGCGCTCCACCTGCGCTGAGCGCAAGTGGAGCGCAGGAATTAAAATTCCTCTCTATTTCCTGCGCGCAGGTTGAAGCACAGGAATACAAAAACAATTTTCCAATAATATTTCCAACAAGATTCCTTCCAGATTTCATATAGCTTTCCTACTTCTATTTAAAGGACCTTTTGCATAGATCAAAAAGCAGGAGAGACGGCGGAGCAGATCTGGAGCTAGAGAAAAGTGTGACAGTTTCTCTATCGGTTTGTAATGGCTACCATGAGTAGCTAAACTCTCCCATAGGATTGAATGTAGTCGATTCAAACCCCTATTGTATTTGGATTCTCTTTGTTATCTATGAATCTCTATTTTTATAATATATTTGTGTTTTTACTCTGTTCTTAATGCTTAGCTTCCGCCTTTGTGCCGGAGTTATGATATGGTTTTATGGGGCGCACTGGAAGGTGGTTTTGTAAAATCAGGAGTGAGTTCTTGGGAGCCTAGGAATAGGGATCTTGAATTCTGATTTGGGTAAAAATTACTCAATAGAGTGAATACCTAGGAATAGGGTTCAACTATTGATATTTATTAACAACTGATCTTAAAGCTAGGCAATTCGATTAAGCAGCCAAGGAATTGGTGTTTAGGGGGTTGTTCTAAGGATTTCATATTTTAGGGATCTTTATGAGTGAATTTTATTTGGGCTTCAATAATTATAATTATAAATTCTTAGATTTCATTGGTTTCCAAATACAAGAATGGTGCGATAGATGAAGTTCAATCCTAATTCCAGTAATTTGCTCAACCTTATCCCAGTTTATTATTCTTTCTTTTATTATTGCAAACTACTCAACAAATATCTTCTTTCACTTGATAAGTGTGACCATTAGGATTTATATTGAACTGTTCCCTGTGGATACGACAACCCTTTTACTTTCTATTATACTGATGTGATTTTGGTACGCTTGCCAGAATTTCAACACCTACACCAATCGTATTCCCCGTACCGTAATCCTGAATAATGAAAGAGTCAAAATCAAAGGTGACTGAGCAATTAAGTTAATGGGTGAGCTGACTCAATAAAATCAAATTAAAGGGACATCCATGCATGAATAGGACGGATTTTAATGAGATAGGTTCAATGGGAGAAACATGACCAATGCCTTGGACTGGTACTTTAGAACCATTATCAAGAGTAATAGAGCGAGAAATCTCAAGTAAAGGAGAAGAAAATAGTGACTGATTACCATACACATGGTCAAAAGCACCAGAATCAATAACCCGAGAAGTCAGATTATGATCGATATGAGATATACAAACTATAGGATTACCAATATGAGCAATTGTAGTTGTGGTTGACTGATTTTGTTTGGCTGCCTTCCACTGCATATACTCCTGGATTTCAGCTAACTTGGACAAAAAATAGGTTGCTTTCCTGTCACAACTTCAGAAAAGGATGTGAATGATGCCATTATAGCAACTGCAAAGAGGAAGACCGACGAACTGAATTCTGAGGAAGACCATTGGACTGTGACCGGCGGACTGAGTTCTGACTTTTAGGGTATTTGACCCCCAAAACTGACAAAGGAGGCCTGGACAAACCTGACGGCACTGGCGGCGAAGCAAACGAAGGCCTGGAAGGTGGCGCGGGGCTTACACGCGCCGACAGGAGAAGCAGACGACGGCGGTGTAGGAACACAGGGAAACACTAGAAGGGGGGTTGAATAGTGTTTCTGAATATTTTTGAAAGCTTTTCGCAAACAGGTGTTAAGGACACGATTTCAGACAGACTTTTAACGGACTTTCTGAAGTTTTCAGACGGTATAAAAATACTGATTTGAAACAATGTTTTATGCCTTTATAACCTATCAGATTAATTACTCTAACCCCTTGATTAGTGTAAAAAGAATTGACAAGAGATAAGGGTAAGAAAACTTAGCCAAGAAGTTTATCCTGGTTCACTCACTACCACTGTGAGCTACGTCCAGTCCCAATGGCAAACAACCACTGGATTTCCACTATATGAATATTCAGATTACAAGCTTGAGTGTGAGTACAGTCTCTCCAGACACAACGAGTACAGTCTCTCCAGACACAACGAGTACAGTCTCTCCAGACACAACGAGTACAGTCTCTCCAGACACCACGAGTACAGTCTCTCCAGACACACCGAGTATAGTCTCTCCAGACACAACCAAGTATTCTTTTCTGTCAAGCCTCTTCAGGCTCTACCACAAGTATTCTTTTCTGTCAAGCCTCTTTAGGCTCTACCACAAGTATTCTTTTCTGTCAAGCCTCTTCAGGCTCTACCACAAGTATTCTTTCTGACAAGCCTCTTCAGGCTCTACCAAGGTTTACAAAGAAAGGAGTTTAAGCTTTTAAACTATCCAAGTTTGAAGCTCAAACCAATACAATGTACAATAAAACTGAGGTATACTCAGGATATACAAATGTGTACAAAGAATTCTATCAGAGAGTTTTTACGGAGTAAAAACTTGCAGCGTGATGTTTCTCTTGGCTTTCTTGTATATTGATTTTCTTTCTTTCTCTTTCGTCTCTTTCCTTTGATGGTCTTCATAGAGGGGTATTTATATCCAAACTTTAATCCGTTGAAATACCATCGTTTAGAGATAGCATTAAATGCTATTTAATCCGTTGTGAGACATGCTTCTGAGAGCTCTGATATCTCTGACACGATACAAGGTTTCTTTTTGCATTAAGGCGGCTACAAATGTTGTTGCAGGGGCTGCGTTGCAGAGATTTCCTCAGTGGTGTATGAAATTCAAAATCTCCAGGAAAGGTCTCTGTGATCCTTGCCATAATCGTGTTTGAAAAGGTACGTGCAGCAGAGGTTCAGAAAAGTCTTCACAAGCTTCAGCAGAGAGTGCCACGTCATAAGTGAGACTTCAGACGGCACTGATACTTTAGACGGGTTGAGCTACTTCAGACAGCTTCAACTCTTCAGACGAGTTCTGCTTCTTCAGACAGCTTCAACACTTAGTCTTTCTATGTAGGCTCATAGTGACTCTTGCTAAAATCATAGATAAATTATTAAAGCATATATGTATCTATGATAGATATTTTAACTCAAATTTGTTAAGCATTAAAACTTGGGAATTGAGTTGTCTTAAACATCATATTTTCTTTTATGATATTTTTGAGACTCAACATTCTCCCCCTTTTTAATGATGACAAATTTGTTTAAAATACATAAATCTGAAAGGAGTTTTAAAGATAAAAGTATAGATAGCTCCCCCTCAGATTGTGATCTCTTAAACTGATTTGATCAAAAATCAATTTCTTAATTACTCCCCCTGAGTCCTGTAATTTCTTCATTCTTATATATAGCATAATGATAACAATGTACTCATAAAAAGATGAGAAAAACCACTGATTGTATATAGATGAGAATGTTCAAATAAAGAAAAAAAACACACAAGCAGACACTTGTCATAAGCATAAACAAAAGACAATGGCTGAGATGAACAGTCTAATCTTTCTTCTTCATCAAGGCCTCAGTGAGAAAGGAAATCAAGTCGTCCTTGGCCTTTGTTATTGCAGCTTCCACTGAGGTTTTTAAGTCTTGCTGACCAGATCTGATAAGCTGATGTTCTTGAAGAATCTGTTCTTGTTGAGCAATCAGATGCTTAGTCTTCTGTTCTTGAGCAGCACACTTCTTTTCAAGTTTCTGCACTTTGGACTTCAAATTTAGATTTTCCCCAGCCAAGTCTTGCTCAGATTCATAAAAGATGAGCTGAATGTAGGGACAAACAATCTAAGCAGTCCAAATCCTGGCTGTAAGCTGTAGTCAGATGGGCTGAACACGGGGCAGAAGAAGGTGCCAATAGGATTCAGCAGAACCCAATCTTCATTGAAAGAGTCAGCAGGTGGGGGAAAGTGATCTTTCATATAATGATATTTGACATTGGTTGCCTTTCCAATTCCAACACCAGAATCAACATCAGGACCAGTTGATCCAGAAGAAGATCCAACATCTTCTCTGATCTTCCAGTCAGAGGACCACATCCAATCTTGAAGTAGATGATCCAGGCCTCCTCCTAGATTTGTGATGAATTCTGGCAAAGAGTCCCACTCTGATGGACTCATCACTTCAGACATAGGTGAGTTTTTCTTTGAATAGTTTTTAGCTTCCTTGAATTTCTCTTCCAGTAAGGGATACTTAGGAACTATTCTATCAGGTTTCACCAAGATTTTGGTGGTTGGCCTGATTGAACAAGTTCTAGGGGGCCTATAGCCTCTCATCCCAACTCCCTTGTGCAGATCCCTCTGAAACAGCTCAGACTCAGTGTTCAGCTGCCTCACAAAGCTCCATTCATCATTAGACAACCTCAGGGAATCATTTGAGAATGGATTGATGGGAGCCCAAATATGTGCAGGAGGGACACCCTTCCTGATCTTGTCTAATCCACCTGAAGAAGCACTGTATTGATTCCTTACTTCAGCAGCAGTTTTCCTGATTAAACCAGGATGCAAGGATACAGCAGGTGCTGATCTGAAATACTGTAGCTCTTCAGACAGGGTGCTGAACTTGGGCAGTGAGCAGGGTTAAGTAAGCACTTGCTCTTCTTCAACAGAGAACTCTTCTTCCAGAGAAGGTGTAGGAGGTGGAGGTGATGAAGGTAGGAGTGGTATTAGAGCAAGGTCATGAATTTGTGGGGAAGGTAATGTGGGCTCAGAGAGTTGATTCTCTGAAGGTTGTGGTGAGGTAGGTTCAGAGGGTTTGGAGGGTTCAGAGGGTTGGTTTTCTGTTTGTGGAGGTGGTGATGTGTGTGATAGAGGTGAAGATGGTTGGTTTATAGGTGATAGGGTTTTTGGTGAAGGTGATGGTGAAGGTTGTGAGGGTTGAAGAGGTGTTTGTTTTTCTGGTGAGGAGGGTGGTGAAGGAGTTACATTATCAAATCTTACTTTAATTCTCTTGTAGGGAGGCTTGGTTACCTCAGATTCTTTTGCCTTTGCTTCTTCCTTCTCCCTTTGTGCTTTTTTTTCTTCCCTTCGCCTTTTGAAGTATTGTTGAGCTTTAACAAAGTTTTGATACTTCTCAGCTTCATCTTCTGCTGTCAGCTGAGAGGCAATACTTCTAGTCACCCTAGGTTCAGGTGTAGTCTGAAGTAGCTTGCCTTTGGTTCTCCTTCTCTGAGGTGCACTTGACCTCTTCCTTTTCTTTGCTCCCTCAGCTATGGTTGCTTGCCTATCATCTTCAGCATAGGCCAATTGTGAAGCAATAGCAATAGCTCTGTCTGTCTTTTCTTGTTCTGCTTTCTTCTCCAGTTCCTCCTGCTCCAAAGCAGTTGCCAAAGCTGCCACCTGAATGAGTTCAGGATCAGATGAGCATGCAGCTAAGGGCTCAGCTATGACTACATCAGTTTCCTCTGCCTCTTGAGTCTGTCCCGCCATCTCAGAAGAAGGCTGTGGGGTCTGTACAGGTTCTGACACCTGACTCTGCCCAGATGCAGATGCTACCTTAGCAGCACTCCTTACAGGCAGCTTCTTCAATTTTGCCTGAGGAGAGGGTTGTGATGGCTTGAACTCATGCTTCCTTATGTCTCCTCTGAGTTCGTTCTCAAGAACCTCCATTGTTGTCTGCCTTCTTGCAGCTTTCTCAAGAAGAAGGCTCTCCTTCAAGGTCGGAAAGGGAGGTCTTGGGGTCAGCTTTACTCCCATGCTCTTGAGGTTTGATTCACCAAACATAGGTTGTGAAAGGCGATCAAAAAGCCTTTCAATGGGAACTTTGAAATGCAGCAAGATTTTGGTGATGATGGTATTGTGAGGGAAGCTCCCAGCAGAGTCTCTGAGACGCTTCTGCATGTGGTACATTATGATGTTAGGGAGGTTCACCTTCTTCTTCTGCAGTAGGTGAATCAGACAAAATCTTTCCAATTCAGAAACATGGTTTCTGCTTCCATTTTTAGGGATTATAGAGCATCCTAAGATGGCATGTAAAACCCTAGCCTTGTCGGACATATGCTTTGCATCCAAGCTTACTGGTTCAGATGTGCCATACAGAAACTCAGTGAACTACTTCTGTCCTCCATTTCTTGCTTCCCAGCCAGGGGTGAATACAGCTCCTTCAGTTCTGACTTCACAGATGTGAGCAATGATATCTTCATCAACGAAGACAGGAATACCACGTACTGTGGCCTTGATGCTGGTGTAGATACCCTGAGGATTGGGTATTCCTCTGGCAGTAGCCCAGAAATCCAGCACACTTTGCTCATGCCACTGTGTCAAGTTGTGATTGAAATACTGAGTCCACCCAGCTGCGTCGAACTCAGCAAACAAGTCCATTCCCAGAGATTGAAGATCCTCCAGAGCTACGCCCTTAGTTTTTACGATATTGCTTCCAACAGATTTCTTAGGGGCCATTGCAGAGTTTTTCTGAAGAGCTTGAGAGAAAAAGAATTTCTTATAGAAGAAGGATTCTCAAGGGATGACTACTGATTCGTGAAGAGTGAAGTTCTGTGACCCACTAGCTTCCGTATTTAAAGATCCATAAAGCAATGATGACATTTACTGGGTGCGCATACATAGGAGAACGTGTGAAGTGGAAAAGACAAAGTAAATGGGATTAAACCGTCTCATAAAGCCACGTCATTTGTTTACTTCAGAAAAGTGACAGATTTCAGACACCCCAAAATTTCAGACGGGCTGAAATTTCAGATACATCATTTTTGACAGATCAGATCACACACATTCAAAATGCATGTATGCTCAGATTATTTCTAATGAACTTAAATCTATCTTCAGTCAGAGGTTTTGTGAATATATCAGCCCATTGATGCTCTGTATCAATAAACTGAATATCAAAAACACCTTTCTGAACATAGTCTCTAATGAAATGATGTTTTATTTCTATATGTTTAGCCCTAGAATGTTGAATGGGATTTTTAGACAAATTGATAGCACTTGTATTATCACACAGAACAGGTATAGCAGATATAGTAATGTTAAAATCTTCTAACTGATACTTCACCCATAACAGTTGTGAGCAACAACTGGCTGCTGATATGTATTCTGCTTCAGCTGTTGATAAGGCAATTGTGCTTTGCCTTTTGCTTGACCAGCTAATCATATTTTCTCCAAAGAAATGACATCCATCACTAGTGCTTTTTCTTTCAATTCTATCTCCAGCAAAATCAGCATCACAGTAACCTATTAACCTGCAATCCTTACTTTTCTTATAGCACAGACCAAGATTAGTAGTACCTTTAAGATATCTGAAAATTCTTTTTACAGCTTTGTAGTGAGTACTCCTTGGATCAGATTGAAATCTAGCACACAGACATACACTGAACATTATGTCAGGTCTGCTTGCTGTTAGATATAGTAATGATCCAATCATTCCTCTATACAAAGTCTGATTCACTGGTTCTTCCTTCTCATCTTTATTTAAAGATGCAGAGGGATGCATTGGAGTTGGCATGGGTTTGCAATCATAAAAGTTAAACTTCTTAAGCATTTCCTTTGTATATTTTTCTTGATGAATCCATATACAATCAGAATCTTGCTTAATCTGAAGTCCTAAGAAAAATTTTAGTTCACCCATTAAACTCATTTCAAATTCTGATTGCATTAACTCTGAAAACTCCTTGCATAATGAAGAGTTAGTTGAACCAAAGATAATGTCATCAACATATATCTGAACAAGTATAAGATCTTTGTTTGACTGTTTTCTAAAAAGATTTGTATCCACTTTTCCTCTTTCAAAACCATTTGAGATTAGAAAACTGCTCAATCTGTCATACCAAGCTCTTGGGGCTTGTTTCAGACCATAGAGATCCTTTTTGAGTTTGAAAACATGTTCAGGAAAAGCAATATCTTCAAAACCAGGGGGTTGTCTAACAAAGACTTCTTCTTCAATGAGACCATTGAGGAAGGCACTTTTAACATCCATTTGATATAGTTTGATGCCATTATTTACAGCATAGGATAAAAGAATTCTAATTGCTTCTAACCTGGCCACTGGGGCAAAGGTTTCAGTGAAATCAATACCTTCTTGTTGGTTGTATCCTTGAGCAACTAATCTTGCCTTGTTTCTGACTACCTTGCCTTCTTCAGACAGCTTGTTTCTGAACACCCATTTGGTTCCAATAATGGTTTTCCCATGGGGTTTAGGAACAAGAGTCCAAACATCACTCCTAGCAAACTGATTCAACTCTTCTTGCATGGCTAGGATCCACCCTTCATCATGCAGAGCTTCATCAATGTTCTTTGGCTCTATTTCAGATAGGAGAGCAATAGTATTCAGAATCTTGAATTTTGATCTTGTCTTAACTCCTTCTGAAGTGCTGCCAATGATTTGCTCTTTAGGATGATGTGATTTGTATTTCCAGTCAGGTTTCTGAAGAGGTATTGCATCTGTTTGTTCTGTTTGAGACTCAACATTTGTCTGAAGAGGTTTAGTAACCGTAGGTACTTCAGACAGCTGCTCATCCTTCGAGCTGTTGTGGTCATTCAGCTCCATTCCTGCAAAATCATCCTCTTGATCTGATAGTTCCCTATCAGTCTCTTTGTTATCATTGAATTTAACATGAATAGTTTCTTCAACAGTTAGAGTTCTAGAGTTATACACTCTATAGGCTTTAGATGTTTCAGAATATCCAATGAAAAATCCTTTATCAGACTTTGCATCAAATTTTCCAAGATCATCCTTGGTGTTGAGTATAAAACATTCACATCCAAAGGTGTGGAAATATGATATATTGGGTTTTCTTCCTTTCCACAGTTCATAGATAGTCTTTTTCAGAATTGGTCTTATCAATATTCTGTTTTGAAGGTAACATGCTGTTCTAACAGCTTCTGCCCAGAAGGTTCTTGGTAAGCTGCATGAGTTGAGCATGGTCCTTGCCATCTCTTGCAAACTTCTGTTCTTTCTCTCAACAACCCCATTCTGTTGAGGTGTTCTAGCCACAGAGAAATTGTGTGAGATCCCATTCTCATCACAGAACATTTGAAAGTTTGCATTCTCAAACTCTCCACCATGATCACTTCTGATAGCAGAAATACAGAATCCTTTCTCATTCTGTACCTTCTTGCAGAATACTGTGAAATTCCTAAAAGTCTCATCCTTGCTTCTTAGGAATAACACCCAAGTAAATCTAGAATAGTCATCAACATTGACCAAACCATATTTCTTACCACTAAGACTTTCTGTTCTAATAGGACCAAACAAGTCAATGTGTAAAAGTTCTAGTGGTCTGCTAGTTGAAACAACATCTTTACTTTTAAAAGAGTGTCTTGTTTGTTTCCCTTTTAGACAGCTTTCACATAAAATGTCAGATTTGTATGAAAGCTTGGGCAATCCTTTAACAAGATTGTGTTTTGCTAATTTTGAGATTAATCTCAAGCTGGCATGCCCAAGTCTTTGATGCCAAATCTGTTTTTCATCTTCAACAGAAATAAAACACTTTACATTTTGACTTGCTAGATCCTCTAGATCAATTTTGTACACATTGCTGTGTCTCTTAGCAGTAAAGAGGATTTGCTCATAGGAGTCTTTGACTATGCATCCTTCCTTAGTAAAGGATACCACATAACCACTGTCACATAATTGACTTATGCTCAGTAAATTGTGTTGTAGTCCTTCCACAAGGAGTACATTTTTAATAAGGGATGAAGGAAATATACCTACAGTCCCTATTCCAATGATCTTCCCTTGCTGATTTCCACCAAAGGTGACCATTCCACCAGCTCTAGGTCTAAGGTTTTGGAACAAAGACCTTTCTCCTGTCATGTGTCGTGAGCACCCACTGTCCAGGTACCATTTGTGGGGTCTCCTTTGTCCTGTTAAACACATCTGCAACAGGAATAATTAAGTTTTTAGGTACCCATATTCTTTTGGGTCCTTTTTTGTTAGCTTTAGACCTTGTCTTTCTCTTGTGTTTGCACTGAGCCATATTGTGTCCAGGCTTACCACAGTGAGAACACCCAGTAACCCTTTTTCCAGAAAAATTTAAGACAGTAGGAGGTTCAGACAAGTTATGATCACAAAAGCCTAGTCCAGTTTTGTCAAGGGAATGCCTTTGATTTCCAAGCATTATATTCAGATTTTTAGTTCCTTTGACAAATTTGGCCAAATCTTTTGTCAGTTCCACAATCTGCTCCTGAAGTTTCTCATTTTCTTCAGACACAGCTTGTGAACTGCAGTTTTTAGTCTCAAGAACTTTTTCTTTGAGCATAATGTGTTCTATCTCAAGTGCCTCATATTTGTTACACATTTCTATGTGGGCTTTGGATAGATTCTTATACTCCTGGAAAAGTTCTTGTGAACTTTCCACCAGATCATCATACATCTCTTGTGGAGTAAGAGGAAATACCTCAGCTTCAGAGCTGTCTGAAGATGGTAGACTAGCCATGAGACACAGATTTGCCTCTTCTGAAGTGTCTTCTTCTTCTTCTGAGGTTGATTCATCAAGGTCTTCCCATGTTGCCATGAGACCTTTCTTCTCTTTGAAAAACTTTTTCTTCTTGAAGTTGTTTTTCTTAAGTCTTGGTCAATCAGTCTTCACATGTCCTGGTTGCTTGCATTCAAAGCAAATAATTTTATCAGAGTTAGACTCTTTACCTGTCTTACCTGATTTGGATGATGACGGTTGGTTCTTTCTGAACTTTCCTCTGTTCTGCAACATTCTCTTGATCTTTCTGCTTAAAAGAGCAAGGTCATCTTCATCTTCTGAGCTGTCTTCAGAATCTTCATCTGCTTCTGAACTGTCCTCAGCTTGCATAGCCTTCATGCTGCCATGCCTAGACTGTTTGACTTTGGAGTTCAGAGCCAGAGACTTCTTCTTGTTGTCATCTTCTCCAAGCTCAAGTTCATGGACTTTGAGAGATCCCAACAGTTCTTCCATTCTTAGAGAGTTCAGATCTCTTGCCTCTTGAATGGCAGTGACTTTGGGTCTCCAGGACTTAGGTAGACTCCTTAGAATCTTTCTGTTGTTGTCTCCAAATTCATAGGTTCTTCCTAAAGACCCGAGTCCATTGGTTATGGTCTGAAACCTCCCAAACATTTGGTCAATAGTTTCAGTTTCTTCCATCTTAAACATCTCACACTGATGTATAAGCATGCTAATTTTGGATTGCTTGACAGTTTCAGTCCCTTCATGGGCTGCTGCAAGAGTATCTCAAATCTCCTTGGCAGAAGTGCATCCATGGACCTTCTCATATTCTGATTTATTCAAGGAACATATCAGATAGAGTTTGGCTTTAGCGTTCATCTGGACTCTAGTCTTCTGCTCCAAGGTCCATTCAGTCTTAGGTATAGGCAGACCATTTTGCATAGGCACATAGTCTCCATCAGTGACCACATCCCAAACATCAATGTTGTTGCTCTCAATGAACAACTTCATACGATCTCTCCAGTAGTGGTAATCCACTTCATTGAATGCTGGGGGTCTTGTGATAGAGGCTCCTTCGGTGATGTATTGCCTGTTGCTGTTAGAAGCTTCCATTTGGATCTTTCAGTCCTCAGTCACTTGTTAGGTGCTTCAACCCTGAGTAGAGCTCTGGTACCAACTGTAGGAACACAGGGAAACACTAGAAGGGGGGTTGAATAGTGTTTCTAAATATTTTTGAAAGCTTTTCGCAAACAGGTGTTAAGGACACGATTTCAGACGGACTTTTAATGGACTGTCTGAAGTTTTCAGACGGTATAAAAATACTGATTTGAAACAATGTTTTATGCCTTTATAACCTATAAGATTAATTACTCTAACCCCTTGATTAGTGTAAAAAGAATTGACAAGAGATAAGGGTAAGAAAACTTAGCCAAGAAGTTTATCCTGGTTCACTCACTACCACTGTGAGCTACGTCCAGTCCCAATGGCAAACAACCACTGGATTTCCACTATATGAATATTCAGATTACAAGCTTGAGTGTGAGTACAGTCTCTCCAGACACAACGAGTACAGTCTCTCCAGACACAACGAGTACAGTCTCTCCAGACACAACGAGTACAGTCTCTCCAGACACCACGAGTACAGTCTCTCCAGACACACCGAGTACAGTCTCTCCAGACACAACCAAGTATTCTTTTCTGTCAAGCCTCTTCAGGCTCTACCACAAGTATTCTTTTCTGTCAAGCCTCTTCAGGCTCTACCACAAGTATTCTTTTCTAACAAGCCTCTTCAGGCTCTACCAAGGTTTACAAAGAAAGGAGTTTAAGCTTTTAAACTATCCAAGTTTGAAGCTCAAACCAATACAATGTACAATAAAACTGAGGTATACTCAGGATATACAAATGTGTACAAAGAATTCTATCAGAGAGTTTTTACGGAGTAAAAACTTGCAGCGTGATGTTTCTCTTGGCTTTCTTGTATATTGATTTTCTTTCTTTCTCTTTCGTCTCTTTCCTTTGATGGTCTTCATAGAGGGGTATTTATATCCAAACTTTAATCCGTTGAAATACCACCGTTTAGAGATAGCATTAAATGCTATTTAATCCGTTGTGAGACATGCTTCTGAGAGCTCTGATATCTCTGACACGATACAAGGTTTCTTTTTGCATTAAGGCTGCTACAAATGTTGTTGCAGGGGCTGCGTTGCAGAGATTTCCTCAGTGGTGTATGAAATTCAAAATCGCCAGGAAAGGTCTCTGTGATCCTTGCCATAATCGTGTTTGAAAAGGTACGTGCAGCAGAGGTTCAGAAAAGTCTTCACAAGCTTCAGCAGAGAGTGCCACGTCATAAGTGAGACTTCAGACGGCACTGATACTTCAGACGGGTTGAGCTACTTCAGACAGCTTCAACTCTTCAGACGAGTTCTGCTTTTTCAGACAGCTTCAACACTTAGTCTTTCTATGTAGGCTCATAGTGACTCTTGCTGAAATCATAGATAAATCATTAAAGCATATATGTATCTATGATAGATATTTTAACTCAAATTTGTTAAGCATTAAAACTTGGGAATTGAGTTGTCTTAAACATCATATTTTCTTTTATGATATTTTTGAGACTCAACAGGCGGAGTTTTGGGGAATCAATAGATCGACACCTTCTTTGTCTATTGCTGACATTATAGTGGCCAGACGGTGACTGTACGGTGGTCGGACGGTTGCTATACGGCGGCCAGACAATGGCTGGACGTCAGGACTGTGGACAGCAGAAAACAGAAAAGGATTCAGATTTTTATCAGGCCCACATGTGGTGAGCTCTGATACCATGTAAAAGTGGGGAATAGGATTGCTGAATTGCTTGAGGAAAATACCGACATCCCACAACCTCAAACGAGATAAAATAATATTTATTCGACTGGAACCGGAGCCGAGATTGGACGATGAAATAATAAAATAATCATTATATGGATAAATAAACATAGTAGATCTGGTAAAATAATAACTTTCCTCAATATAGCAGAGTTGGGCACATGTTGTAGGAAAATTGATAGAAAGGTCAACACGGTTCAGGTGAATTTGTTTCCGGGAAAATCCAAAAACATTATCCCTAGTATAATTTGATATTTAGAAGCTAAAAGAAAAGACAAAATTTAATTTGGAGTTGTAGAACTCTATAACGGTTAAACTTAGGAACCTAACCTCCTTAAACTGACAATATAGGACCTATACTGTCCATTCTTTTTATAGAGTCAATTACCAATCAAATAAAATGATAAAATAACAAATAAATAATATAAAAGTATAGCTTAAACATTCATCAACCTTAAAATATTAATTTAATAATTTTAGAAATCAAAATAAATAAAAAATCATAAAAACTAGTTTATAAAAATAGGAATTGGTAGAGATAGAAACCCACTTGGCAAAGGTAATTCTCTATCCACCTTCCTCTTCCTCTCTTTGGCCGTGAATGGCCTCTTCATTTCTCCATAGATGGTGCTTCAAATACTAACATAATTCTTCTTTCTTTATCTTAAATAATTGTTAGGCACAACCACGATGGAGCTCAGAGCAACATGATGACCTGGACTAGAGTGACCACATCTGTCTAGTTGAGGGGTTTTATTTGGTACATGTATCTTTTGATTAAATGACTTGTATTGAACGACAATGATGCCTAAAAACAATTTTACAAACCATAAACATATAGATGCATATTTAGTGTATTTACTTCAGCTCATTTTATTTTGTTGTAAAGATTGCTAAAACATTTTAATTAGTAAAACAAAATATCAACTATTGGGTGTGTCACAAGAACTGGTGAACTGGCTCACTTGGTGAGTGGCGAAAGCAATATTTGGTATAGTGGAGGTAAGGTATAAAAGGCGACTCACAAGTCTTCTATAAGAGGAAACATCACGGAAAGGTTGATCATTGTCTTGATGTAATCTATTGGCAAGATCCAATGGTGTGGAAGCTGGCTTACAATCCAGTAGAGAATAGTCATTCAATAAATCTAAGCAATATTTCCTCTGGGAAAGAGAGATACTAGAAGTAGAGTGTGCAACTTCTAACCCCCAGAAAATACATGAGAACTCCCAGATCTTTAATTCCAAAAGTATGGTGCGGTTGTTATTTGATCTGAGTGAATTTAGTAATGGTGTTGCCAAGAAGGATGACACCATTCACATAAATCAGCAAGCCGATAAAAGAGGAAGTATGGAATTTGAGGAACAATGTGTGATCAACAGCAGCTTGGTGAAAACCAAGGTTAAGGAGAAAAGTGGATAACTTCTCAAACCATTGCCTACTAGCTTGTTTGAGGCCATATAAGAGATTTAGTGAGTTTACAAGCCAAACTAGGAGTAGAAACCATCATACCTTAAGGAATAGACATGTAGATATCCTCTTTGAGATCTCCATGAAAAAATGCATTATTGACATCTGTTGAGATGAAGAGAAAACGAGAGACATATGATAGAATCCGTGTGTTTAGAATACACAGCGGAAAATAATATATATACACACAAGTGTATTTACAAATATACATAGTAATAGGCCCAAGCCCATATCTACCATATGATACACTAACAATAACAATCTAACACTCCCCCTCAAGCTGGAGCATATAAATCATATGCACCAAGCTTGTTACATATATAATCAATCCTAGGACCCCTCAATGATTTGGTGAAGACATCTGCCAACTGATCATTGGACTTAACAAACTGAGTAGTAATGTCTCCAGATAAAATCTTTTCCCTGATGAAATGACAATCTATCTCAATATGTTTGGTCCTCTCATGGAATACTGGATTAGAGGCAATGTGAAGGGCAGCTTGGTTATCACAAATGAGAGACATTTGTGTAACCTCCCCAAATCTCAGTTCTTCAAGTAACTGTTTAAGCCAAATAAGCTCACAAGTAGCTGAAGCCATAGCTCTATACTCTGCTTCTGCACTGGATCTCGCCACCACATTTTGCTTCTTGCTTTTCCAGGAAATCAAGTTGTCACCAATAAAGACACAATATCCAGAAGTGGATCTCCTATCAGTAGGAGAACCTGCCCAATCTGCATCTGAGTATCCCACAACTCGAGTATGTTTATTGTCTTCATATAACAAACCTTTTCCTGGGGCTCCTTTAATATATTTTAGAATGCGAATGACTGCATCCCAATGACCTGTACAAGGAGAATTAAGAAACTGACTTACCACACTAACTGCAAAAGAGATGTCTGGACGAGTAACAGTGAGGTAGTTCAGTTTTCCAACCAGTCTCCTGTATCTCTCAGGATCTAAAAGTGGCTCCCCCTGACCTGGTAGAAGTTTAGCATTTGGATCCATAGGTGTGTCAACGGACTTGGAATTCATTAGCCCAGTCTCCTCTAAAATATCCAATGCATACTTTCTCTGAGAAATTACAATTCCATTCTTGGATTGTGCTACCTCAATCCCCAAGAAGTATCTCAGTCTTCCTAGGTCTTTAGTCTGAAAATGATGACAAAGGTGTTGTTTTATATGTGAAATGCCATGGTGATCACTACCTGTAATGACAATGTCGTCAACATACACTACCAAGTAGATACACCCAATAGCTGAATGGCGATAAAACACAGAATGGTCAGCCTCACTCCGAGTCATACCAAACTGCTGGACTACTGCACTGAATCTACCAAACCAAGCCCTGGGAGACTGCTTAAGACCATATAAAGACTTGCGGAGACGACACACTAAGCCTGAAGACTCCCCCTGAGCAACAAAACCAGGAGGTTGCTCCATATAAACTTCCTCCAACAGGTCACCATGAAGGAAGGCATTTTTGACATCTAACTGATAGAGGGGCCAATGACGAATAGCAGCCATGGCTAAAAATAATCTGACAGAAGCCATCTTGGCGACGGGAGAAAAAGTGTCACCGTAGTCTAACCCGAATATCTGGGTATAACCTTTGGCTACTAATCGAGCTTTGAGCCGATCAAGTGTGCCATCAGGGCCAACTTTCACTATGAAGATCCACCGACAACCAACAACAGATTTCCCAGGAGGCAAAGGAACGAGATCCCAAGTACCACTGTTCTGAAGAGCACACATCTCATCAAGCATAGCTTGTCTCCAACCAGGGTGGGCTAAGGCATCACCTGCAGTTTTAGGAATAGACACAGAGGAAATAGAAGAGAGACAAGTATAATGGGATGGGGATAACCGGTGATAACTCAGAGTGACATAATGAGGTGAAGGATTACGAGTGGAGCGTATACCTTTACGAAGTGCAATAGGGAGATCAGACTCAGGAGGTGGGGCCGAAGGGGCCGGAGGAGACGGAGGAGTTGGCTCCGGATGAGAGTCAATAGGCTGCTCGTCTGGAAGGCGAGGATGTTGCCGACGATGATAAACCCGTAAAGGTGGCTGAGGTGGTGGATCTCCCTGCACAATAGGCATGTCTGAGGGATCAAAGACAAAAGGGGTGGTGGTGGATACTAAGTCGGACCCAGAGGTTAAGGAATTAGACTCAAAGTAGAGAGAAGACTCAAAGAACGTGACATCAGCTGAAATGAGATATCTACGAAGAGAGGGTGAGAAACACTTATACCCCCTCTGAGACCGAGGGAAGCCTAAAAAGACACACTTGTGAGACTTAGCAGACAATTTATCAAGACCAGGACTAAAGTTATTAACAAAGCATGTAGACCCAAAGACTCTAGGAGGTAAGGGGTGGAGAGGCTGATGAGGGAACAATATAGAGTTAGGGACCTGGTTGTTTAGGACAGAAGAGGGCATGCGATTGATGAGATAGCACGCAGTGAGAACAGCATCACCCCAAAATTGGTGAGGGACATGACCATGAAGTAAAAGGGTTCTAGTTGTTTCAATGAGATGTCTATTCTTGCGCTCCGCAACCCCATTTTGTTGTGGGGTATATGCACAAGAGGTCTGATAAAGAATACCATGGGAAGCCATAAATGTTTGAAAAGAATGGGAGAGATACTCACGAGCATTATCACTGCGGAGAGCACGGATAGAAACACCAAATTGATTTTTCACTTCATTATAAAATGATTGAAATATAGAAAACAACTCAGAACGATTTTTCATTAAAAACAACCAGGTACATCGAGAATAATCATCAATGAAAATAACAAAATACTGAAACCTTAAAGTAGACCTAATACGACTCGGACCCCAAATATCAGAGTGAACTAAAGCAAAGGGAGACGAAGCTCTATTATTGACACTCCTAGGAAATGGACTACGACTATGTTTTCCTAATTGACATGACTCACACGACAAAGTTGACAACTTAGACAGACTCGGTACTAGTTGTTGAAGCTTGGCAAGGCTAGGGTGACCCAACTGAGCATGGATGAGAAGGGGAGAATCCACCACCGAGCCAGCATGAGCAGAAGTACGAAGCTGATAAAGGCCATGAGACTCACATCCGGCGCCAATCATCTGTCCCGAACTCCGGTCCTGTATGAAAACAGAGTCTTTAGTAAAAGAAATGACACAATCAAGAGAACGAGTGAGACGGCTAATGGATAATAAGTTAAATGGAGACCCAGGGACATAAAGGACATTATCAATGGAGAGAGAAGGAAGAGGGCCTAGGAGCCATTAGCCAAAGTCACAGATGGTAAGTAACTAGAAGTGGAAAGGGTAGTGAAAAGGGATTTATTACCAGTAATATGATCGGTGGCACCAGAATCAAGAACCCAAGGGCCAAGGGAGGTGGAGTGAGTGAGACCAGCAAAGGAATTACCCGTGTGCGCAACAGAAGCAGTGGAACCGGAGGCCTGACGATCCTCATACCATTTAAGGAAGTCGTTGAAGATAGCCGGCGATACTGAATGAGCAGAGGAAGTGGCATCAACATCAGAAGGCACAGAGGGAGCAACCTGGGCAACATTAGCAGACCGAGGAGGGCGACCATGCAATGCAAAGCACCTATCAATAGTGTGGCCCAATTTGTGGCAATGATCACACTTGGGACGACCCTTGCCTGGTTTGCGAGAGCGGCTGCGATCATCACGCTGGGATACTAAGGCAGAAGAGTCAACCGGGGTGACAGTAGAAGGTATGTCAAGAGATGACTTGGGCGGCACACGCAACAATGTTGACCAAGTAGAGGTCAAAGTGGGCACAGTCGGAGAGCCCAAAATCTGATCACGGACCAAAGAATACTCGTCAGGGAGCCCATACAATGCCATCAACATAAAGAAAGTTTGGCGTTGCTCCAGTTCTTGGGCAGGAGTGGAAGCGGGAGGCAAGAGTTCATTGAAGTAATGTAAAAGACCATGAACTTTGCCCAAGTACTCAGCCATGGATCCATCAAGACGTCTAGGGACAATGGTACTCAAGAGATTGTGGCAAACACCATAGAGGCGTTGAGTATCATTGGTGTAAAGCACCCTTGCCTGCTCCCAAACCCCAGCACATGTCTCATGGGCTCGAAATATCTGCTTCAGGGTAGGATGAATAGTCGACTTAATAACGCTGCAAATCTGAGCATCAACCTTGGACCAGCGAGGGCGATCTTTTTCGTCGATGGAATCAACCTTCTGAGTAAGATGATCAAGATAATCCTGTCCCTTTAGCCAGAGCCTGATATCAGAGGCCCAGGTATCATAGTTACTGCCATCTAACTTGTCAATAGAGAGTGGGACATTGACATAGTTAGTAAAGATAGGAGGATCAGCCTTAGTAGCAGTAGGAGTACCCATGGGTCAACTGTAGGAGAGAGACACAGCCACAGGAGAGAGAAAATCGTCCAAAAGAGGAAGGACCCGTGAGGACCAGACCTGAAACTCACAAACAAAGACCATATCGGAGTAGAGGACACCGAGGCGAGTCTGGCGGCGGCGAGGGCGGCCGGAACGGCGGCCGGACGCGCCTTTACGCGCGGCTGACGGCGGCTGACGGTGGAGAAATGCGCCGGTGAAGAAACGGCGCGTGAGAGCGCGTCGCTGCTTCCGATGGACACGATTCCGGCGGCGTTGGACTCGGATTGACGGCGCAAGTCCAACGATGGTGGCGCCGGTTGGATTCACGGAGGAAGGCGGCGGCGGCAGGCGGCGGAAAAGAGAGAAAAAGTGCCGGAAAAATAGCACGGCAACACGGGCAGACCGGAAACCGGAATGAAACAGGGTTTCCGGAAAAAATTTGACACCAATGGACAATGGGTCCACTGGGAAGGCACGGACTAGGGTTATCTCTCGCTAGGCTCTAGATACCATGTTGAGATGAAGAGAAAACAAGAGACATATGATAGAATCCGTGTGTTTAGAATACACAGCGGAAAATAATATATATACACACAAGTGTATTTACAAATATACATAGTAATAGGCCCAAGCCCATATCTACCATATGATACACTAACAATAACAATCTAACAACATCTAGTTGGCGAAGATGCCAGTTATGAGAGGCAACCAATGCTAAGACCACATGAATAGTGGTGAGCTTTGCCATTGGTGAGAAGGTATCTAAATAATCAAGTCCCTTCACCTAATTATATCCCTTAGCAACCAATCTAGCCTTATACCTCTCAATGCTCCCATTTTCTTTCCTTTTGATCTTATACACCCATTTTCTCCCTATAGGAATTACCCCTGGGGGAAGAGGCATCAAAGAGCAAGTACCATTGAGTTCAAGAGCAGTGATCTCTAAATCCATGGCCTGCTTTCAACAATAAACTTATTGGCTTCCTAGAAAGAGATAGATTTTTTATGGTTGTCAAGTGAAGAGTTGTAAATTGCATGTGAGGGTGATGTACTAGCAAGGGAAACAAAGGAATGAGTAGGATAAAGAGTACCAGATTGGAACTACTGAGGATTAATAGATGAATTGCAATGACAATCCAACATATAAGATGGTTTAGTTTTAGGTCTAGTTGATTTTCTGACCAGTGCCACAGGGCTTGGGGAGAAATAACAACAGTTGGAGAATTTGAAGTATGTTGTGATTATGAGGGATGGTTAGATTGAGTAGCAAAATATGGTAATGAGTGGTCAGTGGATGAATCAATAGGACTTGAAGGTGAAATGTGAGGATCCGGAATGCAAACTGGTGTAGAATTTGTATCATCTAATGTGGCACTTGTAGAATAAGGAAATACAAATTCTTCAAACACCACATTTTCTGGAAACATGTAATTTCCTTGTATGCATATTATACACCAGAAAGCCTTTGGTATGTGGTTTGTAGCCAATAAAAATGCATTTCATTTCTACAATCAAACTTAGATATGTGATATTTAAGAGTGGAGACATAGCATAAACAACCAAAGACTTTAAGGTAAGACAAATCAAGTTGTGCACCATAAAAAAGCTCATGAGGAGATTTTCCTCCAAGCAAAGCTACATGGATTATATTGATTAGGTGAACTGCATGAGAAATTACAAGACTCCAAAAGGATCTTGGTAATTTTGCTTTGGAAAAGAAGACCCTTACCCACATTCAAAATGCGTTGGTGTCTTCTTTCAACTCTGTCATTTTGTTGGGGAGTTTGAACACAAGTAGTCTGATGTATAATCCCATTTTCATTATAGAGTGAAGTAAGAAAGAATTCAGAACCATTATCTGTGCTAATTACCTTAATAGTTCTATTGAGTAGGTTTTTCTATCATTTGAATGAAGTTTCTTAGATGAGTTTTAGTTTCATATTTATGTTTTAGGAAAGTGATCCATAGATACATACTATAATCATCTAGAATGGTGAGGAAATACCTATGATTCTAAGTAGAACTTACCCTAAATGGTCCCCAAACATCTAGATGAAGTAAATCAAAAGGTTTGGATGCATTGTGTAAGCTGTCAGAAAAAGGTAGTCTTATTTGCCTAGAAAATTGAAAAATGTCACAAACATGTATTTTATTATAATTTTCTAAGTATGGATAGAAAGCAATCATTTGGTTCATTTTTTAAAAAGAAATATGTCCTAATCTAAAGTGCCACAAGGCTAAATTAGGGAAAGGGGCAGATGTAACTTCAAAAAGGTTGCCTTGGATTTGTTTCTTGGATCCTTGCAAGTAATAAAATTCATCCATTACCTCAGCAGGACCAATCATTTTCATACTTTTCAAATCCTGAATGAAGCAAATGTTGGGGAGTGAGATCACAACACAATTTAATGTGGAGGTGAGTTTAGAAATGGAAATGAGATTGATAGAAAAATTGGCAGATAAAGAACATGTGATAAAATTAGGTTGTGGTTAAAATGGACTTGACCAATGTGTGAGGGCATAGCAACATTTCCATTAGGGAGTTTTACTGTAATAGAGTGATTGGTTAAAGGCTAGAAGGCTGTAAAAATGGGTTATCTGAGCATTATGTGATATGTTGTTCCCGAATCTAGAATCCAAATATTATGGTGACTGGTATTGAAAGAAAAGGCAAAGGAATTACCTGAATTGGGTGTATTTTAGGTTTCAGGTGCAGTATGTGTGGAAGTTACAAGTACTGCTATTAAGTGTTGTCAGTAATATTTTATTGTTGAAACAAACTCATGATGTTTCCATACTATTTTGTAGTCAATGAGAGTTGGTGTGGTGCATCTTCACCTTTTACTATTTGTTGTTTGTAACATCCCAGAAATTAGGGCCTAGAAAATACAGTATAAGCCTTAGGATGTGAATCTGGCCAAGAGAGGGAGGTTAGGAGTAGGATGAGAATTTAGAGGTTTGAGTGTGAATTAAGACAAGAATTAGGAAATGTATTAAGAGCCAGGAGTTTTAGTAGAACTTAGAAGAGAAACCAAGGGTTAAGTCACACACAATTGTAGACCAAACTTAGAAGAAATCACACCATGAGTCGGAGAGAATCATAATAGTATAAAGATGAAGAAAGAAGGTTTAGATGACGAGGAACTAAGTCGGAAAGGTATGTTGTCAAAAGGAATTAGGAAAAGGTAGGTGGAACTAAGTTAGAAATGGTTAGAAGTGAGAAACCAGGATTTTAGGTCTTGATGTTCTCGCTCAAGCAAGAAGAGGCTCGCTTGGGCGAGCATATCAGTAAAATTGGGGAAATTGTAATATGGTTTTCTCGCTTGAGCGAGAAGGCTCTCGCTCAAGCGAGAAAAAAGGGAGCTAAGGAGTGCTCTCTGGAAGGATTTCGCTTGAGAGAGAAGGGCCTCGCTCAAGTGAAATTCATTTAGAGGTGGGGTGCTCTCTGGAAGAATTAGGGTCTCGCTCAAGCGAAATTCATCCAGAGAGGGGGATGCTCTCTAGAGCATTCTCGCTCAAGCGAAAGGATTCTCGCTTGAGCGATAATGCGAACTTAGAATTTTCTTTGTGCTCTCGCTCAAGCGAGAAGGGCTCGCTTGAGCGAGACCACGCGTCTCAGTCTTAAAAACATAAAGTTAGGGTTATTTTCCTTATTCTTCTTCGTTCCTTTTATTTATTTTCTTAGAGAGAGATTTCTAGAGAGAGAATGAGCTCTCGGAGCCAAGAAGAAGGAGGAGACGCCAAGGATCTCCACCCCCAACCTTCCCCAACTTCTTTTCTCTTCTCTTTAAGCTTCCTTGAGGTGAGTATAGCTCACGCACTATCACCCATAATTGTATGAGTACTCCTCAATGAACCCTACCCTTTCTCTCCTTTTCCTTGGACTTGTATGTGGTTGCTTGTTGGTTTGATTTTGTTTATGGGCAACGTATGAGTATTATTGGGATTTTATGTCATAAAACTCCAAGTTAGGGCTTGATTTGGGGGTTTTATCTTGGGGTTCACATGTTGGGGTGATATTGTTGCAATGAAAATGTTTAGATCTATTATGAGTTACATATTCTTTTTTATATGTGTAAATTTGTATTAAGGCCTTTGGCCCCAGTAAATTGGAAAATGTATTTGAGCTTCAGCTCCCAGAAAAAAATGAGTTTGGCTTCGACCCTAGAAAAATGGCTTCGGCCCCAGATACGGCTTCGTCCCCAATTCACCCTAATTAAACAAGATTGAACTTCGGTCCTTAGAATAATTGGACTTGAGTCCCCAAAGTAAAATGTGGGTTTCGACCCGTAGAATAAGTGGTGGCATATGTCCTTAAGGAAGACGTTCCTTGTAGTCTGAGTTCAAGTCTAGCCTTAGAATGAGCGAAAAGACCCCATTCTGTCGGGCAATGCAGGTCATGCATAACATATCTAATTTGAGATGGCATTTACATTTTATTTATATTGAGTGGAGATGTGACATTATATTGTGATATGATTAAAGTAGTTTATGTCTGCTTGGCCGAATTATATGTTGCATCTCATATGCTTGCCTCCCCACATTGTATGATTGCATGGTTATACTCCCTGTGCGACACCCTTAGTTATACCGCTAAGAATATCACATTTCAAAACGTAACCGTCGAATTTACTGTTTTAAAACTTAGAAAATACGAAAATAATTTTTTTTTTCATGAAAATAGTTTAATCATCATCAACTAATCGCATTCTAATTCCATTTTAAGTATTCATGAAATTGTCCTTTCCTTAAGTCTGAAATTCATTTTCTAAAAACATCTAGACGATTCAATCATTCCGCATACATACACAACATACACGCAGATATAAGGGGATCATGGGGAAGAAACATCATAACATATATATAGAACCATAGTGTCAAAGTAATCCCGGAGTAAACAATATCACCATCAAAACAAGAGTTCTAGTAGTAGACTATAATAAATAAGACCTCAACCAAAACGAAACAAAACAAGAGGCCACTAAATCAGAGCTGCTACTAACTAGACTCGTAACTACCCCCAGTTACGCTATCCTACTCGTCATCATCCGTCTCAGCAGGAATCCACTCGCAACTCCTCCCTCCAGTACCCCCCGAGGTTGATCATCCCAAAGTCTTCTTGAGGGGTCGTCACTGGAAGAATCCTCTTCCGGCTCCTCATCCTCAGAGTCATCCTTCGGGTCTTCCTCTGGGTCCTCCTCCTCAGATGTAGTGTCATCAATCACGATCATGGCTGGCTCACTCGGACAGGAACGACCAAATGCGTCAGGATATACGGGCTGTGGAGGTGACACCTCTGGACCGGGAGAGTAACGAGGGGAATCTGGCTCGCCCATGGTCACCATCCGTGAGGACTGTGACGATGTCGATGGAGAGGGGCGATGACGACGGTTGAGAAAAGTAGTGTAGCGACGGAGTCTGGGTGGAGTCTCAAACTCAAGGATCACCGACACTGTGAAATCTATCTCCAGTACCAGGGGAAGGCTGGGATGAGAAATGGTAACGCGCACCTCCCCCGTGAAAATACATCGCCTAGGGACGTCTGTAATCCGCCACTGGCCCCGTGGCTCCCACCTCAACGTGATCCTCATAGTGGACATCGCGAAGCTCTCCAATACCAACTGTCGACGTGGCGAAGAAGTACGACGACAGGAAATAACAGAAGCAGAAAAGGAAGGGTGAGAACATCACATGAACTCATGTCAAGTAGAACACAGTAACTAGAGCATCCATAAAATATTCATAGACATTCACATAATCTCAATCGCAAGTGTGCAATTGATGCTATCATGATGTACATAACTAATGCATGAGGGCCCGGGAAAACATCACCAAAAGCAGAGCACACAGCAACTGCTCGACCATATATGTACAATATATCAGGAGTATAGTCTGTACTAGCAAATAGTACGAAGAGCATTGCTCAATCTCTGGCCAAGACGATTTTCCGACTTCCAGACAAACTCACTGATTATGAAAACTTGAGAGCGACAGGATAGTCAAGCCTGTACCCCGTTTACACAACAGTAGGGGGCGAGCCTACGTCACTTGTGCCATTTAGGGACCCGACTTATCCTCAGGGCTGGTCTCCTTTACTGGACCGCTGGTGTTCTTTGCAAAACCCAGTGCACCCGTCCCATCCAGTTTCACACTGTACTAGAGTGGTATTGCCATATAGGTCGTAAGGCTTTTGAACCTTAATCATTATTGATGCACATGATGTATGTCACACCGCAAACACTTACAATATTACATCCTTACAGACAAGCTGAATCTTTTTACGTCACCACTTTATCGTGGTGCAACCTCGTAGATTCAAGGTCTTTCTTTTGAGGAAAACCAAATCACACTCTCTTGCCAAGCTTCTCAAGTTTTATGTAGAGAGAAAGTGTTGGTTATAATCTTTTAAGGTAGCTTGTGCTAGCTTTATTGATAATTATATTCACTTAAGTCCTACAATTTACTAAGGCTTATGGATATGTCTTATGAAAGGCATTACTAATCCTAATTCTATTTGTATGACTAATTAAGATTAGGCTTAACCTTTAGTCATAACTAGTCTTCATTAATCGAATTTCAATTAATCTTATCCTTCTTTAATTAAGTCTTAATCCTCACTTAAGATCCTAATTAATTTCTAATTATCCCTTAATCTCTTCCTTAATCTTGGATTAGGGTTTTTAATTATGCTTGATTAAGGTTAAATTATAATTAATTAGTTAATTCTTAATCATCATTACTAATTAATTACTTTATACTTTTATTAAGGTTAATTAACTTTAACCTTAATTAATCTTCCGTTACTTAATTAACTTAAGTAGATTATGTTAATTTAACTTAGGTAATTAGATTAGCTAAGTCTACTAATTAATTTCTAAGTTTTAATTTCTTAATAACTTGGATTAGAGTTGAAGTCCAACTCCAATCTAACTTTTAATTTCATAATCTAATCTTGATTGACTTTTAATGAGTCTTTAACTCCTTTTCTTAAAGGTTTTAAACTTAATTTAAAAGCCTAAAGGTTTTATAACTCTTAGGAACTTATTTTTAGTCATGGCAACCTAAAATATTGACCTTTAAGTTGACTTTTACTTGGTTGGAATTGGAAATCCGAATTTGTTTTATTTTTTTAAAGACTTATTCTTAATTGCACTTTAGTCCTTTTACTTGTAAAATTGCTTCTTAGTCCTTTTGGACCACCAAACCCCATAAACATGTTTTCAACATACCCTTGACCTTTTTAAGATCAAAAAGGTATTCTTGATGAGTTTCATCAAGAACAACTCATGAACATCAAGAACAACTTGAATGTTCATCAAAACTTCAAATTTTTCACAACATCCAATCTTCACCAAAACTTCACACATTCATCAACAAACAATCTAAATGCCAAATATCATACTAATCCACTCAAAATCATCCACTTACATATTAAAGTTCATAACTCCATTTTCAAGCTCATAAACACTATTTTTCAAAGATCAATCATCCAAAACAATTGTATACCTCCAACCAACTTCATGCATGTTCATAGATTCATTATACAAACACATTCCAAGCACCAAAAAAATTTTAAAACACATGCAGCCCCAAAATCCCTCAAGGCCGAGAGCTATTAGAGGAAAAAGGGGAAAAATTTTCCAAAATTGTTTCTTGGCTTGCATGCACCAACAATCACAATCCAAGCACATTTCCAAGCACCAAAATAAACTTAAAAACATGTAAACAACCCAGCTCCAAGAATCCAAAACGTTTGCTCAAAGAAAAGCTCAAAAAGTGATTTTTTTCAAGGAGAACAAGAGTAAAAACAAGGATTTTAAGGGCAAATCCTTGACTCTAGTTACCAATCCTACTAGAGTTCAAGTTCTCCCCCCCTTTACCTCAAATTTCCAAGAAAATGAGTGCAGAATTCTGGTCCCAAAACAGCCCCCAAAGATGCCTCCTTTAGTCACCAACAAAGATCTAAAGGCTAGAAAGCTAGTGTTTCTAAGCTTAGGCTCAAAAATGGAACCTAAGCTTGGTGGTGTTTATGGAGGGATTGAAGTTTTTGAGAGAGAAAAGGGAGAGGAAGCCGCGGCCAAGGAAGAGAGAAGATGAGAGAAAAGGAAAGTTCTCCTTTTTGCATGCAACAAATGAAAGAAAAAGGAGAAAAATGCTTTTTATATGACATACTCACCTTTTCAAGCTATTGGTGGAATGGAAGAGATGGGAAGACAAGTGTCTCCCACGCATCAAGGCTGGTTGCATGGTCTTTAAGGAGAGAAAGGAAGGCCTGTGCAAATTTTTCTGGCCCGGATCAAGAGTATTCGGACCCGGTTCAAGAGACACGAGGGGCAAAAAGGTCATTTTTCACAGAAAACCCCAAAAATTCCAAAAAAATTCCTAAAAATAGGAAATTAAATTCTAAATCCAAAAATATGAATTTTATGATTAAAAATAATTTTAATCACTCAAAATCCAATAAAACACTCAAAACAGCGAAAACGGCAAAAATGGCAAAAACGGTAAAACGCGGGCGTTACACCCTGGGACATTAGTCTCACCCCTTGTTGTGGGGTTCATTTTAGATATGCAGGATTGTCTGGCTGGATGCTTGGTTGGAGGGTTAGAAGCTCCTTGAGTGGATTCTCCCACTTCAAGCTTTTGAGTTTATTTTCGTGAGAAATACAAATGTATTTAAGTTATTTTATGTTGTATTAGGTTAGAAATTATGTACTCATGGGGAATGTTAATTTGAGCCAATGAGTGGCAATTAGATTATGAGATTTGTGATGTATGACTGTTTGTATTTGGGCTTATGTAATCGTTGGAGTTACCTAAGCATTTATGAGTGTGCTCCTACCGATGTCAATAATGACGCGAAATAGTTTTAGAGATTCGGGAATTTTGTCTCCAACGGACATCATTCTTGAGTTAAGAAATTATGACGTTACATTGTTCCTCTTCTGAACTGTCCAAACTTTCTCCAATTACATTGTTTGAACTGTAAGCTCCCATTCTCGAACCTCCTGGATACACACGTTTCTTGTAGCAAACATCTACCGTGTGGCTTGTTTTCCCATAGTAGCTACAAATTTTGAAATGTCCTCAACCGGAAAATCCTGTATTGTATCCTCCCCTTCCTCTACTAAAAGATTTCTTACTATTTGTGGCATTTACAAAGATTTGTGTTTCTTATGTGTTACCAGTAACAATTCTTCTTTCATGCTGAATAACGAGGGAATAAATTTTGTCAATTCTGGAAAGGGTTCCATCATTAGAATTTTGGTTTTCACAACTTCAAACTCATCACTCAACCCACTCAAAAACTTCATTATGCAGTCTTCGCTCCTGTATAGCTTTCCCTTTCTGCTTGCATCACACACACATGAAATAACACCATAACAATCGGGGAATGGTCTATAATTTTCACGCTCCTCCCATAGAGTTGTAATTTATGTGAAATATTGTGTTACTGAATTGCTACCTTGTTTTATTGTTGATAACTCTTGTTGTAACTCAAAGATTCTCACTCCATCTCCTTGAGCAAATTGATTTTTCAAAAGTTTTCAAGTAGCCGCTGCATTTTCCAAATACACTATGCTATGTGCAATGGGTTGTTCAACAGAACAAGCTTGTTATCTTTCCCAAGCATGGAAACTGGGATCAATGTTGGTAGGCATAGGCAGTGTTCCATTAACAAATCTATCTATTATCTATTATATATATTAAAGCTGAGTCGCAAGTTTACACGCTGCCATGTCATCAGCATTATTGCCACATACTTTTATTTGTGCCACATCAAGAATAATATGATGTGGCATGCCTCTCCTCGCAATTCAATTCACTCATTCTAGACCATTCAACATCTCTAAATACACACCAATATCTCTTCCCAACTTAATAACAAATAGTAATAAATTAAAAGTTTTAATTTCAATACAACTGTTTTAATATATAACTTCAAACATAATTAAATTATATGGAAAAAGATAGCTACAAAATGTGATATTCCAAAAGACACTCATCATATTATAAATTCTTCCCTTAATCTCAATAAAAAATTGCTATTCTGTTTATACTTTGAATAAGATAATCTAAATTAAAAAAATATTACATGATTATATTATAATCATTAAAATAATCTTATCTATTCTTTAAACTGCTATTCAGTTTATGCTTTGAATAAGATAAAAAAAATTAAAAACCATTACACGATTATATTATAATTATATAATAATTAAATAAAAATATTTCAAATATCATGACATCAGTAGAAAAAAAAAAGTTCAAATTACGATTTGTAAATTTAATAAAAAAATTTAATCATAATTTGAACACATTATAAATCATTACTTCTATTATAATTAGGTTATTTAAATTATTTGTAAAAATACTATTAATAATAAATTTATGTGTAATTATTATTTTATAATAAATTAAATTGAGTTTATGCTAAATATGTTAATTGAAAAAGAATTTTAAGATAATCAATTTTGATTGGATTATGTGAAAACTTAAACACTATTATTCAATAAATTAATAAATTACTAAGGAGCCTTGAAGAAGTAGCTAAAAGTCTAATTATAAACAAATTATTATAAAACTGATATAAAAAGCTTTTCAAAATATTAGTTTTTAGTATAACAAAAATGTTGGTTATATGACAATTTTATTCATTCTCATTAATTAACTAATTAGTATCTAACAAAAAACAAGTATAATTAATTAATTAAGTTTTAATAATTTTATATTAAAAAATAAAGTTAAATATAATACAAATATCTATTATAATATATAAAAGTTGGGACACAAACTATTGCGTTAACACGTCAGCCTTAAAATTGTCACATACATCTAAATTTGCCATATAAAAAATAATATGAGGTATCACCTCTACCTTTCATCTTTGCTTGCAATATCCACTTGAGAGACTAGCTAGCAAAATCAAACTCTTACTGTTACACATAGCTAGAAAATTAGTTACTTCATAACACACACATAAGCACCTTATTAATTCATAACTTGCAAAATTTTTTTGCTAATTGTATTCCCAAAGGTCAAAACATGATTTCTTTATCATTTTGCACGCGGTTTGATTATTTTCTTCTATTAATATCTTTGCCACTATTTTACAATCCCAAAATCTATTTTATATTAGACGGTTGATAGTGTAACAATAATTTAAATATAAATTTAATGAACACAAAATATTTTTAAAAATAATTATTTTGTCAAAAGAATAAATCATCCATGAAATTATTCTACTTTATAATCATGTCACTAATTTTTAATTTTCAGCTAATCTTTACTTTACAAAAAATAAAAAAGATAATCTAATAAGTATCAAAATCCTATTTTTATCATTATCATAATAAATTGTCAAATATACACAAAAATTGTAAAATTACATATATAAATGAAAATCAATTATATATATAGTATTATATCAATATTTAATATTATCTTCATCATTATTTCAACATTATTAAATAAAATAAATATATAAATATTTAATTAAAATAAATTTGAATTAGGTATGGACTTAATTTCTAAAATCAATTACCCTTACAATATTTCTCTTATTTAATTCTTCCTTCCACAATTAAATGATTCAAATATATAACATGTCAAATTAAATAAATGTCGGCATACTAAAAGTCTTTTATAGCATTGATCAACCACTCCCTTAAAAATTATTAATATAAAAGTAAATATGAACAACAAACTCAATCACACATTTTATCAACACACAAATCATCACTTTGTAGACAACCTAAATATTTAGTTAATTGTTAATTGATAGTGAAAAATAATAACTAATATCTAATAAATTATGCTATTATCTTTTGTGATTAACATTAAAAATTTCAATTTCTTCGTTTTAATGTATGTTTAAGTATGAAATTTATTTTTAATTATTTAAAAAATGATACTTAGAAATGAAGAAGACTTTTAATAAAAAAAACTTCTATTTAAAGTTCTATTTGAAATCAAAGTGATATTCCAATGATAAGGTTTTTTTTTTTTGTTTAAACCACATGTATCCTCCACGAGAGGCAATCATATTCAAGTCGGGAACATCACATCATGAGACTAACTCTTCCAACAAGGTTTTTTTTTTCTATCCACATAACCCGAACTCGAAAATATTATTTTAATTACATTTAACATAATAATATTTATTATATTATTATTACTTAAAAATCACTAAATATATCAACATCAAATTTAATTTAAAAATAATCACGCATCCCCGGATTGGAATCTGGTTTAAACTTGTCCTTGGATATTAGTGATCATTTCATGTTTCTTTCCCAACTATGATAATTTTTGACAGAAAGTAACGGTGGAGCCAAGGACATGGAGGATTTTCACCTCGAATGTATGTAACATACACAAAGGGTCAAGCGCTGGATTTTATGGAGATTGATTTGTAACATTCAAACTTGCATTTCCTGCATTTGAACTAGCATTTCCTCTAGCGATGGAAGCAAAAGATCACCAGAGTAGAGCTCCTGAATTCAAGAGCTTTGAAACCATAATAGAAACTGAAGAATAGAGAGAAAACTGAACTTTGATCTTATTCAGATTGAATTGAATGAATACTGATTGATACAACCTCCTTATATATTACATAAAACAGAAAGGAAAACTAAAAGTGGGAAAATAACAGAATGGGTGTTGTCAGTTAGCTAACTAAACTGAATTAACAACTAACTACGATTACTAACTACAGTTACTCGATGTGGGACTCTCCTAACTCTCCTTCTCTGATAAATCTCGGCCATCAAAATTGTGTATGACCTTTTCAGTTGGCACTTAATTACTCACTTGGTCCAAGGGAGATTAAAAAAGCAGTCATTGAATTACCTTCTGAATATGGTGAGCTAGGTGTGTTTTGCCAATTCTGTGGTCTCAAATATTGATGTGGTTGCCTAAAAGCATTTGTTCATACATATATGGCATCACCATAACTTCCTTTGGTCATTAGAAAGTGGTCAAAGAGGTTGGCATTTAGTTCTGTGGTCATGATACAATATCTTCTCCCAAGAATATCGGATGGTTAGGAATTAAGGAAGCAAATTAAAATTCATGCACCCTGCTTTATTAGCAAAGTTAGTGTGGGGAGTGTTCTCCATGATCTGGGTCCATGTCATGGCGCACAAGTATTTACATGACAAATCCATCCATTTTTAGGACTGAAGCTGGTCCACATCCACATGTATCTTTCATTTGGAATTGGAAGGTTTTTATTTAGGAGCTTTGGTTGATAATTGATAAAATTCATTTCATACTTGCTTGGCCTTATGGTCTAGCTGGCAGTTTTATTTATTTATTTTTTTTTAATGGGAATCCATTTGGGTAAATAAAGCCCTTTTAAAAGTTAAGTGATGACTCAGAATTCAAACCTGACCATCCAGTTTTATTTGTAATAAAGATTTCTTATTACAAATATATATATATATATATAAATATAAAAGGAGGGTTCAACTTACACCAGTGTAAGTTACACCAAATCTTACACTGTTGATAACTCTAGATTGAATGTGATTTTTATTAATCCAATCGTTGTATTATATTTACTCATCATCTTGATTATGTATGTAAAATTTCATAAAATTTGAATACTAATAAACTGACAATCAAATGGTTGCTTTTTTTCACATATTTCAAATGTACATATCACGTTAATTTTGAGACATCTCAATGACATATCAAACAATTTTGGATTAATGTAAAATTTTATATATATGATCTATATGATAACAACTTTCAATCCAACAGTGGATTACTTAATACAATGATTTATTATAAAGTTATTTAACGGTGTAAGACTTGGTGTAACTTACACTGGTGTAAGTTGAACCCTCCTATATATATATATATATATATTCGTTAGACGTTAGGTGTATTGAAACCCGGTGCATATTGATGCCACTAGACTTGACAGTTTCTTAGCATTTAGACGATTAAGTACTCGTTTCATTTAGTTTGTAACTGAGTAAATTTGATTTTAGAAATCATGGCTAAAAATGAGTGATGTATGCTTTACGAAGCTCGATGGAAATGATTTAAAATCAATTATAGGAATTGATTTTACACCGTTCAAAAGTTAAAACAAACATGCCCTAATTAGATAGCCATGATGGAATGCCTTCTGCAGTTAAAACAGAGGATTGCCACCAATAGCCTTATAGTATAGCCTAGTGGCATCTTCCCTAATTAGGGAAAGAGATCTTTGTATAAAGATATTATACCAAACTTAAGTGCACTAAGCCAATAATGTATTAATACACTAATGAACCAAAAGTTTGTTTAATAGAAATTAATAATGTGCCAATACTTTGTTGCCTTAGTGAACCTATATTAACTAATTTAAATCTATGCAAAGAATCTCTTTATCACTAGGTGCTGCGTATTCAATTCTATATCTAGGGACTCTTACCTTAACCAAAAAAAAGTTAAAAAAGAAAAAAGAAAGGCACCAGTTGTTGATCACTGGAGTAAAAAGAGTAAATAATCCAAACCAGGAGGATTTTGATGATGAATGAATGCTAAATTAGAGCAACTGTTGCTAAGCAAATTATCTACGAAAACAATTCAAGACAACTACACTGTAAATGAACCTTAAACAACGTATCAACTATCAACAACCATAAGACAGCAGTAGATATTGACCCTTGTTAGCATTTACCTACCTTGGACCTTCATGATGCATTCTTTGATTATATTTACAAAATAGACAAGGGATTTAAACACTAGATGCTATGCATGGTGACCATAAATTAGAGGATAGCATGGTGTAAAGAATTGGGAAGGCACAAACAGTTAACTAAGATCAATGTCAACCCTTTCTGGATTTCCCCTTTCAGTCTGGTTGGCAACAAGCTCAATTCCTAGCTGTCCTTTGTCTCCAGCCCCAAATGCATACAGCTTTCCTGATTCAGTGAGTGCAAAGGTATGAGCATTCCAGTATATGGAATTGGTCAGGCTAATCTGCACCACCCTTTCATTGATCTGTTTCAGTGAAGTGACAAGTTCTGGACTCAACACATTTGCATGTCTGTTGCCCTGTACATGTACAATCACAACATGAAAGTGAATAAAATATTTCCATTAAATGTCTAACTAATATTTGACATAAAAAGGTTAACTATAATGCACCATAGTCACCAATATTAACATCTCATAAATGTTTGTGTTTCTTGTCCCCTGGCTCTAAGGCATTTATTTATGAAAAACTGTGATCAATTGCTTCATTGCACAATTATCTGACAAGGGATTGGTTAATGCTTCATCTATCATTTAGATTTTGGTATGAAACAATGCATGATGTGACCTTCATAAGGGAATATTCTAAATAGGGGATCTAAAAAAAGTGAAACATGTAAAATGTCATATAAACCAAGTCAAGCAAATAACTAAAATCAAACATGGAAAAATGCAGGTGCAAAGCAGACCTGCCCATCATTTCCAGCAGGATTATGCCCAAGACTTGCAGATTCTCCACAACCAAATGAATACACATCACCATCATCAGACACTATGAAGGTTGTGTAATCGCCTGTTGCAACATGAACAGCTTTGAGATTGGCCAATGATTCTACTACCTTAGGTACTGATTCACATTCTTCATTCCCATGCCCTAAGCAACCATATCGACCCCATCCCCATGTGCAAACACGACCATCCCGCCCTACCACAGCAGCATGCCAAGCACCAGCTGCAACCACCATGGGTTGGAAGTTTAACAGCCGGAACTGTTCGATCAAACGAGGGAACTTTTCATCAGTCCTTGATCCATGTCCAAGCTTGCCTCCCAAGCCACACCCAACAGAATACACTGACCTGTGAGTTTTCAAGGAAGGATTCAACTACAATGAGAATGAAGTTACATGCATAAACTAGTTAACTTAATAAGAATAAAAATGTTTGACAATCTTCAGCATGAGGATATGGACTTCAAATGCAAATGCAAATGCATTTGAGGAAAGGAGATATTAGTTGGAACTCACATTCCACTGGGTTGACAAGCCAGACAAAGCAGGTAGCAATATCCAGCAGCAATTTGCACTACTGGTATGTCTTCAAGAGCTCCTAATAAAGGATGGGGTTCCACATCACTTGGATCAGTGTGGTGACCAAGTTTGCCATCACTTCCCCAAGAAAATGTATAAACCCTGCCTTCTCTTGACAATACAGCTGTGAAAAAGTTACCAATTGCAGCCTGGACAACAAATATGTTCTTCAAAGACTCTACTAATTGTGGAGCTGTAACCGTTTTAGATCCTTGAACTCCATATTCAGCTTCCCCAAAAGAGTCTTTCCCAAATGCATAAACCTGTCCAGCATCACTGATCAACATTGTCCTTCCTGCCCCAGCAGCAGCTTGTATAATTCGAATGCCTTGCAAACTTCTGAAACATAATCAAGTTTCATTAACTTTAATTAAAATCAACTATTTCACTTTCCAGAATAAGTTGTAATGATTGAGGAATATCCACAAGTTCCAACCTTATTGGTCGAGGTCGCCATTCCTCTTCAGTAGTGCCATGCCCAAGTTGTCCTGAACTGTTGGAACCAAATGAATAAACAGCCCCTTTTGATGTCACAGCAATGCTGTGACCAGGACCTGCTATAGCCTGTGATTTCTCCCTCCTGCAACATGCTTCTCCAGCCAACAAATACCTCAGGACCAATTTCCAAGAACCTCCACATCTTTGCTTCAAATCTTGCCTTTGTTCTGTTGACATTGGCCTAAAGATAGCTCTCTTCTGGCACATGTCCAGTGCAGCAAGCTCAGATAAGGACAAAGCAAAATCTGGAGCAAAGTTTGCTGGCTGCCTGAAGAAGGAGCATGTTGCCTGCAATAGGCACATATGAAAAAAACAAAGCCAGCAAGCATTATTGGCATTGGTAATGGTACTATTTCAAGAACAACTGAAATGAAGATAAGCATAGCACTACTTGCCTCTAGTTTAGCAAGGTCTTGAGGATCCAAATTACATGCTGTAAGGACATGGAGGACAATAGAGGGATTAGCAGACAAGGGAAACTCTCCTGGACTAGAGTCCCCAAAGCAATGGCGTTGCTGCCTTTGAAATGTTGGAAGTGGTGAGGCAACAATGGCAGTAATTGGCTGGTCAGGGATGTTATGATATTGGATAGTTGGGGTTCCGCTGGTTGTGGCATCCATGGGCACTGCCAACCTTATGCAGTGCCCAAACTTTGCAGAAGAAAAGATCTAAACTTCTGGGAATTATGACAAATATGTGCAAATTTATTACTACATTAATTAAGTTCTCTGTTTCACTAATTATAACTTGCAAAAGTATGTACCTCAAAAATATAATTGACTAGCAAATCTCAGGTCTCAAACCTACAAAGAAAAACATACTTACATAAACTCATTATGTGACACAAAGTTACCAAAAAAAAGGAAAAAGACTGAATTATATGACCAACTGTCTCCGTTTATTGTGACATTATAAATTATGAGCTACAAACACCAGAAGGCATGCATTTAGACTCACAAAATCATGATCCTTCCATAAAAGAGGAGGATCAGATATACCAAAAATATCACTTCCCAAATACCAAATAAAAAAAAAAAAATCAGAGGCAGAGAAGAAAACCAACGCCGATCGTTCTATAAAACGTTTGATTTAGATGTTAGATGACCCTGATGGGGAAAAAATACAAGATATTTCAAGGTGAATCCAAAGACGAAAACTTTGAGGAGAAGTATAGTATTCATTCCCCTAACGGTGGGATATTCCAAAACAAAAAGAAAGGAATTTTCCAAATTTGTAATCAAAGTTGAAAACTTCATTGACGTGAAGTCATCGTAATTAATCAAAGTGAGATCACCCCAATCAAAATGAATAATAATCAAACCAGCAAAATCGTCCTCCATAAGATGAACACCCAGAAACAGGGGCTTGTATTTGCAATCAATTATTCAAGGGTAGATGGGAAAAAAAATCGTTTTTTTTCCTTTTTTATCTTTATTCTTTTTTGGGTCTGACTTTCCCAGATCAGAGAATTCTTAGTGTAATCCAATTCAACAAGCACACTTGCTGAATACGCAACCAGAAAAAAAAAGGTTAAAGAGAAAAAACCAAAACAAAACAAAGAATTCAGGGGGGAAGAACACAATCACATGCTTAACAAGTTTCCGATGAGTAGCATTATGATCATCACAGATCAAAGCGTAAAAAACACATGGAAACGGTGATTACGTATCACAGACACCCAGGATTCCTGAAATTCAATCTGCATCGGTGGTGGAGGAGAATCGCAGAGGAATTTTTCACGTTTTTGTGAAGCGAAAAGTTGCGAACTTTGGATCAAACAAACATGGAGAGAGGTGGGTTTTTGATCGATTGACGTTGGAGTGTGTGTGGTGGGGTGTTTGCAAGATGAGGAGAGGAGAGAAGAGAGAGAGAAGGAGAGTTTTAGTTTTGAGAGTGAATGAATGAGATGGAATGAATAATTTTAGCTTTTATCTTCTCTTCTCTTCTATGCTTTCTTCTTTATTTTTATTTTTTTTTTTCAATGAAGTGATGATGATGTGTCAATTTAGCAATGAAGTTGCTATGCGTCTTAAACTATTGATATTTATTACTTACGTATCCTAGCAACAAACACCTTAATATATTTATATAATTTCGTAATATATATAATTTATCATTTATCAATATTCATCTTTTGATTCAAGTATTAATTAAATAGCTTATTTCTTTAGAAGCAAAATTTTATATTTAAGCTATATGAATAAAAAATAAACATTAGATATTAGAGATGTGTGTTTGATTCAGTTATGTTTTTTAATTTTTAAAAATTGTTTTATAAAATTGTTTTTTATAATAAAATGATTTATTTAACACATTTTCATCATAAAAAAAAAAGAAAAACTAAAAAATGGTTTTTAAAGATATCTCAGAGTAGTTTCAGAATTTCAATTACTAAAAACTGAAAAAACAGTTATACTTTTCAAAACCGTTTTTAAAAATTGTCTACCAAACAAATTTTTTCAATTTTCTATTTATTAAAACCAGAAAATAATTTTTTAAAAATGATAAACAAACAATAATATAATTTTTGGATACAAAGAGATTTGGAAGAAACATATACAATTTATTAATTAAATTATATGAATCATATTTTTTTTAGTTGATGGAATTTACTTTAAGTTCATTTTATGATGAAAAATATGTTAAAACAAATGGGTTAATGATATTAGGAAATGCTAATGAGTTTCTCTAAGCACATTGGTAAAAGGAAACCAAAATTAGAAAATTTTTATTGGATTATGCGGGATTTAATATTATAAATACAAACAATACCATAATAGGTATATTGTATATGTATTTCTTAAACAGTGCCATTAGAATATCTCCAATGGGGAATTTTTATTGGGATCTTAAAATTAAGAACTCGTGAAAGCATCCAACACCAGTGGAGCACAGTGACGTGGCATTAGAGTTCTTATTTTTAAGTACCTAGATGTTTAAATAAACAACTCACCTTTATGGGTTCTTATGGAAGAAATAGAAAAAATTGATGAATGAGGTATATTAGAAGGTCCATTTAAGAGTTCTTATAAAGTTATTAGCATTAAAGTGAAGAATTGCTTAAATTGTAAAAATAAAAAATAGTGATGTGAATATGCATACCCATAAACTCTTATAAATTGCTCGGTTGAAAATGCACCTAGGACATTAATTAGTGGGACCCAATCATATTTGTCATGTTTATTTATTGTGGGCATCTCACACGTAAGCAAACCCCTTTAGCTTCGGTATATGGGCTAACTAACCATACCCCTGGTTAAGCGGAACTTCAGGTTAAAATTTAACAACAATACTATTTTTTTTGCAAACAAAAAAACAAAATCACGAAGTCTCAACTCTCAAGTCCATCTACTATATGAAATATAAAATATTACTCCCTTCGTTACTATTTAACTGTCCATTTTTTAAAAAAAAATTGTTCATATTTAACTGTACACTTATAAACCCAATGCACTAATAATTACACTTTTTTCTATTTTACCATTATGTTAATAAATGACCCACTATTAAAAATTAATGAGAATCAATAGTACTAAGAGAGATAAAAGGGTAAAATAGACAATTTAAAATTTATTTCCATGAAAACAAGAGTAATGATTACATTCCTTAATATGTGTGTTTTTAGTCAAAATGGACAGTTAAATAGGAACGGAGGTAGTAGCATTTATCTCACATAATATATTGTATTTTAAAATTTAGTAAATAATATTAAATGAAAAAATTCAAGGGTTGAATATATTTTTAATTTCTAACATTTGACCCGAATTTGATTTTAGTTCCTAAACTTTAAAATCATTGGTTTTGGTTCCTTATGTTCGGAAATCATGTAACTTTAGTCTCTTCCCTTAACACCGTTAACTTTGACACTAACATAGAAAAATGATTTCTGTGTCAGCTTATTCATTCGGTTTTAATGAACATGACGTGATAATTGAATAACACCTTACCTCATCTAGTCATCTTTCTTCGGCATGCAGATAAGCTTTCTTCAGTTTTAATTACTTATGTTTTAATTTAACAAAACCCTAAATGAAATCTGACTGCATGAGTTGAGGTGTTATTTAACAGCCACGTCTTATGTTCATTAAAAATTACTAGGCAAGCTGACACATAAATTTATTTGTCACGTTGGCATCAAAGTTAACAATGTTAAGGGAGAGACTAAAGTTACGTGATTTTCAAAACATGAGAGACTCAAACCAACGATTTTAAAGTTTAGGGACTAAAACCAATTTTACGTCAAACTTCAGGGACTAAAAACATATTCAATCCAAAATTAAAATTATAAAAAAAGATATATAAATTATGTAAATAAATTACATGATATAATAATTTTAAATCATCATATCCTTAATATATTTTTTGTCTTAACCACATATATCCTTTATAGGAGGTAATCTTACTCGAGTTGAGAACATCTACAACATCATGATGGAGTTAGCTCTCTCAGTGGGGGATTTTTTTCACAAAAGATTTGAACCAAAGACATTACTTAAGGGGTATCAAGCATATAACACTTAAATCAACCACTAACTAGTTCTTAATACAATTTCAAATGAATAACTTGAATATGATGCATAATTATTAAGGAATAATTAGTTAGTATCAACCACTAACTAGTTCTTTAAAAAGGTGAATTTTAATGTTGCGTAAAAAAGTTATTTATTTTTTTATTTAATGGATATATACCAACAATGTAAAGAAATTTTACAATTTTATCAAATGATGTTCTGTAACATTTTTATTAATTTTAATAACATATGATGTGTCTGTAAAATAATTGGAGAGAACACATAGAGGGGATTGAATTGTGTTTCTCTAAAAGCTTTTCAAAAACTATTATTAAAAATAAGTGTTTGAGTTGTAACAAGATTAATATGGACGATGAAAATTGCTTGATAGCTTCTAAAAGTAATTCAAACATTTAAAGCGAGAAATTGGCAAGAAAAGATTTATACTTTAGAAAATCACACTTAACCCTAGATTAGATTAAGAAAAACAAAATTAAAAGTAAGGATGGCACCGGCGCGGGGCAAGGAGTACCTCCCTTCTCCCCGCCCCCGCCTCCCCATTATGTCCTCATCCCCGATCCTCATCTAGGGGTAAATTTCTCCTCATCCTCATTCCGCACATCCCCATGGGTATTCCATAATTGTAAAAAAAAAAGAAACATAAAGAATGAATATAGTATAAAAGAATTAGAAATTCAATTTTTAAATTAGAAAATAAGATAATATAAAAATAGAAAATATATTATATATATATATTATATATATTATATTATATATTTGTGGTGAGACAAGACCACACGGGGCAGGGAGCATGATTACCATCCTCAACCCTAAATATGTCTCGAGGGAAATTTATGTAGGAACACACAGGAAACACTAGAAGAGGAATTGGATAGTTTCTTTTATAAAACTTTGCAGTTTTTCAGAAACCTTTTGCAAACTGAGTTTATAAAACTTCAGACAGGTTTTGAGGTTGTCTGAGATTTTGTCCTTTGTCTAAAATACTTCAAACAATTGATCTGAAAATATTTTCTTAACAGATTTTCACAAAGTATTTTATATAAACTCAATTTCAGAACCCTCTTCTTGTTAGTTAAAACTGAAAGTAAAGAGATAAGAGTTAGAGAAGCACTCAACCAAGATTTATCCTTGTTCACTCACTACCACTGTGAGCTACGTCCAGTTCCAGAGCCAACAAGCTTCTGGATTTTCTCAACTAATCTAAAACAAATTACAAGTATTGTTTTCACCCAAGCCTCTTCAGCCTCTAATAGCAAGTATTGTTTTCACACTTAGCCTCTCCAGGCTCTTACAAGTATTGTTTTCTAACCTAACCTCTCCAGGCTCCAAACAACAAGTGTTTTACAAAGAAGGTGAACATAGAACACGAAGTTCTTCGTTCAAGAATGTGTACAAAGAAAACAGTGATCTAACACTGGATATGAAAGTTTTTGTACAAAGAAATCAGAGTAAATCTATAAAGATTTTTGCGGCATTTTCTTTCAAAGAATATGCCCGTATATAACTTTTTGTTCTTGCACTTTTCTTCACAAAGACCATTGGTATTTATAGGCTTTGAGCATGAGAACGACGTTGAGAAGTCCATTGAGAGATAGAATTTAATGTTCTTCATCCCATTGAGACACAACTCTGACACAGTACAAGGTTGCGGCGCTGTTCTGATTCCTACAACTCCTGCAGCGCAATATTTCCTCTTTTGTGTTTATATTTCAAATTTTAGCCAAAAGTGATCTTTTGTCATTCCTGATTTGTGTTTTGAGGTTGTGTGAAGTAATGAATCAGTCTTTGACTTGCCACATCAGAAAAGGTCTTGACTTCAGACAGCACTTCAGTCTTCAGATCATACTTCAAACTTCAGAAGATGCTTCAGAACCAGATTGCTTCAGAATGCCTTGAGTACTTCAGACAGGGCTTCCTTCAGAACCTTGATGTATTTCAGATAGCTTTTAAGGTTTAGATGCTTAGCATATCTGAAATAATAGATTTATATCAGTATGATTGTGAAGTCTTTAAATAGTTTATTTTAAGTTTATGCTCATCAAAATTATATCATAGGGGTATCTTAGACTTTCAAAGTCTTGAGACTTAACATTCTCCCCCTTTTTTATGATGACAAACTTAAATAAACTTTTTAAATCTGACTAAGTTACAAGGTTAAAAAAATAATTATTTAAAGCTCCCCTTGAGTCAGATAGCTTTTTTTAGCTTACTCCCCCTGAACTGCGCACTTTAGATTTAATGTTAGTATAATAACTCCCCCTTATGTCATACATCAAAAGGGTTTGCAGAGCAACTGAAGTATCAGAGCATAAATCTAAGAACATGATTTCAGAACAAATGCACTTATAGCAGATTCATATATTTATCGGAGAAAACAGTTGAGATAAAGCAAGTATATCAGAGCAAAAATATAAAGCACAGGAAATGATCTGAAATACTCCTTTTATATAATAATAGTGAAGTGACTTTTAACATCATAAACCTAGAAAACATTCACTTCTTCATCATCCCCATAATTGCTTCCAGTAAGGAGTCCTTAGTCTTGGCAATCTCAGAGAGAACATCAGACTTGAAAACTTCATTATCAGCTCTTATTTGTGCAATCTGTGCCAGTAACTGTTCTTGCTTTGGATAAGTTTTGGATGGGCAGCTTCCATCTCTAGTTAATGCCTTTCCATTTCAGCTTGAGCTCTCTCAATATCTTCCATCCTTCTTCTTGAGGTAGCATTTTCTTCTACCAAATCAGCTTCAGGTTCATGGAAGATAATGTTGAGGTAGGGAGAGGAGACTCTGAAGTAGGTTGCATCCTTGGGAAAACCAAAACAGCCCGGTACCTTAATAAGGTAAAAATTCTAGTTGTTGGCCTTCTTTAGTAGTTCCTAGTCTTCATGAGGAAATTCTCCCATAGGAAACTTCCCTTTGTGATGCTTGAAATCAATCCATTGTTGAGAAAAGGGACCTTTACTCACAGTAACAAAATGATCCTTTAGTTCCACAAGTTCAGCTCCAGGGGCTCCACTTTCTGGATCAAGATAAGAGCATTCTCCATCTGCTTCCCTCAGCTTCCAGTAGGAATTCCAGACCCATTCAATCTCAGTGTGGTTCAGTCCTTCCTTCTCGGTCCAGTCCTTCCTTCTTCAAGATTTGCTTCCATTGTTCAGGAGTAAGAGGTTTCAGAGGTTCAAACTCAGTAAAACCAATGTAGAACTTCTTCTCCTTAAAGCAGAACATAGGTTCCAAAGGGATTCTTGGAATCATCTTATTAGGGTACACCAAAATAGTGTGTTGTTATTTACATTACAGGGCAGAGAGGGTTTGTAGAATATGCTTCCAAAGCATTTTTTTTCGTATGCTGTGAAACAACATCTCCTTCAGCTTCTAGTGACTTTAACATGTACCAGTCACTTTTAGAAACCAAGTTACTATGCATCTATGCATAGGGGTCCAACACTTGCAGCTTGTGGTTTGGAACAGGAGGTCCATACCTTATCTTCTGTAGCTCCATGTCAGTGTGAGACTCCTTATCATGCCACTGAGCAAGCCATCTCTCATAGGTCTTGGTTGTTGGCTCTAAAATCAATTTGTCCTATACATGAATCAAAGGTTTGTCCATTCTGAAGTAGGTCAATTCATCCCTTAAGCATTTGAACTTTGAGACTCTTAGCCCGTCCTCTAGAGGAATGGGATAGGGCCTGTGAGGCACTTCTTATGACAACCTCAAAGTAACTTCAGATGTGGGTTGGATAGCCAAATCAGATGTGGTTCCAACAAACTCCAATGGTACAATTTCAGACACCACTTCTATCCTTGTTCTGGTCCCACCAACTATACAAGGTATTTCATCCAGGATATCAGAATCCACTTCTTTAAAATGAAGCTTTTCAGAATCCTTCATGATTTCAGATGCCTTAACTATTATAGGTTCTAGGGGTTCTTCATAAGAAGAACTCACATTACCCATAACCAGCTTAGGTCTCTTAGACATGTTGGTCTCTTCAAGGTCCTTCTTCAGAAGGTTTTGCCTTCTTTCCTCCATGTTCTTTTTCTTAAGCTCAGCCAAGGCAACAGCTAGGACTATAGCAATGTGAACTTGGGCAGCATCAGCACAAGCCCTTCTTGTTATTCTCTTCTATACCTGAGCATCAGTAGGAATAATGAACTTAGGTCTCTTCTTCATAGCATACCTCTTTTGTTTCTTCTTTCTTTTTCTTTGGGAGGCTTCTTCTTGTTCCAGCCTCAAGTATTCTACATATGCCTCTTGAGTAGCCTTAGCTAGGGTGAAATCAAGGTGCTCTTATTCTTTCTTCTTCCTTTCCTCTTCTTCTTTCTCCTTCTCCTCTAAAGCATTAGTTAGAGCTGCTACCTTCTGCATTTCTGGATCATGATAGCTCTCAGCTAAAGGTTCAACAATGATGATCACTTCTGGTTCAGCAAAGGGTGTTAAACCCTTCATAACTGGACCTAATTGAGCACTTTCCTGGCCTTCTAAAGGTGAAGTTGGCAAGGTTTCAGTAGGTGCAATTCCCTTAGAGGTCCTCTTAAGTATTTCAAAATACCCTAGGGCATCTATCTGAACTTCTTCAGACACTCCAGGTTGTGTAACTGGAGCAACCTCAGCAGCTTGTTGAGAGCCCAAGGGTTCAGTATTGTTCAACATGGTCTTCACCATTGTGGACTGAAGCTTTGGTCTCACCAACTTCAGCTTCTTGAGAGGATGCACTTGCAGCAGCCTTGGTGCGTTCATACTCAACCCTCTTAGGGTCTCCGTGCAACTCATTTTCTAAAATACTGAGTGCACTTCTCCCAGTAGACTGAGCCTTCATGTTTGCCAACTCTTCTCTGGTAGTAGGCTTAGGAGAAAGGGCGATTACAACTATTCCCATAAATTTTACATTTTCAGCACTATAGAACTAAGGTGCCTTATATAATTTGGTTTGATGGATGGGTACAGGATGTGCTGAATGAGTGTACTGTGAGGAAGACTAGATGCAGAATCATTGATCATCTTCACCATGTGATACATAATCAGCTTGGGGAGGTCTATCTTTTATTTCTTCAGAAGGTTAATAATACAAAACCTTTCCATCTCAGAAACATGATCCCTGCTTCCAGACTTGGGTAAGATCAGACACCCAAGGATTACATGAATAATCCTAGGCTTGGCAAGCATAACCTGAGACTTAGGGCTAGCAGGAGAAGCTTCCCCATACAACATAAGGTTAAACTTCTTGTGACCTCCATAGCTTTTCTCCCACCCAGTGTAGAAGATGGTTCTGGTACACTTTATCCTAGTGATTTTAGAAATAATGGAGTCATCAACAAAGATATCAACACTGTAACATCCTAGTAATTAGGACTAATTAAATTTAGGAGGCTGTAGAGTAATGATGCTAATGGTAACAATAAGAAAAAGGGTAAGGAAGTGGTAAGGACAGGGATTGAGAGTCTAAGCAAAGAAATCAAGTTTAGCATTATCGCTCAAGAAAGAACAGGCTCGCTTGAGTGAGTTATGCAACAAAAAGTGGAAAAACTGGGTTCTGCATATATCGCTTGGGCGAGAGTAGTCTCGCCCAGGCGAGAAACAAGGAAAAATTTGGGACTCTCTGGATGTTTTTCGCCTGAGCGAGAAGGGGCTCGCCCAGGCGAGAATCTTCTAAAGAGGGGTACTCTCTGGACTATTCTCGCCCAGGCGAGGAGCTTCGCGCTTGAGCGAGAATGTGAAGGAAAGTTCTGCCCCGACCATGTCGCTCAAGCGAGAATATCTCGCTTGAGCGAGAACCCACTTGCAGGTTTAAAAACATTAATTAGGGCACCATTTTATTCACTTACATTTTCTTATAAATTCATTCTAGAGAAAGAGTGTGGTGCTGGAGAGAGAAGGCGGTCATTAAAGCTTGAAGAAGGATCCCCAAGTCAAGAACTTCATCACCAAGTCTTCCCCAACCTTCCTTCTATTCCTTTTAGAGCTCCTTGTGGTGAGTATAACTCACACACTCACTCCATTGGTGTTTGCTCTTTATGAATGAACCCTAATCCTTCCTACCCCTTACTTTTATCTTGTATGATCTTTTTGTGTGTGGATTTCTCTCGTTGTGGTTGTTTTACTTGTTGGAGGTTATGGTATATGTTAGAGCTTGTGGGTTAGGGTTTGCCTCTCTTACTCTATGATCATTGTGCAAACTCCTATTGTAGCTTAGTTTGTGTTATGTATTTGCATTTTAAAGCTAGGAAAATGAATTTGGCCCAGAGCCACCAAACTCTAATTAATCAAGCTTGACTTCGATCCAGAATAAAACTAAAATGAATTTGGCTTCGGCCCAGAATCAGAATGTTTGCTTTCGGCCCATAATATGTATGAAAACTTGAGTTCGATCCAGAATAAGTGGTGGGATACGTCCCCAAGGAAGACGTACCTTATAGTCTGAGCTTAGGTCTAACCCTAGAATTAGTGAAAAGACCCCATCTGTCGGGAAAAACAGATTATGAGTATTTAGATATATGAGTCGAGAATGTTGTGTTTCTTGATTTATAATGAATAAATTGTTGCATAGCATCTGCTTGTATCTTCTACACTACATCAGCATAGTTATACTCACTGAGACATCCGTCTCACCACACGTTTTGTGTATTACATTTTAGATGCACAGGTGTCTCCCCGTCCAGGGCAGTGAGCTTGGCGGCTTGCAGGAGCTGTATTTTGATGTACTTAGATGTTATTGTACTTAGTTGATTACTCTGTATTTTTGGAGGGATATGACTGTACATGTGCTGCCTTCGAGCCTTCTCTTTTGTTCAGGGTACATGTATAGGGGTAGTCCACTGGTTGTAGACCATTCATGTATTGATGAGCCCATGAGGCAAACATGTATTTAAATCCTGTTACCATATATTGTTCGAGTTATCATTGGACGCTTTAACATTTATATGGTTATGTTTTTTCGATATTTAAAATGGCGCGAAATAATTTTAGGGATTTGGGGATTTTGCTTCCAACGAGCTCAATCCTCGGATCTAGGAATTAGGACGTTACAATCTTTGTAAAGTTTCTATTCAAACTTATTGTTTAACCTAGAACTTTTTACTCTATGTTTTCTAAAGATCTTTATATATCCACACCTATAGTGTGTAAACACCATATTTTAACTCAAAATTTCTTTTTTTATTTATGTGAGGTTTGAGCCTGAGGAGGATTGTTGTTTAAAGAATACCTTGTAGTAGATCTTCAGAAGGCTTTGTTGTAAAGAATATCTGTTGTAAGGCTTGAAGAGGTTGTGAATAATATTTATACTTTGTGAAGTATAGTTAAAAAAATCCTAACTGTGTTAGGGTCTTGACGTAACACTTGGATTAAGTTTGGACCAATATAAATCTTTAATGTGGTCCTCATATCCTCTCTCTCTCTATTTATTTTGATTTGTTATCCTTTAACTATCAGGGGGTTAAGTGTGTTTTCTTTATGCTTATTTTCAAAAAAAAAAATTCTGTGAAATTATTTTGTTAGCTAATTCTGAAGTTTCAGACTAAAGTAAAAATGTATTCAAGCGTAGAGGTGTTCGCAGTTCGGTTTGGATCGGTTTTGAGATAAAAATCATCCGATCCATTCATTGCGGTTTTATTATTTCATCATTTGATCGATTTTGATATTTTTTCAAATCCGATCCAATTTAAATTGGATTTGATTGGATTGGATCAATTTTTAGTTTTTAAAGAGACAATAAATATTAGATAAAAGTGATAAAATTATGAAATAATATTAAATATTTTTTATTGGTACTTATACTTATCAAAGTAAATATAAATTATATTAAAACGAAGTACACAAGACATGAAAACTAATTTAAAACTAATTTTAAATTGATATATATATATATATAGAAATATTAACATGATATTAGATAATAAAATCATAAAAAGTATATTAGTATGAGTAATTTCATAAATATATATATATATGTATACAAGTATAAATATATGATTATTTTATAAGTAATAGTATATGTATATATAAGTTCGGTTTGGATTGGATTGGATTGGTTTTCAACATAGGATCCGAAAACCAATCCAATCCAATAAAAAAATCGGTTTTTGCGGTTTTTAGTTTTTTGGATTTCAGTTTGAATCGGTTTTCGGTTTTTCGATTCGGTTTATGCGGATTGGATTGGATGTGAACACCCCTATTCAAGCCTGGGTTTGAATTTTCAAACTCTTTTGTGAACTTGTTGTAAAAACTTCAAAGTTTTAAAAGGAACACAATTCAACCCTCGTTCGTGTGTTCTTTCTGTGTATTCCAATCTCAAGTTCAAAAGTTTCGGTCAAAATTTAAAAAAACTACTTTTATTTAATTAAAAGTGTCTACATGAAATTTTATTATACAATAGTTTTCTTACATGTATAATTGAAGCAAAATATAAAAGGAATAAGGTAAAAATCACTATAATAAAAAAATATGTAAGTGCGTAAAAAAAATTTGGTAGATGAAGATGTTTAAAAAAGAGAAAAAAGACAGACCAAACATCAAAACAAAAACAACATAAAACACTACAATCTAACTGTAGGCTCTCCAGCAGCATCCACTTGAAGAATAGGCAACAAATTCGTAGGGGGTCTTGGATTAAAACTAATCAGTCAGAACATTGCACTCCCTTCTTTGCTTAGAAATCCGCACGACAATTACCCTCTCGCAAGACATGGTGGATTGAAGCATTCCAAGGCAATGATAGAAGACTTCTTATAAACTCAACCAAGTTGGCATATCTATGCATAGAAGAAACACCCTCCAGGACCCATTAAACGACTACTTTAGAATCAGATTGGCAGCAAACGTTGGGAATCTCAAGATTCATGCCCAAGCAGAGGCCTTGATAAATCCCTTCCAATTCCGCTTCAATGATCTCAGCCCGATCCAAGTTACCACAAAATCCACGAAGCCAACTCCCCTTATGATATCTAATGACACGTCCAAAGCTAGCCTTACCATTTATCATACTACCATTAGTATTTAAGATAAAGCACTCCAGATCATATGTGGTCCAACCAACCCATCTAGGAGCTCTAGTACTATGAATAGGAAGAATAAAATACATTCTCGATGGAATTTGCGAGAGATTTAGCAGACATGCATTCTTGCCACACGTTGATTGATGTTCCATTAAAAGCTAAGTTGTTTCTGTTTAGCCATATTACCCATAAGGAAGCTAGGAATAATGTACCTCCAACTTTTATCCTAAGAGAAACCCACTTATTCACATCAGATAGATGAAAGAAGCCTTGCCAATCCTCACAGCCTAAGGCCCGCCATATTTTCACCACCTCCTGACAGTCTCTGAAAGTATGAAGACAAGATTCCTCCAGCTCTCCACAATTCATGCAAGAAGCTTCACTAATAATATGTATTTTTAGAAGTAATTGCCTGAAAGTATGAAGACAAGATTCCTCCAGCTCTCCACAATTCATGCAAGAAGCTTCACTAATAATATGTATTTTTAGAAGTAATTGCCTAGTGGGGACTAAATAATGCAATAACTGAAAATGAGGAATTTAATGTTTTATGGGACTCCAAACCTCCAAATCCAGGCCCATTGCTCATCAAGTTGCAACGAAAACAAATGTTGAAAGGTCCAGCTATACCCATTACTAGCAGAATACGAACCAGACATGGCATGAGACCAAACAAATTGGTCCTGAATCCCATCACAAAGAGTAAGCTGAGTATTAGAAAGACAGTGAAGAACTTCACTTGAGAAAGGTTTCCAAAGAATATTTGTCTTCCAGCCCTCATCAGACCATACATCACGCACCCGTATCTCCAAATCATGAATATCCACCGCCCAGAATTTATTGCATAGAGGCCCATCTCCAAACCAATTATCAAACCAAAATTTTGCATCACCATTGCCTAGCTTCAGCCTGAACTCTCGGAGAAGATTATCCCAAGTCTTCAATAGGGACCTCCAAATATATGAATGTTAAGAGTAACTACAACTTAAAATACAACTTGAGCGCAAATATTTGTTAGATAATAAAGAAACCAAACGCTTATTTTGACCCTATAATAACTCCCAGGAGAGCTTGCCCAATAAAGAAATATTTTGGACTCTAGCAATTCTCAAATTAAGACCTCCAGAGTGCCTAGGTCTCGTAATTTTATTCCACCCCACCAAATCAATCCCTTTACTCGTAGTGTTAGGAATGTGCACTAGAGACTTATATGTTTATGAACATCCATCACTTGTATCATGTTATTTTATAAAGGTAACTTATTCTTTTAGAATATAATTAATGTCCTTAGAATAGTAAGCTCAAATTTCATAAGAAATCAAGTAGATGACTTGATCGTGAGATCTTATGAAGAACTATTCTTAAATAGTCCCTAGTCAAGTATCATCTTAGGACAAGGATGCATTTAGACTAGTATGTGAGTTCATTGATGATCACATCTCACAGATCATGGATATGAGATATCATGTGTTCACATAGGTACACATTAAGAGTGATGGTGTATTGGATAGACCCACCTTAAAAACGTTGCATGGATTATTACATAAGTGTCATGAACGTTTCTTAAATTGATAAGTGTTATATGAAGTCCTTCGACCTAAAATCACTACGATTCTTACATAAGGAATTATATGTTTTAATTATCATCAAACGTTACCTGTAACAGGGTAATAATAAAGTTGGTTTTTGGACATATAATAAATTATGTGGTGGAATGTGAGTGCCCTAGATGAGATTTGTCCCTCCTATGTAACAGGGGTTACATCTGTAGGCCTCTTGATAAAGTGAGACTGCAAAATGCATGGCCATGTTCAAGAGGATAAACATGAGATGTTTATTTTCTGTACAGTCTACTTGGGGATCAAGAAAACATAAATTGAACTATACAAGGTTGACACAATTCATGCCCTTGTGTTCAATTAGATATTTGGACAAAGGGATATATCATATAAATTATTATCATAAAATAGGATTTATCAAAGTTATTGATAATTTCAATATTTGGATAATGATGTATTGCTAGATATCGCTCACTATTTATGATATTAAATATAAAAGGATTTTTATTTAATATCATAACCAAATATTAAAAGTCTATTGGGTCACACGCATACAACATGCCACTAGGAAAGGATAATAATTCTAATTTAATTTAATTAGAATTATAACAAAATGAGCCAGACCCATAAGTGTGAGGGTTAAGTGAGTGAGGGGGTAAAACCCTAGCCACCACTTTATAAATAGAGCATGAGATGCACTACCCTATACACATGAGCAATCGCCTATTACTCTCTAAGGCTACTAGCAGAGTTGAGGAGGGTTTCCTAGTTCGGCTGCTGGCCACACCACTAGAGACGTGACTGCTATTGCCTCGTTCATAATCCTAATAAGGTACGACCTTTCGTTTTAATACCTTTTATGTCTTGATTTGTGTTTTCGCAAAACGATTATAACAAGGGAGGGACCCCCGTGCTACACAGCGTAGTGTGTTATTTCATTTGCGCGTAATCAAACCTCGCTTAATATATACATCTTATTATATCACCCGTTTTACAATCAATAAATGTTGAGTTTGCATGATGATTGGTTATGACCTTAGTTGTTTTAATTTAAATATGACCTGCGTGTTGTGCCTTACCTCTTAACATTCCTCTTGTAATTCTCTTCTCATTTCTATCCCCCCGTATGTTAAACGAGGTTTCTTCTTGTTATGTAATGTAACCGGGAGGATAAGGAGCATGGATTTAGTGGGAGATTTGGAGAGCTCAAGATTATATACATGATTATATAGTTGATGTAATTTTGTATTTGTTTTTAGGAGGCCATAACCATATCATGTTTTTGTATGAGATGCATGCCTGTATGTTAAATGGTTTAACAAATGAATAAAAATTAAAGTGATCAAATACCTCAATGCTTGTGTGCCTTCCAATAAATGATACTCGTCAAGACTAGAATCAATTAAGTGTGGGTCTGCCAAAGCAGGGTACATTTATCTATTCTAGTGAGACACCATAGGATAAAAGTAATATCCGATTGTCAACCGTTGGTCTTTGATTGGGTATATTCAATAGGATTGAAAAAACCTAGAGGCACTAATATTAAGTCGTGTTTTGCCTTCCAATGTATGGCACTCGTCTAGACTCGAATAGATTAAATGTCGGTCTGCCAAAGCAGGATACATTTATCTATTTTAGAAAGACGCGATAGGATAAAAGTAATATCCGACTGTCATGCCATTGGGTTTTGACTTAACTAGGTATATTCAATAGGATTGAAGAACCTAGAGGCACTGAGTTAGGGATTAATTCATAAGATGAATTAGAATAAGAGTTATTCACCTGACTATCCAAGAGTTGTATGAGATGCAATTGGAAAGCGTGTTCCTACCTAAATAACCTTTTCTTAAGCGATCGGCCAAAGCTAACTTAAAATTAGGTGAAATATGGATCTTGGCCCACTAGAATATCTGGTGATGGGATTTTCTGATTCTTTATATTGAGGGTACTTGTTTTGAATCAAAATAGTAGGAGGCATATTTATTTAAAGACCTTATTAAATATGTCTGTTATATGATACTTACATGCATAATTACCTTGGCAACGAACACAACAATTAACTTTTATTGCGATCTGTCCTTGAGAAGGACAAACTGTCTAGAATTAATTTTCTAGACTAGTATAAGACCTAAGGATTGTCCTTAGGAAAGGTTGTATGTCCTTGAAGAGCCTGTTTCTGAAACACTCGCTGCAAATACTTCGAAAGCTGACAAGGATGCTTTTAGAAAGCATCTGGATGATGCTCTCGATGTAGGTTGCCTTATGCTTGCTACCATGAATGTTGAAAACATCATGAGAACATGGAGACGTACAATATGATTGTACATTTAAAGAGACCTTATCAAGGCCAAACTAGGCATGAACGATTTGAAGTCTCAAAGGCACTTTATCAATGTAGACTGGCAAAGGGAAGACCTATAGGTGCTCATGTACTCAAGATTATTGCGTACATTGAAAACCTAGAAAGGCTTGGATTCCCATTAGGCCAAGAGTTGGCCGTTGTTCTCGTCCTGCAATCGTTGTCGGACAGCTATAGTCAATTCATCATGAACTACAACATGAATGAATTTGACAAACCACTGTCTGAATTGCTAATCATGTTAAGAACAACTGAGCAAAACATTAATAAAGCTAAAGGGAAAGGCCATATTGATGGTCTAATCTGGAAAGGGCAAGGGCAAGAAGAAAATCTTGAAACCTATGGGCGGGATAGCTAAGGAAGGAAAATGTTTCCACTGTGGTAAATCAGGACATTGGAAGAGAAATTGTACAAAGTACCTTGAGGAGATCAAGAAGAAGGGAAATGAGACTTCCGCTTCAAGTATCTATGTTATAGAAGTCAATTTACCTACTTCTGCATCTTGGGTATTGGATACTGGATGTGGATCTCACATTTGTGTGAATGTGTAGGATCTAAAAGGAATAGGTCATTGGCTAAAGGAGAAGTCGACCTACGTGTGGGAAATGGAGTAAGGGTTGCTGCCTTAGCCGTAGGAACATATTATTTAACTTTGCCAACTGGACTTGTTATTGGACTAAATAATTGTTATTTTGTGCCTGCCATTAGTGGGAATATTATTTCTATTTCTTGTTTAGACAAGAGTGGTTTTTCATTCATAATAAAGAACAATAGTTGTTCAATTTATTTGAGTGATATATTTTATGGTTGTGCAAAGTTGAACAATATGAAGTGTCTGTCTATAACATAAATGCTAAGAGGGTCAAAGCAAATGATTTGAACCCAACTTATCTTTGGCATTGTCGCTTGGGCCACCTAAATGAGAAACGCATATCCAAACTCCACCAAGATGGTTATTTGGACTCATTTGATTTTGAATCAATTGAGACATGTGAATCTTGTTTATTGGGGAAGATGACCAAAACCCCATTCACCAAAAAAAGGTGAAAGGGCTGGTGATCTTCTTGGTCTCATACATAGTGATGTATGTGGGCCCATGGGCACGATGGCTAGAGGAGGTTTTCAATACTTCATCACTTTTACTAATGATTTCAGTAGATATGGATTTGTGTATCTGGTGAAACACATATATGAGTCCTTTGAAGAGTTCAAGGAATTTAAGAATGAAGTATAAAACCAACTTGGCAAGACTATTAAAAACACTTCGATGAGATCGAGGTGGAGAATACTTAAGCCAACATTTGATGAGTATCTAAGAGAGTGTGGGATAACGTCTCAACTCACTCCTCCTGGAACACCTCAATGGAATGGAGTTTCAAAAAGGAGAAATTGAACTCTATTAGATATGGTTCGTTCTATGATGAGTCACACTGATCTCCCCGACTCCTTTTTGGGGTCATGCTTTGTTAACAGTAGCCTTCACACTAAAACCGTGTTCCATCTAAGGCTGTCATAAAGACACCATATGAGATATGGACTGGGAAATAACCTAGTATGTCTTTTATGAAGATTTGTGGTTGTGAAGCTTATGTGAAACTCCAAGTTTCAGATAAACTAGGACCCAAATTAGATAAGTGCTTATTTTGTGGGATACCTAAAAGAAACTAGGGGTTACTACTTCTATAATCCTAGCGAAAGACAAAATGTTTGTCGCTAGGACTGCTGTATTCTTAGGGAAGGAATCTGTCTCTAAGAAAATGAGTGGGAGGAAAGTAGAACTTGAAGAAATTCAAGTACCATAGAGTAGCAATAAGCCAATAATGGAACAAGAGCAGATACCACAAAGTGTTATGGAGCCACCTGCTCAAGTAGCGCAAGACTTGCGTAGGTCAGACAGGGTACGTCACCAACCTGAGAGATATGGGTTCCATGTGTCTCAGGAAGGCGATGTATTGCTAATGGATCAAGATGACCCAGTGACTTACCAAGAAACTTTTTTAAGTCCAGAATCTGAGAAATGGCTTGATACCATGGGATCTGAAATGGATGCCATGTACACTAACAAGGTATGGACCTTGATTGAGCCACCTGAAGGGATAAAACCCATAGGGTGCAAGTGGGTTTTTCGAAAGGAAACTGACATGGATGGTAATGTAAGTATCTTTAAAGCACGGTTGGTGGCTAAGGGTTTCACGCAAATTAATGGTGTAGACTATGATGAAACCTTTTCCCCAGTTGCCATGCTCAAATCTGTTCGGATCTTGCTTGCTATTTGCAACTTACCATGATTATGAAATCTGGCAAGTGGATGTCAAGACAGCCTTCCTAAATGGAAGCCTTCTTGAAAGATGTGTATGTGATACAACCTGAAGGTTTTGTTATACCTAAAGGTATGTAAGTTGCAACGATCCATTTATGGATTAAAGCAAGCTTCTAGAAGCTGGAATCTTCGTTTTGATGAAGCTGTTAAGCAGTTTGGTTTCATTAAAAATGAAGACGAGCCTTGTGTCTACAAGATGGTTAGTGACAGCATAGTGGTTTTTCTGGTTTTGTATGTAGATGACATACTCCTCATAGGAAATGACATTCCTACACTTCAGTCTGTAAAGACTTGGTTAGGAGATTATTTTTCTATGAAAGATTTGGGTGAAGCAACCTATGTGTAAGGTATCAGGATCTATAGAGATAGATTATTACTTGGCCTAAATCAAGTACATGCATAGACAAGGTGTTAAAAGCGGTTTAACACGCAAGATTCTAATAAAAGGAATTTTGCCTATGTCACATGGGATAAGCCTATCTAAGGTTCAATCTCCTTCTAGTAAAGAAGAGAGAGATCGCATGAGTAAGATTCCTTATGCATCTGCTATAGGGTCTATCATGTATGCCATGTTGTGTACTCGACCAGGACATATCATATGCTTTAAGCATGACTAGCAGATACCAGTCTGATCCCGGTGAAGGTCACTGGACAACAGTCAAGAACATCCTTAAGTACTTGAGAAGAACTAAGGATTTGTTCTTGATATATATGGAGGTGTGGAAGAGCTACTTGTAAAGGTCACACTAATGCTAGCTTCCAAACCGACAAAGATGATTCAAGATCGCAATCAGGTAATGTGTTTTGTTTCAATGGTGGCGTTGTGTGATAGAAAAGTTCGAAGCAGGAAACAGTCGTTGATTCTACAACAAACCCCTTGTGCAGTAGAAGCATGAAGGGCACACTAGATCATTAGGCATAAGAGTTATGTCTGAATGTCTCTAGTGCAAGTGGGAGATTGTTAGGAATATGCACTAGAGACTTATATGTTTATGAACATCCATCACTTGTATCATGTTATTTTATAAAGGCAACTTATTCTTTTAGAATATAATTAATGTCCTTAGATTAGTAAGCTCAAATTTCATAAGAAATCAAGTAGATGACTTGATCGTGAGATCTTATTCCCTTCCTATTCTCGCTTGAGCGAGAGACACTCGCTTAAGCGAGAATGGACTAGAAAATGACCCCTCTATGGAAGATTCTCGCTGGAGCGAGAGCCATCTCGCTTGAGCGAAAAACGTCTAGAGAGCACTCCAAACTCCCTTGTTTCTTGCTTGAGCGAGATCATCCTCGCTTAAGTGAGATATGCAGAATTGCATTTTCTCCCTTTTTGCTGCATAACTCGCTCAAGCGAGCCATTTCGCTTGAGCGAGAATGCTGAAGCCTATTTTCCTTGTTTAAGTCTTTCAATCTTTCCCCAAGCAAATCCTCACCTTACACTAAGACCTTTTCATAAAAATTGTCTTTCCTATACTTATCTATTAGTCATTATTATGAATTAACGGGATGTTACAATTCTACCCCCCCCCCCCTTAGAGAAATTTTGTCCCCAAAATTGGTTCAAGTAAAGAATACATCAACATAGGGGTGACCTACATCTCCTACCATAAAGTGCCTCATAGGGAGCCATACCTGTGCTGCTGTGAAAACTATTATTGTAAGCAAATTCTATCAGTGGCAGGTACCTATCCCAATTACCTTTCTCCTCTAAAACGCATGACCTAAGCATGTCCTCTAGGGTCTGGATGGTCCTCTCAGACTGTCCATCAGTCTGAGGATGGTAAGCGGTGCTAAACTTAAGTTTAGTACCGAAAGCCTGGTGTAAAGCGTTCCAAAACCTAGAGGTGAACCTGGGATCCCTGTCTGATACAATACTGGAGGGCACACCCTGGAGCCTTACAATCTCCTTGATATACATGTCTGCTAACTTGGTCAGAGGATAGGTTGCCCTGATATGTAGGAAATGAGCTGACTTGGTCAGTCGGTCTACTATAACCCAGATGGAATCAAAGCCTGTTGGGACCCTAGGCAGCCCCATGACACAAAAAAAAATCCATAGCTATGGCCTCCCACTTCCATTCAGGAATCTCTAAAGGTCGGAGGGTACGTGAGGGTTTCTGGTGTTCTATTTTGATCTGCTGACATATAAGGCACCTAGAAACAAACTCAGCTACCTCCCTCTTCATTTCGTCCCACCAAAACATACTCTTCAAGTCTTGGTACATCTTGGTGATACCCGGATGTACCGAGAACTTGCTCCTATGGGCCTCCTCTAGAATCTCCTCTCTCAGACTACCCCCCTTAGGGACACAGACGCTCCCTTGGAAGAGAATCATCCCATCTCTCGATTCAGAAAACCCTGGTTGCCCCTTTCGGGACTGAAGCTTCAAGTCTGAGGCCTGTGCCTCCTTAATCCTACTTCTCAACTTATTGGTCAACTCCAGTCTAAAGAGTCTCATGCTACCTCTCTCCAAACTCACCCCAAGCTTCAAGTTCCTAAGTTCCTCTAATAATTCCATCTCATGTACCATCATGGATGATACATGCAGGGACTTTCTACTCAAGGTGTCGGCCACTATATTAGCCTTGGCCGGATGGTATCTAAGCTCAAAGTCATAGTCCTTCAAAACTCCATCCATCTTCTAAAATAATTCAACTGATTTGGTTATACAATCTTCCTATTAGGATCCTAAGGAAATAAGAGAGTTCATATAACAACCATGTAAGGGTCCTAATTCAATACCTAATTTCACAGCCACTGGTTGGTTTTAAATCTTATGTTTTTAATAATCTAGCTATGCTCAGGATAGTTCCATGTGATTTATAGGTTTATATTCTAAACCCTACAATGCTAATAATGATAAACCATGCACATATAATTACTTAACCCCTTGAATCACTAAGTTTGTGTTGACAAAAAAGTCCAACACTCACGTCATGCTCAAGAAATTAAGTTCACAAGGTCACACAAGCAAATACCATACCAAAGTGTGATGAAAAACCCTCATTCTTCTAAGAAAACAATAGAATTCTAACAAACACTCATGCCATAAACGTAGGTGAAATACCTACCGGTCACAGCATGAACACGGTAAACTCTCCTAATCTCTTATCTTCCCGTAATGGGATCTTTCCCTACCCCATCCGACTGGTTAGGTCTTGTACTTAGTTAGGTTCTAAGTTCTCATTGGAAAATGAAAGTGACTTAAGGTCATTCACACCCTGGTCCTCCTATAAGTAAGGATTTCCAAATGCCTCAGAGTTATAACCTAGTGCGTGAGCCTAACAACCTCTCAATCCTTCCTAACACTCTGGCCAGGCCTAACTATACACAATCAAATCTAACTTTCAGGTTGGGTAAAACTTAAGTTGTGCTCATGTACTGAGTGCCTTCTATGGCTTCACATGTCTTACCTATAAGGCTACCCTCCTTAAGGCTTCAGGCTCTTCCTAATGTTTCTCAGTATTCAAAATCTTGATTTCTCTCTTGGAGATACCAAGCCTACATCCAGATGCCTAATCTAATTTGTTTTTCCCCTCTCATAAATTCCTGAGTTATTTCTATTATGGTGTGAAATGGAATTCCCTATTTCTGTTTTGGATGATGTTTTAACTAAGTTGGCTTTCGGGGGAAAAATTTGGTTCAAACACACTATCCTGACTAAAGACCTTTACCTCATTCTTCTCCCGAGTACTCCTCCGAGACCTCGAGGTTAAAACCGGTATGATTAGACTGAAGGTATGAATGAAGTGTTCACATTGAAAAGTTTCTAGATTATCAGGGTTATAAAGCATTACTTAAGTATTTTCTAAAGGTGAAAAGAAAGAGTAAAGGTATGGTTTTCTTGTGACAACTTACTCACTCGGTAGGGTGCAAAGATGTGACTAATTCAAACTCCTAGGAGGGTGATAATATTAGATAACTGAAAACTCACTACCTTTTCTAGGGACCTCTACCTCATTCATCTCCTAAACATGCCCCCAACTCCTTGTGGGTTACCAATTGATGTTGTAGTCCCAAGGTATAGGTATAGTGTCCTCATCTAAGGGTTTCTAGGATGTCAGGTGTAACGTCCTAATTTCTAAATCCAAGAATAATGTCCGTTGGAAACATTATTCCCGAATTTCTGAAATTATTTCGCTGCGTTTTCGATATCGGCACACATAATACAAAGATGTCTAAGCAATCCAACGTTTGTTTAGACTACCACATAATTCATATATCACATTTTAAACACAAAATTCTAAACTGAAGCATGGGGCAACCAACACCCTCAATTGTGAGAGTTCATAAACTCCTACCGGAAATCTGGCAGAGTTTCCCCTAAAAACTGGATATTTCCCAATTTCTGGAATCACCTGAAAACCAGCAAAATACCAGTGCAGTTCATAATAGCATAATCACTAATCCAGTTTAATAACAATAGGCCTCCATGGCCAAACTATAAACTTCTACATTATACATCAATTAAACAACCACTACAATCAATTCTCCAATAAGATCTTCCTTTTGGTCACTGGGAGTATGTGACCCACCCCAAGAGCTTCCTCTCCATGAGCATAACCTGGAATAACTTGTATAAACTGAATATGTCCCCAAAACATGGGGTGAGACTACGGTCTCAGTGAGCAAAGCATGCAACAGGCAGTGTGGGGAGTCTCACTCAAATGCAATGCAACATACAACAGATACTCCTAGATCTAATAGTCTGAATACATAATAATTCTGAATTAGATACAATTAAGCATTCTAACATACTTATTCATTCTGTCATGCATCATAATTCTAAAACATATAACGATTCTAAGATACCTGTAATTCTGAAATATATAGAAATGTGAGAATCTCTGTAATATGATGCATGAACTGCTTTCCCGGTAGAACGGGTTCTTTTCACTAATTTTGGGGCTAGACCTGAGCTCAGACTACAAGGAACGTCTTCCTTGGGGACGTATCCCACCATTATTCTGGGGACCGAAGTCCAAGTTTTACTCTGGGGACCGAAGTCTAATTACTCTGGGGCTCTAGAAGGCGTCAATGGGGCTAATACTCACATCCCGACTACAACCCCCTTCTTGGGCTATGCCTGGATTAGAGTATTAACAACTTGACTTGTCCACCTCCCTAAGGTGAATCATTCTCCGAAGAGAAACTTCCATTCCTGACCCAAAAGCCTAGGGACTCGGCCCGTGGATCCTCTGATAATAGGTCTTAAGAGGCGTCAGTGAGGTCAATACTCAATTCCCAACTGTGACCACTACCTCTTGGCCCTTGTCCGGATAAGAGTATCAACGACCTGAACTTCACCACCCTTCTAAGGTGGATTATTCTCTGAGGAGAACCTCCCTTAACTGAGTCCAAGACCTACTGGGACTTGGCCCTGGACCCATGTGGAGTTAAATGTGTCTTTCAGACAATGCAAATGCATGGAGACTTACTTCTAATAACACATAAAAGCATAATCCTCAAAACATAACATCATACAAGTTCCCGAATTAAAATCCCTAAATCAATTCCCCACATAAATCCTAGTTTCTTGTTCCTATGCATAATCATGTCAAAATTTCATATAAATCCACCAAATCATTAAGGAATATAAGAAATCATCAAGAGAACCAATCAAACAACTAAATCAACAACCACATACTAAAAGAAAGGAAAAAGAAGAGTGGGGATCATGATAGGAACGCACGCAAAATGTGGTGAGGGTGTGTGAGCTTCGCTCACCTGAACAGATCCGCGCCAGCCTCCCCTGACCGTAGCGGCGCTACCCGCAGATTCTGCCTCCCCTCATCCCCATCACCTAGATCCACAAAGGTTCAAACAAAGTGAGGAATCCTAATTAGAAGGCCAGAAAATCGATAAAAAAACAGAGAGATCACAGATCCCCTCCTCAGGCAGCCGTGCGCGGCCGCTTTCCACCGCGGCTCACCGCCGCGGCACCACCCCAAAACCGTGCAGGACTGCCGCGCACCTCCCCTTCACAGCCGCTGTCTTCTCCGTCCAGCCACCGCGACGGGTCTTCTTCCACATTCAGACACGACCGCGTAGCACCGCCGCTGCCTAGTCTTCCTCGCCGCCGCCGCAGAGCGCTCCAGCCACCGTCGCGCGGCCTGCAGCCATGGCGGCCTGCAGCCATGGTGGCCTGCTTCTTCCTCTGGCCGCGAGTTCCCTCTTCTCTCTTCTCATTTTTCTCTCCTCCGCCGCCGTCGAACCCCTCATCCATGGTCGTTCTCGCGCGCACACTTCGGACGTGCGCCCAGCCAGCACCATCAGCCCTCTCAGTGCCAGCATCTCCATTAGCCTCCGTGTAGCCGCCGCAGTGGACGGCTGCCCTCCATGCCCACCTCCTTGGTTCTCCCTCTCCTACCCAAAATGTGCTCTGAAACCCTAACCCTATCCCCCACTCTCAGCCACCCCTTTTTCTTTCTTTCCTTCTTCTATTTTATTTTATTTTTCACGTAAGCTATATATATATATATATATATAGTCAAAAATAGGTTAAGTTACATATATAACTATATAAGTATCTATTTGTTTACTTTGTTTTTCTTTTATACAAAGAATTATATTGCTATGAAAGAATGGAATTTAATTTGACTCTAATAAAATTTAGGTTTAAATACTCCATCTTTATAAATATTATCTTACCTCATAGCTCATTTATTTAACATATTTTCTAACCTATTATTATTATTATAATTATACTAACCTTATTATTATCTTATTAATTACTTGCATTAAAATAAATTATAAGTACTTTAATTCTAATTCTAGATTCTTAAATTTTGGGACGTTACATCAGGGTCACAAGACACTGCCTCTAGAGCCACTAGGTGTTCTCTAAACGTGAGATGAAAGGATAAGGAGATGGTAGTCGCCATGACTACCTACCCATCTGGTAGGGCCTAAGGATCTTGTCCATGTAATCCATAGATAAGGCAAAGGGTTGGGTGGCTGAAAGAATCAAATCTCGCCTGACAGTCTCTTGACCACCCTCAAGGTGGCCTAGGGAATACTCCTTTTTCCTTATCTTGCTCTAAAGAGACCTCAATTTCCTAAACCTTCTAAGTTTAGGTCTGAATGTCTATATGTCCCTGCTAAGTTTGCTGACTTTAGGTAAGGTCTTAAGCCTACTTAAATTATAATCCTCTATACACTTTCCCCATGGTTTAGAATCCTTATGGGTGCCTCTACGACCCCTGGTTTACCCTAAGTAGAGTTTCTATCTTAACTTGGACTACTGTCCCACATTCCCTCTAACGTGACCTCACAAGTGTCTGTATCAGAGATAAATTCAACTAAACGGATTTCTACCTAACATATACGCACACACTTGCACCTAATATGCCATACTTTAATCATGCAACCAAAGTTGAAAACAGTTATCAAATCACATAACACATTCAAATCAAACAATTATACAATTCAGACTGCATCATAAATCAACAATAACCATCCTCCAAAAATAATGAATCAATCTTAGCTAACTGCCTCAAGAGTGTCTTACATTCATTAGGGTTTCAAGGTCATACTCTATAAGGCTCCTAAGGTAAGGGTTCCATTCTCAGAAATTACCTAAGTTACTCTCTTTCTAACACGAAAATGGGTGGCTTTAACTTTGTTAGGGAAGTATCCTAACTTCCGGACCAGAGTATCATACTCACATAACTGACCATAATCTCCATATACATCACACATCATAAGAGTGATCAGTTCCTATAATGAGTACACGTACTAGAAGATCATAGTAAGTCACGGGCAACTAACCTAACCACAGTCCAATTGGATTGAACTGCTCTGATACCAAAATGTAACATCCTAATTTCCATTTTAGAGATAATGCCTGTTGGAAGCACTATTTCCAAAATCTGAAAATTATTTTGCTCATTTCAATATCGGTAACCAAAGAGATAACAACTTACGTAGCCCAACAAACACGTAAGTTGTATATCCACTGAAATAAAAGATATTACTTTATATATATATATAAGATTTTATTATACAGCTCGAGTACATCCAACGTATAAAAGACGTAGGATATAATTATAGATGCACTCGGGATAACAAGGTCAATAAAAAAGGTACACATGTACTACTCTATCCAACTCAAAATACAACCAAGCATGTTTATATCCAACAAGTACTATTTACATAGTCATATACAAAATAAAGGAAAATCCATAACATGGTCATTAATCTCCTATTGACTCCTGTGACCCGGTATAGGTCCCTGCACATCTGAAATGTAAATTCCCACAACGTGGGGTGAGACTAACGTCCCAGTGAGGTCACAAGCTGCAGGCATATCAATGAACAACAACACATGTCATACTTGAGAAAATTAACATAAAGGATTCATTAAACATAATCATGATAACTTCAATAATCAGAGCAATCATCACATACTGAATTCTACACCATGGATTTAACCTTTTTCCTTAGGCTAGACTAAGCTCAGACTAACAGGAACCGTCGTCCCTGAAGGCCGGAAGACCTTACCTAAAACCATTCCCAAGGCCATAAAGACCTTAACCATTACCAAGGGCCTAAAGGACCCCAAACATTTCTTCAAACATGAATTAAGCTTAAATCGAGCAACATCATCATATACATGTCAATCAAAAAGGAAAATCATAGAGTAATTTAAATCATTCCATTTTAAACCCTAAGTTCAACTAGGGCAACTAATAAGGTAATAATAATTTCTCACGTACATGAACACTTAATTTATCCAATTATCAACACCTATGCATGCAAAAGAAAGGGAAGGAAGGGAGTGGGATCATTCAAGAGTTATTCTACATAGAAGTGAGTGTGTGGTTACACTCACTTTGAAGTGGGTAGTGAGAATGAGAAAAGAAGAACGTTAGGGAAGTGAGAAAACTCAAGGGAGCCTTGATCTTGAGGGCCGGAATCCTTCCTTGAACTTCAATGGAGCTTCCTCTCTCTAGGATCTCTCTGTCTCTCTCTAAGTGATAAATGAAAGGGAAAGAAGAATGAAGGTAAATGAACCCTAAAAGGAACGTATAGGAGCTGTAAGTGGATTCTCGCTCAAGCGAGCCATTCTCGCTTGAGCGAGATGCTCGAGATCAGTTTTCCCTTCCCATTCTCGCTTGAGCGAGAGACACTCGCTTAAGCGAGAATGGACCAGAAAATGACCCCTCTATGGAAGATTCTCGCTGGAGCGAGAGCCATCTCGCTTGAGCGAAAAACGTCCAGAGAGAACTTCAAACTCCCCTGTTTCTCGCTTGAGCGAGATCATCCTCGCTTAAGCGAGATATGCAAAATTGCATTTTCTCCCTTTTTGCTGCATAACTCACTCAAGCGAGCCATTTCGCTTGAGCGAGAATGCTGAAGCCTATTTTCCTTGTTTAAGTCTTTCAATCTTTCCCCAAGCAAATCCCCACCTTACATTAAGACCTTTTCATAAAAATTGTCTGTCCTATACTTATCTATTAGTCATTATTATGAATTAACGGGATGTTACAGAATACCCTTTAATTAAAAATTATCAAAATCCCCTTAAACATATTTCCATGCGGATGAGCCTTCACCTTCTCGAATAGGGATGTGTGTTGAGGGAAATGAGTGTGCAATATAAATTTTATAAAAAAAATTAACGAAAAAGTTAAAAATGGAATGATAATGTTGAGACTTGGGGTTCGAAGAAGGGTCTATTAGAAAAAGATTCATGAAAAATTTGTTTAAAAGCTCCTTTTTATTGTAAAAAAATAAGTTGCTTTTAAGTTTTAAGAGCTTTTGAAATTATTTGTTTGGCTGAGCTTTTACTATTAAGCAACTTATATGTTAAAATTAAGCTGTGTCAAACAGGCACTAAATATATAAATTTTCATTTAATAGTTTTTAATAAATTAATATCGAGAGGATTCTAAAAAAGAATTTAATGGATTTACATTTTCAATGTAAAAAGTTTTACATTGTTATCCAATGATATATTGCTATGTCATTTATTAAAAATGTATTATGTGTTATTAAACTCAATCAATGATGTAGTAACACATAACTGGTTAACAATGATTTTTTTACATTGACAATGTATACTCATTAATAGGGCTAACGATAGGCTAGACTGTGCTAAGCTTTCTAAAGCATGAGCCTAACCTACCTCGTAAATCTAAAGCCCAAGTTTGGCATATTTACCTAATATATTATTTTATGCCCTAACTTGTTCTATTTAAAAGTTTGGCACTATAACAAAATTGGCATTTAACGGTGGTTGAATTGGGGTTTAGCAGCAGTTAAAACTGTCACAAAAATACTTAGTGGAGGTTACTAAAATGCCACAAAATCTGGCCCCGTTAAGCTATATAACAACGATCTTAGTGAACCTCCAGAATAACCGTCGTAAAAAAGTGAGAACATGCCAAGAGTGGTGTCATAAAGGAAAGAGACATAAGAAAATGTTTACTTTGTGTGGTTTGCATGAGATTTCATCAATAAGATCACATCCTTGCATTAACAATCCATTGATTTTGTGGAAAACCATCCATGATCTCTTGCTTCTATTCAATATTGAGTCTCAAAATCAATTATGCAAGACTCATTACCCTTAGTTTTAATGAGTAACAAATTTGGTCATTCTAATCTGATTGAGAAATAGATTTTACTCAGACAGTTGTTCTTTGTGTTGCAGTAAAATACTGATATCTTGAACCTGCTAAAAGAAATGCAACCTATCGAAGAAAGAACTTGCTGAAAGCATATTCCTGTTGAAAAGCTAAGACTTGCTGAAGTATGACAACCTTCTGAAGAGATTGAATTCTATGAAGAACAACCCTCCAAAATGAGGAACTCTCTGAAGAGGAAATTTGCTGAAAATCATCTAACCTTCTGAAGTCTGAGATGTCATGTTGTCTTCCGAAGACTTAGTGAGTCAACCTGATATATGTATTAAAAGACTCAAGTCTCTGCAAAGTCTTTTGGTTAGCTGAACCGGTTGCAAGGTGAAACAAAGGTTTTCTGGCACAGTTTCATTTCCTGACACAAGAGGAAACCTGAAAGCAAACAGAGGTCAAAGTTAGAGTCAGCGTTGTTGCACACCTATCCCTACCCTGTCTCTGTGGTACGTTATCAGAAGCGTGAACCTCAACGGAAATAAAGCTATTAGACAACGGGACTCTGAAGATTTCTAACCAGTCTACAGATTCCGTCTCTCTATACTAATAAGACTCATAGAAGAAAGTGAGAGAAAAATAGCATCAACTTGCTGAAATGCTAGAAAATCTCTCAAGCAAATTCAAGAGCCAAACTGCTGTGTGTCAGAACTGAATCATTACTACACACCTACACCACTCAAGTCGGAAGCTATCAGAAGATTGTCTCACAACGGCTACAATGTTATTTTCTCAACGGTAATCAAGCAATCTTCAATGATCAAATTTCAAGTCTCTATAAATAGCTTCGTGAAAGACTTTGAAGCGTGGAACCCTGAGGGAATCCTTTGGTGAACCCCTGGCGAAGCCCTGGAAAAACCAAAATGAGAGTCGACCAAGCTTTATGTGAAAATTTATCAAGCCTAAACTCTGTAGAAATCACTTCGAATTTCCTTGTACTTAGAATTTCATCTCTGTATCCTGAGTTATACTCAGTTATCCTGTGTTTAAGTTTCTCATAAGCTTAAACAAACACTTATTGTAAACATTGTTAAGTGTCTGAGAGTCTGGAGAGGCTTGGAGGAACAAAGAATACTTGGTTTAGACTGGAGAGGCTGTGTACAAAGAATACCTGGTTTAGCCTGGAGAGGCTATGTACAAAGAATACTTGGTTTAGCCTGGAGAGGTCGTGTCCAAAGAATACTTGTGTTGAGCCTGGAGAGGCTAGGTGTGCAAACAATACTTGTAATCTTGCGGGATTAGTGAAAATCCAGTGGTGGTTTGCCCTGGGACTGGACGTAGCTCACTGAGTTGGTGGGTGAACCAGGATAAATTTTTTGCGGCTAGGTTCTCTCCATCCTTAACTCTTTACATTCAGTTTTTAATCTAACCAAGGAGGGTTCTGAAAAGTGCATTTATAAATCCACGCAGAAATCAATCTCTTTATCACGCGAAAATATTTCAAAATCAATTTTACACAACCTGCTGAGTCACATCAGCAAGTTGCTGAAGCTTCCAGTTTCGGAAGGTTGCTCAAATATTTTCACAAAGTGTTTGCTTGTTCTAAAGGTTTTCAAAAATCTGTAAAATATTATAAAACACTATTCAACTTCCCCTTCTAGTATTTCCTGTGGTCTTAACATTCAATGGGCATGAATTAGGTCCATCCAGCAGCAAAATAGTGCCTTCAACCTTTTCTAAGGCCAACAAAAAATAAGAACAAAAACTATCAAAATTTAACCAAAGATATGATTTGTGTGAGTATATATATTTGCTTAAACAATATAGCTTACAACATTACCTAAAAAGTATGGTAAAAATTAAATTACTTTTTCAGTCTTTTAAGAAAGATAGATTAAAAAAAACATTTTTAATAATTACTGTAAAAAATTCTGATCATCTAAAGAAAACAAAAGTGATCAGATCTTCACCTAATCATTTATCATGAAAAAAGCTAAAACTTCTATCATTTGGACTTAAACTAACCCATTCATGTATAGCCTAGATCCCAAGCAAAAGCGCTCAAGATTGTCTTGATGACTATGAGTTCCTTAAATATTTTATTTGTTAGTTTTAGTAATATATGGGTTACTTCAATTTCAACAATGGAATTTCATTGAAGAATATGAAAAAATTATCTGCACAACAAATCAATATCTACACTAGATTATTACGAGGTAGAACAGATAAAACAATGCAGAGTATCAGATGAATCATGGACAATCTTTTATAATATGCTAATAAATATTTTGCATTTTTTTCTAAAATGAATCAAATATCAAATATTACCTGTATGAAACTTGGTTAACATTCCAATCGACAACTAAATATAATAGGGATTTGCATATATATATATAGATCTAATTCCATGTCATCATCTACCAAGCTCGAGCTTACAACCAGGAAAAATGCCATAACATAATTTTAAAAGCATAACAAATAACAAAAATTGAAATATTTTCCTACCATCGAAAAGAAAAAAATCCAACAATTTAATGATTATACCTTTTCCCTTGCAGAGTTGTTTAATCAACCTTTGGCCCCACATGGACAAAGTGCACTGGGGCTTATAGATGACAATATTGGAGACAATGAGTCAAAATATATGAGAAGAACCATACATAATGATGAACCAAACTATAAAACAAATATTGTTGTAGAGAAAAGAAGAGAAATTACATGAAGAAGAAAAGTCATTGGCGGTTTGATGGGATTTAGGCAAGCGTACCAAAATTCCAGCCGTATAATAGTAAGTTAGAGTATTGTATCCACAGGGAACGGTTCAATTTATAGAGATTAGTGGTCACAACTATCAAGTAAGAGCGTATAAATTGTTTGTTGTAGAGAATTCCAATAATAAAGAAAAATTGAACTTAAATGAGAGAGATAGAGACAGTTACTTGACTAGGATTGAACTTCGTATCATCGCACCCCTTTCGCATGTGATCCCCAATAATATTTATGAATATGCAATTATAATATTGAAGCACAAATTAAAGTTATTTTACCCTGGTCTCCACAGTGATAAAATACTCAGAAATAATCTACCCTGGTCTCCACAGTAATAAATTACCCAGGATTAAAGATCTATTTGTTTACGCTATTAATTCACCCTGGTCTCCACAGTCGCAAATTAAGTGTTTTTACCAAATAGAATTCAAGTTTCCTATGTCTAGGCTCCCCCAAACTTGCTATTGATTTTATAGAACCACCTCTCGAATGCGCCCCACAAAACCAACCTATAACTCCGGCACAAAGGCGGAAGCTAAGCATTAAGAACATATAAGAAACACCAATATTATAAAAACAGGGATTCATAAATAATAAGAGAATTCACATACAATTGGGGATTGAATCAACTACATTCAATCCTATTGGAGAGTTTAGCTATGCATGGTAGCCATTACAAACCAACGGAGAAACTGTCACTTTCTCCAGCCCTTGCTTCTACTCTGTCGTCTCTCCAAAAGCTTATTTGATCTTTGAAAAAGGTTCTATTTATAGTAGTTGGAAGGCTATCTGAAATTTGGAAGGAATCTGATTTGAAATCTATTTGAAAAATTGATCTGTATCCTGCGCTTCATCCTGCGCTCAGCACGTTTTGAAGCGCAGGATCCAAAATGGATTTTTAATGTTGCGCTCCACCTACGCTCAGCGCAGGTGGAGCGTGAGTTACGTTCCAGCTTTCCTTGATTTCCTCTTTTTCAGCTTGATCTCTTTCTGATCTTATCCTTGTTTGATCTATTTTCCTTATTTCCCTCTTTCTAGCTTTATTTTGTGCTGATTTGATCTTCAATTTGAATTTAGAATTAAATCTGCAGAATCCTTATCCCAATAATTGTTGATCTTATCCAAATCAGCTTCCATTTAAATCCTAATCTTGCAGATTCTTTACTCAAATAAATGCTATCTTGTTTCCTCATTTAAATCCTTCCAATTTATCTGCAAAATCAACAGATTTTCTATGAAAATAGAATCATATTCAAATTAAATATTCACAATTTATGCATTTATTACTAAAAGAGGTAATTTGGGGCATTAATTTACTATTTTACCCTTGATAAGTGCAGAAATTATACAGTAAAATATCATATATTTTTCACTTATCACTGTTCTGACCTCTTCCTCACCCCAAACGAAACCTTTACTCTTTGTTGTCTCTTTCTACCCATTCTTCTCCTCAATCAGAGCAAATACACAAAGAGTAGCAACTGAGTTTGTCTCGAGGCGGTTGAGGGAGCTGAGATCTTATATCTATACCAGCCTTTTCAACAACAACAACCTCAGAGGCGAAAATAGTGAACATAGGAGAAAATAAGGAGCACCGCTATTTCATGTGTGTCGTTGATGCGTGAAGATAGATTAGACAAAAGCCCTAAGCTAGACGCACACCTAGTCATTCACTACGAGAGATTAGGGAAATCTTGGTCTCAAAATTTCAAAGGATTGAGGTGTTGAGTCTCAAAAATATCATAAGGTTGTTTATGATGTTTTAAGACAACTAGATTCCCAAGTTTTAATAGTTGACAAATTTGACTTAAAGTATTTATCATAGATATACATATGCTTTAATATTTTATCTATGATTTCAGCAAGAGTCACTATGAGCCTACATAAAAATACTAAGTGTTGAAGCTGTCTGAAGAAGCAGAACTCGTCTGAAGAGTTGAAGTTGTCTAAAGAAGTTCAACCCGTCTGAAGTATCAGTGTCGTCTGAAGTCTTTTGATGATGTGGCACCTCTAGTCTGAAGTATAGAAGTCGTCTGAAGTCTCATTTATGATGTGGCACCCTCTGCTGAAGTTTGTGAAGACTTTCCTGAACCTCTGCTGCATGTACCTTTTCAAACACGTTTATAGCAAGGAACACAGAGACCTTTCCTGGTGTTTTTGAATTTCATACACCACTGAGGAAATCTCTGCAACGCAGTCTTTGCAGCAACATTTGTAGCAGCTTTATGGCAGGAGCAACCTTGTACCGTGTCAGAAATATCAGAGCTCTCAGAAGCATGTCTCACAACGGATTAAATAGCATTTAATGCTATCTCTAAACGGTGGTATTTCAACGGATTGAAGATTGGGTATAAATACCCCCTCCTTTGAAGACCATCCAGAGAGAGAAGATTTTGAAAAAGAACAAAAAAAAACTCTACAAGTTTTCGCTGCAACAACTCTGATAATCTTTATCCTTGTACACATATTGTATTATCCTGAGCATACCTCAGTTTTTCTGTACAACTGTAATTGTTTAAGCTTCAAGACTGATATAGTTTGTAAGCTTAAGCATTTTATCTTCTCTGTATTTATTAGTTGAGCCTGGAGAGGCTTGTCTGAAAAAGAATACTTGTTGGTTTGAACCTGGAGAGGCTTGTCTGAAAAAGAATACTTGTTGGTTTGAGCCTGGAGAGGCTTGTCTGAAAAAGAATACTTGTTGGTTTGAGCCTGGAGAGGCTTGTCTGAAAAAGAATATTTGTTGGTTTGAGCCTGGAGAGGCTTGTCTGTAAAAGAATACTTGGTTGTAGAGCCTGAAGAGGCTTGACTGTAAAAGAATACTTGTAATCTTGAAAGATTAAGAGAAAATCCAGTTGCTTGTCTGCATTGGGACTGGACGTAGCTCACAGTGGTAGTGAGTGAACCAGGATAAATTCCTTGGCTAAGTTCTCTTACCCTTATCTCTTATCAATTCTTTTTATACTAATCAAGGGGTCAGAGTAATTCATCTGATATTTTATAAAGGCATAAAACATATTTTAAAATCAGTTTTTACAAGCCGTCTAAAAACTTCAGACAGCCCCTTAAAAGCCTGTCTGAAATCGTGTTTTTAACACCTGTTTGTGAAAAGCTTTCTAAAATATTTAGAAACACTATTCAACCCCCCTTCTAGTGTTTCCCTGTGTTCCTACAGTTGGTACCAGAGCTATTCTCAGGGTTGAAGCACCTAACAAGTGTTTGAGGACTGAAAGATCCAAATGGAAGCTTCTAACAGCAACAAGCAATACATCACAGAAGGAGCCTCTATCACAAGACCACCGGACTTCAATGGAGTGGATTACCACTACTGGAGAGATCGTATGAAGTTGTTCATTGAGAGCAACAACATTGATGTTTGGGATGTGGTCACTGATGGAGACTATGTGCCTATGCAAAATAGTATGCCTATACCTAAGACTGAATGGACCTTGGAGCAGAAGACTAGAGTCCAGATGAACGCAAAAGCCAAACTCTATCTGATATGTTCCTTGAATAAATCAGAATATGAGAAGGTCCATGGATGCACTTCTGCCAAGGAGATTTGGGATACTCTTGCAGCAGCCCATGAAGGGACTGAAACTGTCAAGCAATCCAAAATCAGCATGCTTATACATCAGTATGAGATGTTTAAGATGGAAGAAACTAAAACCATTGACCAAATGTTTGGGAGGTTTCAGACCATAACCAATGGACTCAGGTCCTTAGGAAGAACCTATGAATCTGGAGACAACAACAGGAAGATTCTAAGAAGTCTACCTAAGTCCTGGAGACCCAAAGTCACTGCCATTCAAGAGGCAAGAGATTTGAACTCTCTGAGAATGGAAGAACTGTTGGGATCTCTCAAAGTCCATGAACTTGAGCTTGAAGAAGATGATAACAAGAAGAAGTCTCTAGCTCTAAACTCCAAGGCCAAATAGTCTAGGCATGGCAGCATGAAGGCTATGCAAGCTGAGGAAACTTCAGAAGCAGATGAAGATTCTGAAGATAGCTCAGAAGATGACAATGATCTTGCTCTTTTAAGCAGAAAGATCAAGAGAATGTTGTAGAACAGAGGAAAGTTCAGAAAGAACCAACCTTCATCATCCAAATCAGGTAAGACAGGTAAAGAGTCTAACACTGATAAACTTATTTGCTTTGAATGTAAGCAACTAGGGCATATGAAGGCTGATTGCCCAAGACTAAAGAAAAACAACTTCAAGAAGAAGAAGTTTTTCAAAAAGAAGAAAGGTCTTATGGCAACATGGGAAGACCTTGATGAATCAACCTTAGAAGAAGAAGAAGACACTTCAGAAGAGGCAAATATGTGTCTCATGGCTAGTCTACCATCTTCAGACAGCTCTGAAGCTGAGGTATTTCCTCTTACTCTACAAGAAATGTATGATGATCTGGTGGAAAGTTCTCAAGAACTTTTCCAAGAGTATAAGAATCTATCCAAATCCCACACAGAAATGTGTAACAAATATGAGGCACTTGAGATAGAACATATTATGCTCAAGGAAAAAATTCTTGAGACTAAAAACTGCAGTTCACAAGCTGTGTCTGAAGAGAATGAGAAACTTTAGAAGCAGGTTGTGGAACTGACAAAAGATCTGGCCAAATTTGTCAAAGGAACTAAAAATCTGAATATAATGATTGGAAATCAAAGGCATTCCCTTGACAAAAGTGGACTAGGCTTTTGTGATCTTAACATGTCTGAACCTCCTACTATCTTAAATTTTTCTAAAGGCAAAAAGAAGGTTACTGGGTGTTCTCACTGTGGTAAGCCTGCACACAATATGGTTCAGTGCAAACACAAGAGAAAAACAAGGCCCAAAGCTAACAAGAAAGGACCCAAAAGAATATGGGTACCTAAAAACTTAATTACTCCTGTTGCAGATGTGTTTAACAGGACAAAGGAGACCCCACAAATGGTACCTGGACAGTGGGTGCTCGCGAAACATGACAGGAGAAAGGTCTTTGTTCCAAAACCTTAGACCTAGAGCTGGTGGAGTGGTCACCTTTGGTGGAAATCAGCAAGGGAAGATCATTGGAATAGGGACTGTAGGTATATCTCCTTCATCCCTTATTAAAAATGTACTCCTAGTGGAGGGACTACAGCATAATTTACTGAGCATAAGTCAATTATGTGATAGTGGTTATGTGGTATCCTTTACTAAGGAAGGATGCATAGTCAAAGACTCATATGAGCAAACCCTCTTTATTGCTAAGAGACACAACAATGTGTACAAAATTGATTTAGAGGATCTAGCAAGTCAAAATGTAAAATGTTTCATTTCTGTTGAAAATGAAAAACAGATTTGGCATCAAAGACTTGGGCATGCTAGCTTGAGATTAATCTCAAGATTGGAAAAACACAATCTTGTTAAAGGATTGCCCAAGCTTTCATACAAATCTGACATTTTATATGAAAGTTGTCTGAAAGGGAAACAAACAAGACACTCTTTTAAGAGTAAGGATGTTGTTTCAACTAGCAGACCACTAGAACTTTTACACATTGACTTGTTTGGTCCTATTAGAACGGAAAGTCTTAGTGGTAAGAAATATGGTTTAGTCATTGTTGATGACTATTCTAGATTTACATGGGTGTTATTCCTAAGAAGCAAGGATGAGACTTTTAGGAATTTCACAATATTCTGCAAGAAGGTACAGAATGAGAAAGGATTCTGTATTTCTGTTATCAGAAGTGATCATGGTGGAGAGTTTGAGAATGCAAACTTTCAAATGTTCTGTGATGAGAATGGGATCTCACACAATTTCTCTGTGGCTAGAACACCTCAACAGAATGGGGTTGTTGAGAGAAAGAACAGAAGTTTGCAAGAAATGGCAAGGACCATGCTCAACTCATGCAGGTTACCAAGATCCTTCTGGGCAGAAGTCGTTAGCACAACATGTTACCTTCAAAACAGAATATTGGTAAGACCAATTTTGAAAAAGACTCCCTATGAATTGTGGAAAGGAAGAAAACCCAACATATCATATTTCCACACCTTTGGATATGAATGTTTTGTACTCAACACCAAGGATGATCTTGGAAAATTTGATGCAAAGTCTGATAAAGGGTTCTTCATTGGATATTCTGAAACATCTAAAGCCTATAGAGTGTATAACTCTAGAACTTTAACTGTTGAAGAAACTATTCATGTTAAATTCAATGATAACAAAGAGACTGATAGGGAACTATCAAATCTAGAGGATGATTTTGCAGGAATGGAGCGGAATGACTACAGCAGCTTGAAGGATGAGCAGCTGTCTGAAGTACCTACTGTTACTGAACCTCTTCAGACAAATGTTGAGTCTCAGACAGAACAAATAGATGTGATACCTCCTCAGAAACCTGATTGGAAATACAAATCACATCATCCTAAAGAGCAAATCATTGGCAGCACTTCAGAAGGAGTTAAGACAAGATCAAAATTCAAGAATCTGAATTCTCTTGCTCTCCTGTCTGAAATAGAGCCAAGGAACATTGATGAAGCTCTGCATGATGAAGGGTGGATCCTAGCCATGCAAGAAGAGCTGAATTAGTTTGCTAGGAGTGATGTCTGGACCCTTGTTCCTAAACCCCATGGGAAAACTATTATTGGAACCAAATGGGTGTTCAGAAACAAGCTGTCTGAAGAAGGCAAGGTAGTGAGAAACAAGGCAAGATTAGTTGCTCAAGGATACAACCAGCAAGAAGGTATTGATTTCACTGAAACCTTTGCCCCAGTGGCCAGGTTAGAAGCAATTAGAATTCTTTTATCTTATGCTGTAAATAATGGCATCAAGCTATATCAAATGGATGTTAAAAGTGCCTTCCTCAATGGTCTCATTGAAGAAGTCTTTGTTAGACAACCCCCTGGTTTTGAAGATATTGCTTTTCCTGAACATGTTTTCAAACTCAAAAAGGCTCTCTATGGTCTGAAACAAGCCCCAAGAGCTTGGTATGACAGATTGAGCAGTTTTCTAATCTCAAATGGTTTTGAAAGAGGAAAAGTGGACACAACTCTTTTTAGAAAACAGTCTAACAAAGATCTTATACTTGTTCAGATATATGTTGATGACATTATCTTTGGTTCAACTGACTCTTCATTATGCAAGGAGTTTTCAGAGTTAATGCAATCAGAGTTTGAAATGAGTTTAATGGGTGAACTAAAATTTTTCTTAGGACTTCAGATTAAGCAAGATTCTGACTGTATATGGATCCATCAAGAAAAATATACAAAGGAAATGCTTAAGAAGTTTAACTTACATGATTGCAAACCCATGTCAACTCCAATGCATCCCTCTGCATCTTTAAATAAAGATGAGAAGGAAGAACCAGTGAATCAAACTTTGTATAGAGGAATGATTGGATCATTATTATATCTAACAGCAAGCAGACCTGACATAATGTTCAGTGTATGTCTATGTGCTAGATTTCAATCTGATCCAAGGAGTACTCACTACAAAGTTGTAAAAAGAATTTTCAGATATCTTAAAGGTACTACTAATCTTGGTCTGTGCTATAAGAAAAGTAAGGATTGCAGGTTAATAGGTTACTGTGATGCTGATTTTGCTGGAGATAGAATTGAAAGAAAAAGCACCAGTGGTGGATGTCATTTCTTTGGAGAAAATATGATTAGCTGGTCAAGCAAAAGGCAAAGCACAATTGCCTTATCAACAGTTGAAGCATAATACATCTCAGCAGCCAGTTGTTGCTCACAACTGTTATGGGTGAAGTATCAGTTAGAAGATTTTAACATTACTATATCTGCTATACCTGTTTTGTGTGATAATACAAGTGCTATTAATTTGTCTAAAAATCTCATTCAACATTCTAGGGCTAAACATATAGAAATAAAACATCATTTCATTAGAGACTATGTTCAGAAAGGTGTTTTTGATATTCAGTTTATTGATACAGAGCATCAATGGGCTGATATATTCACAAAACCTCTGACTGAAGATAGATTTAAGTTCATTAGAGATAATCTGAACATACATGAATTTTGATTATGTGTGAATTGATCTGTTGAAAATGATGTGTCTGAAATTTCAGCTTGTCTGAAACAAGTGACTTGTCTAAAATTTTGGGTTGTTTGAAATCTATATGGGTGTCTGAAATCTGTCACTTGTCTGAAGTAAACAAATGACGTGGCTTTCTGAAACGGTTTAATTCCATTTATTTTGTCTCTTCCACTTCGCACGTTTTCCTATGTTTGCTCAGCCAGTACATGCCATCATTACTTCATGGGTCTATAAATACAGAAGCTAGTGGGTCAGAGAACTTCACTGTTCACTATTCTGTATTCACCTCTTGAGATCCTTCTTCTACAAGCAGTTTATTTCTCTCTCAAGTTCTTCAGAAAACTCATCAATGGCTCCTAAGAAATCTGCTGGAAGCAACATCGTGAAGACTAAGGGTGTAGTCCTGGAGGATCTTCAATCTCTGGGAATGGACTTATTTGCTGAGTTCGATGCAGCTGGGTGGACTCCGTATTTCAACCACAACTTGACACAGTGGCATGAGCAGAGTGTACTGGATTTCTGGGCTACTGCTAGAAGAATACCCAATCCTCAGGGTATCTACACTAGCATCAAGGCCAAGGTATGTGGTGTCCCTGTCTTTGTTGATGAAGATATCCTTGCTCACATCTGTGAGGTCAGGACTGAAGGAGTTGTATTCACTCCTGGCTGGGAAGCAAGAAATGGTGGACAGAAGCAGTTCATAGAGTTTCTGTATGGCACCTCTGAACCAGTAAGCTTGGATGCAAAGCATATGTCAGACAAGGCTAGGGTTTTGCATGCCATCTTAGGGTGCTCTGTAATCCCTAAGAGTGGAAGCAGAAACCATGTTTCTGAGTTGGAGAGATTTTGTCTGATTCACCTACTGCAGAAGAAGAAGGTGAACCTCCCCAACATCATAATGTACCACATGCAGAAGCGTCTCAGAGACTCTGCTGGGAGCTTCCCTCACAATACCATCATCACCAAGATCTTGCTGCATTTCAAAGTCCCCATTGAGAGGCTTTTTGATCGCCTTTCACAACCTGTGTTTGGTGAATCAAACCTCAAGAGCATGGGAGTGAAGCTGACTCCAAGACCTCTCTCTCCGTCCATGAAGGAGAGCCTTCTTCTTGAGAAAGCTGCTAGAAGGAAGACAACAATGGAGGTTCTTGAGAATGAACTTCGAGGAGACATAAGGAGGCATGAGTTCAAGCCATCAAAACCCTCTCCTCAAGCAAAATTGAAGAAGCTACCTGTAAGGAGTGCTGCTAAAGTAGCATCTGCATCTGTGCAGAGTCAGGTGTCTGAACCTGTACAGAAGGCATCACAAAGGCCATCTGAAATTGTGGTTATACATAACCGCCACTAGACTACCGCCGGGAAATCCCGTTTTTCTTGTAGTGTGGCATGACCTAAAAATCTGATTAAAGACATATTTAATATAATAAGATCTTTGAGTAGTCTTAAATATAGGCTTATATAGGTTCATATATTTACATAAGACAATATACTTATATATTAAAATGAGCTAGTAAGTATATAATTTTAAGACATTATAATAAAAATAACATATAATAATAATTTTATTACTAACCAAAATATTTACTATATTATTTACGTGAACTTAAATAGGTCAGCTTGATAGGTTTTGTGGATGACTCACAACCTAACTTGTTTAACTAAATAGAATTTCAAAAAAGTCTTGACTTGATTTATTTAATAAATCGGCCTGATTTGGCCTAGGCTGATACAGACTAGGTCATAATTAAGGCCCTAATTATGCAGGGTAATTTAATTTCAACTTGTGGCTATTGAATATCAACAACCTAACTTTGATAGGGCAGGGACATGTTTTGGGTGCAAGTACCCATCTTGTCTCTGAATCCTCCTCGATATAAAAGTTAATTAATTTTAATTATAATGATATTTGAAAAAAAAAAAGTTAAGCTTGCATATTTTATTAAAAATATAATTTATATATAAAATTTTTTATTTTTTAAGATTTTCAATATCTAATTTTATATATTATTTAAATTAAAATATATTTGATATATAATTTATTTTAAAATATGTATATAAATTAATAAAATTAAAAAGAAAAATAAAAAAATGGAGTAGAGAACCCACAAATTTTCCCAAACTGTTAGGGATGAGGTTGATGTTATAATTTCATCCCCAACTTTTATAAACCCGCCCTATCTTTTATTGAGACGGAGTTGGGCAGGGTCCATTAGTATGTTTAACCCTGATGAACGGTTTAATGACTTAATCTATTTTCACTTTTATTTATCAAATTCTTTTAAAAAATATATTTTGAGATGATATTGCTTTTTAGAAAAAAAACTGAGACCATGATATTGCTTTGTCGTTAGCGCTAATAGAAAAATAAAATACCATATATAGAGATCAAGTAATTGAACGGTGGCCAATAAAGCAATGATCTGATTTCATTATTCATTCAAATTTTAAATCATTGATTGTGAGAATTATTATTGTTTTTTAAGTTCAATGTGCCGTTTAATTCATTAGGATAAAAGATCGAATCTTAATTAAAAGCAAAAATTAGCTCAGTAATATTCTAGAGGATCCCAGCATTGATGAATTGCAATCAATTTAGTTTCTTAAAATTAGTTTATAAAATAATTTGAAGAGCTGCTTTTATAAATAAAATGTTTTATTCATAACATTATTATAAATAAATAGAAAAATTATAAAGTATTTTTCAAAACATCCCAAAATTTTTTTAAAATTTTAGTTTTTAAAAATAAAAAAAATAGTGCCTGAGAGGTTTAAAATCCCAAAATGGTCCCTGAGAGATTGCTGCGTCATGCAAAATGGTCCTTGTAGTGCAAAATTTAAGGACTAATTTGTATGATTTTTAATGTCTCAGGGACTAATTTGCTTATTTTTTAGGAACGATTTTGCACTACAAGGACTATTTTGCATGATGGAGTAATCTCTTAGGGACCACTTTAAGATTTTGAATCTTTCGGGAACTAAACTGCACAATCAGAAATCTTTCAGGGGACTAATTTCCTAGTTTAGTCTAAAAAAATAATTATACTTTTTAAATTATTTTAAAAATTATTTGTCAAATAGTTTTTTTAGTTTTCAATTTTAAAAACAAATAACTCTTTTTTAAAATTAGAAACAAACAAGCCACTTTAGGGTGTTTTTTTAAGATAATATATCGGGCATTAGTGTGACTTGACCCATCTCAAAATACCGCTTCTAGTATTTAATTAATTTGATTTGATTTAGTTATTGAAATTTTTTTTAATAAATCCAAACCAAAAATCTTATTTCGATTATGTTGGCTTGATTCATAATATTGTTGAATCTCAAGACTTAATAATCTTAAGACCCTTTATAACCAATATTTGATTATAACAAATTAAGTGTATTTATTATAGAAAATCTAACTTGTGCACTTTGAATATTTCAAATGATGATATTAGAATTGTTCATATGATTGGAACTGTTTGAAGCATCTTAACCATTCGAATTCTACCATATGTTCAAGAGCTCAACCTTCTGAAGCAAAGTATGTCTAAGGAGATAATTAAATTTTAGACTCTGCCAAAGTCAAAGTTGATCTGCCTCACATAAGGAGTCTTTGATGAAGATAGGAAGACAAAAGACAACCTTCTGGAAAGCTTTTAAAAGTGAAGGACTAAAATGGAAACATGTTCTGCAACTCTGTGGAAAGTTCATAATAGCGTTGCTTTCCTCATACCCAGATGTTCATAATAGAGTGAAGACCCTTGAAGCCTATAAATATTTGGAGCTCATTCCAGATCAAAAGAACAACGCATAATTTTTCAAGAGCCCATATATATGCTGTAAAAAATCTATGGGAATACTCTGATATTCTTTGTACAACAAACTTTCATATTCTATATTCATTTACAGTTCTCCTTTGTACGCACAAGAACTTATATATCCAAAGTTCAAGTTCAAATCCTTCTATACACTTTTTTAGAAGTTGTTGAGCCTGAAGAGGGTTAGGCTGAAAAGAATATTTGTATTTGGTTGATTGAGCCTGAAGAGGCTTGTAGCAAAAGAATACTTGTAATCTTGTAAGATTAGTGGATAAATCCAATAACGTATTTGTGTTGGGACTAGACGTAACTCACAGTAGTAGTAAGTGAACCAGGATAAATCATCTTGTTAAGTTCTCTAAACTCTATCCCTGTGAATTTGTTTATATGCTAACTCTAAGGGGTTTAATAGTATTTGTGAGACTTAACATTATTTTGAAAAACAATTTTTCATAAGAAAACATCTTGTCTAAAGTTTCTGATAAGAGAGCACACTTTCATACAACCCTTTTAAAACCTATCTGAAAGCTTCCTCGACCAGATTTTTGTAATTTCCATCAAAAATGAAAAGTTTTCCATAAACACAATTGAACCTCCCTTCTTGTGTTTACCCATATTTCTACAATTATTACGTTGAGATAAAAAAACTAAAGAATTAAATATGTTTTTTTTACGTAAATTAAATATGTTTTTAGTTTTTCAAAAAATAATGAAAATTTGATTTTGGTGACTCTTTATTTTATCTTTTTCTTTGATTTTGATTTTGAACACTCTTTTATTTTTCTCTTTGGTTTTGGTCCTCTATATTTTAAAAACACGTGTTTTTAGTTCTCATTATTATGTATTTTCTATTAAGTCACATTTATAACTCTCCAGCTTTTCTCAAGTAAAACTCCACATAAAGTTTCTTACAAATTTTCTCTAAAATTATCCTTAGTAAATTTTCTAAAAACGCACCATTTTTATAAGAATATGATTTACATATAATTTTATATATATTTTTTAATAAACATAAAATCACTTTTTTATAATTAAAAAAATAAAAAATAAGTAAATCAATATTTTGAGAATACGATTTTTAATATTTTATAATAAAAATAATTAATCTTACAGTTATACCCGATTTTCATAAAAAAATATTTTAATAAATTATTTTTCAATTTTAAAATCGTGCCTCCAGGTAATAACTATATTAAATTAGTAATTTTTTAAAAATATATTAGTGTGATAAATTCCAAAGGAATTACACCACTCTAAAAAAAAGCCTAATAGACTCCTAATTGGAATTACATCACTATGATAAAAAAGACTCATAGACTAGCTCCTAGTCCTACACTATTTTTTCTAAATTTGCACAGCTAATTCTAACCTTTCATTTTTTTTCGGGTGTGTATATACATCCCCCTCAAACTTATTTCAACAAATAGGAATGTCACCGGGACGGGACGGATATTATACTACCTACATTCATACCCGCTAAAATTAACATATACCCATATTGGTGGTAGTGGGTATCACGAATACCCATTAATATTTAAAAATTCAAAATTTATAGAAAAAAAGAGAAAAAATGTCATATAATATATCATAATATCATATAATATCAATATTATATAATATAAATTAATATTATATAATATCATTATGTGTTAATATATTAAAAATATCATTATAAAGTAGTAAAAAATAATTTTATATCATCATAAAATAATAAAAAAATTAATATTTTAATACATTCAATAAAAAATATACTTTAATTAATATACGGATACCCACAAGTCAGGTATTATAATATTCATCCCATCCATTTGATAAATATATTACATCCCTATCAACCAGGAACACATATTCCCTTTCTTCTTCTTCATATTTTAAACAAAAAATGTGCTTCGTCCTTCAACTGTGCAAAAGCTAATTTTATCATGTGGAAAGACCCACATGTTGAAATTATAGCACGTTGCGGGTCACTTCCGAACTAAGTCATTTACAGCTTTTAGTTTCATGCCTCAATGGTGTGATTTGCTGGCCAAAGCGTGACCAAGAAATCTTCGGATTATATATAAACACAAAATATCAGTACCGTAATGTCCCTGTAATTTCTCTGTTGCTGGTAGTTTCAAATCCAAAAGGATCTAGCTAGGTAGAAAATGTGCATGAATATGCATGCTTGAAGTTGCACAATAATGACAGCATGCCTCAAAGGTCATGTCACGCTTAATTTAAATGTTAAATTTTGATATGGTTTATGATAAATTAAACTAAGTGTAACAGAGTAATAGAGAAATGTGGTATTATAATATATATACTATCTGGAATTCGTTCCCTGAAGGAGCACAAAAAAATATGCTTTTTGCATTGGTTAAGATTGTGTGGAGAGTAATTTATTTTTATGCTTAGCGCCTAAAAGGCTTAGGTATGATTTCGACCAGTTACATGCTTTAGAGAATCTTGGTCTCCCACATCTTCAATTAAAAGCACGCTTTAGCATCTTCATGTACCATTCTTATTTTCGGTGCTTTAATTAATTTGTGAAAAGATAAGTGTGTGAGTTAAGGGTGTGGTGGTCAAAGTTGAAACTTTCTATATCAACTTTGAATGAATATCTCAATTCAATGGCGTTAAAAAGTAATAATCACAAATTCATTTGCTTTGTAAAATTACGAAAGCAAAATAAAAGAGCATTAAGGTTAAAGGTCGAATTGAGAGAGTATAATCAATATATAGAAATTTTAATGGTTAGAGAGTACGTCTCACGTTAATTACGTACTCTCACGTTAATTAAAAATAAAGACGGTTAAGAAGTGGATTATGATCCCAAACGAATTTTACCTACAAGATTAGAAGTTCGAATATGGAGTCATTGCTTTTGAGAGAATTTTACCTAACCACCACTCTCGACGTGAGGATTAAACCCACAACTTATCCGTGGAAATTTCTGGTCAAAGAAAAAAAAATGTCAAATAAAAATTTATAAAGCTAAAACAATCCTCATCCTATTATTAGTTTTTATCAATGATATGAAAACCGGATCGGCCGGTTCGACCCGGAACCGGTCTAGTGACCGATCCTTTCAACTAAGAAAACCGGAGGATCTCAGAACCGGTGAAGAATCGATATCAGAACACCGGTTGAACCAGTCATTTAAAAAAAATCAATTTTTAATTTTTTATTTAATCTAAAATATTTTTAAAATAAAAAATGATATATAATTAAGAATTGCATATAGATATCTATTATTTTACTAATTATTATTAATTTTTTGGTCTTATAAACCTTATAATAAGGTTATTTATACTGATTTACAATTTTATATATCTTAATTTCTTATAATTTTGTGTTATTTTATTAATTAAAATGATATATAATATTAAAAAATATATTTAATTATAATTGGTTCGACCATTGTTGAACCATTGAACCGTGAATCAGTGTCATTATCGGTTTAATTACTGGTCCGATTTTTAAAACATTAATTTTTAGATTAAGTTAAACACATCTAAAAATAAAGATAAAAATAAAAATAAAAATAAAAATAAAGACCAAAATCTAAGAGCTAGCACAACCTAAACCTATACTCCTCATTTTGCCAACCATCCAAAAGACGAGAGGTTGTTGAAGAAGCATCCTATAATTCTACTGATTGAGTTATGCTAGGGTACTTTCCTACCTATAATATTTCCCACCATTAGGGGTAGAAATAAGTCAGGCCGTTTGACAGGGGCCTACGGTTCAGCCTATCTAAGGTCTAGTTTGGCTCGGCTCATTTAATAAAGAGGTCAGGTCTAGGCTTTTGAAAAAGCCTTTTTAATTAAATAGGTCAGGCTCAGGCTTTTAAAAAGCCTATTTGGCTTGACAGACTAGCCTATTATAAATAATATTATTTTAAATAAACACAGGGGCGTAGCCAGAAATTTTTCTTTGGGGGGCCGGAATAAAATATCAAAAGGGTTAAATATGTTTTTGGTCCCTCATTTATTTTTTTATTGGTTTTGGTCCTCCATTTTTTAAAATCACATGTTTTTAGTCCTCCTTATTAATTGTACTCTGTTAAGTCACTTTCACAGTTTCACTACGATTTTTCCCGAGTAAAAATTTACAGGAATTTCTTGCGATTCTTTTTTTTAGAAAATTAATGTGTAGTAAATTCTCAAAAAGACTACAATTTTTTTTACATAAAAATGCTGTTATAAAATTTCTTTGCTTTCTTATAAAAAAATATATAGTAAATTTCCTGCAAATTTTAGAATCTAAATGAAATTTCTTTTAAATTTTGAAATCTGTAGGAAATTTCGAAAGAAAATACATAGAAAAATCTACAAGAAATATTAATAAATCATCACTTAGCGAAATATAACTAACGACGGGGACTAAAATCATGTGATTTTGAAAAATGGAGGACCAAAACCAAATTTCGCTATATTTTAAGGGACTAAAAACATATTTAACCTTATTAAATATTATGATAAAAATATTAAATAATTTCAGTTAAGAAAAGTAAATTTTATTTAAATGAAACTTTTTGTTCCTTCATCTGCATGAAATTTCTCAACACGTTGATAAATTTGTTCAATATCAAATGATTTTAAAAAGTCTTTGGGATCTAAAGTTAAACCGGATATAAGAAGTTCAACTTTCTTTTCATTAAATCTTTTATTTAATTCAGATAATTGCAAATCAAATTTTTAGTTTTTTTTCTCATGTAATTCTAAAAATTATTCAAATCAAACAAAATCTTTTTTAATGTTATATTATGTCGTTACCTAATGATATTTTCTCTCTTCTTTCCTGTTTTTTGAAATGCTCGTATGTTTCCCCTTTTAATCTTTTTTTTTTTTATAAACTAATATTTCCAATAAAATTTTATGGATAATTTTGAATATTATCTGATCTTCTCTAAATCAGAAAAAATAACCAATATAAAAAATGAAATAATAAAAAGTTCAAACTTTTTTTTGACAAAATAAAGATAAATATCAAGAGTCGTAAAGAAGTACTTAATACTACAAAATCTACAAAATTTTTAGGGGGGGCCGAAGTAATAGTTCATGAAATATATTATACGGAACCTATATAGTTAATAAAAAATTTGAAAATTTTTAGGGGTCGTAGCCCTTGCCAGCCCCCCTTGGCTACGCCCCTGAATAAACATATAAATATTTTATATATAATAAATAGTATAACAATATATAATTTTTTAAATTCTCCTGTGGCCTATTTAGAGATAGACTTATTTTCCTATTTAAACGTATACGTTAGTGACATATTTACATTATAAAAAAGTAAGTATTAATTTGTAAGTGCACTGACCTATTTAGAGATAGATTTATTGACCTGTTTAAAGGTCATAATATGAAATAGGCTTTTAAACAGGCTAATAGGCTAAACCAGACTTTGAAACAGGCCAGACCAGACCTAAAAAAAGGCCTATGATAGGTAACATGTCAGGCTTGGGCAACAAAAATATAATGCAGACCAGACTTAGGCCCTGCAAAGCCTAGCTCGGCTCGGCCTACTTCCACCCCTACCCACCTAACAAGCAATTTGATGACACGACTACAAGGAACCAGACGAAAAGTGACATTTAATCAAAATCCTCTCAATTAATTGATAGATTGAGTTTGTTTCAATATATAAAATCATATTTTTGAAAATATTATTCTCGAAATTTTATTATCAGAAATATTGTTTTTGGATAAAATTTATATGTACGTTTAGTATGTATTTAATATTTTCTGAAATATTTTTAAAAATTATTTAATTTTAAAAATTTAGAAAAAGTTAAAATAGAAAAAATGGGTAAATCATGGCTAAAATACATTCTCGGGAATCAATAATACCCAATTTTTCTTTAAAATTTGAATCAAACATTGGAATATCATTTTTCCAACTTTACTTTTCCCGAAAATATTTTTACATACCTTAAAACAAACACATTTTATAAATTAAATGGAGCTAGCTCATTTTACATTTGACAAATTCTTTCATTTGGACTACCACTACTTAGATATCCTAATAACTTCAAAATGGTAACCTAACACCTGCTAAAAAAAGGGCAATCAATATTCACAAAAAAAAAATTATACATTTAAATTATATTAAGTACTTTTCTATATCTAACTGATTGTGTCTTTGAATTTTTTATATAGATTAGGTTTTATTGAAAAGGTCATCTAAATTTCCAAACATCCAAATCGGTCCAACACATGTACAAATATAAGTTTTGGTCAATTTTTTCCCCCTCCATAGTGGTTTTGTTGTTATTATTAAATAAAAATGAACTATAGGTATGTAATTTGGAGATAGGATCAATTTTTTTGTTTATAAAAACTTAAGGTACCCAGTCCAGTGAGGGAAAGCCTCCAGGATCAAAAAGCATTTACATAAATATATACATTTACCTCACCCCAAAGATAAGGATCAATTGATACCATATGTCAAACTTAATTATATATTTACACAACTTAATAACTTTTTATAGAATATGAAATCATCCAATCCAATCATTATTGGGTTGTATGATATTATCTTCAAGATTTTGAAAATCAAATTTCAAATAATTTGAACATTTGTAGGTATGTTATCTCTTTTGGTGTCCACAGGTATCCCCTATTAATAGGGATAATCTTGTTCGGGGCTTAGTCATAGTTAAGGTTCATCACTCATCCCTAATAGTGTGTTTAGTGGAGATTGAACCTGAGAGCTTTTCCCACAATTTTAGTTTGTGTTGACAATTGAACCACACTCTTTAGTGTGTGTGTATATATATATATATTATCTAAAAGAGAATTTTTACTTATATTTTCAAAATATATTATACGTTAAAATAAATCAGTGTAATTAATTAAGTATTAATTATTTTTTTCATGTAAATATTTATAAATTTAATTTCTTTGATAAGGATTTTTAATTAATCCAATGATTGGATTGGATAATTCACATTTATTGTACAAAAATTTATGGGTTAAATATGTTTTTAGTCCCTCAAAATATGGTGAAATTTGGTTTTGGTCCCTCATTTATTTTTTTCACTGGTTTTGGTCCTCCATTTTTTTAAAATCACATGATTTTAGTCCTCATTGTTAGTTATATTCCGCTAAAGTGATGACATAGTAATATTTCTTGTAATTTTTTATGGATTTTCCTTTGAATTTTCCTACAGATTTTAAAATTCAAAAGGAAATTTTGTTTAGATTCTAAAGTTTGAGGGAATTTTACTATAGAAATTTTTATAACAAAGCAAAGAAATTTTATAGCAGCATTTTTATGTAAATTTTCTAGAGAAAAAATCGCAAAAAAATTCCTGTAAATTTTTACCTGAAAAAATCATAATGGAGCTGTGAAAGTAACTTAACAGAATACAGTTAATAAGGAGAACTAAAAGTATGTGATTTAAAAAATGTATGACCAAAACCAATAAAAAAATAAATGAGGGACCAAAACCATATTTTATCATATTTTGAGAGACCAAAAATATATTTAACCCAAAATTTATTACGGTGTAATTATACAAATTTAAGACCTCATTTCATCGGATTCCATGTAATTTGTTTTCTTTTTTTTTTATTTGATTGAGGGCTTAAAGCCCAAACAAACTAGAGAGGGGTTCTGCGATAGAAAGAGAACACATTTCATCTTCACAAATAATAGCTATTCACGGGACCCACATGCTTATGCATATGGTAAAATGAGTAAGGATGACTCCATTCAAGCGTCTAGCTTGCACAAAAATAACCAAAATACCATTAGTGGCATAGAAAAGTTGAGTAGAATGTTGACATGTGGCGAAGTACGTTAAACAATTTTAATATAGGATAGATTATTATGTCCATAAAATTCAATTTTGACTCTAAAATTAACTCATATTAATTTTTTATTTGAACCACATGTATTTTCTATTGGAGATAATGCTATTCCAGCTAGGAATATCCACATCTTGGTGAGACTGACTCTTCTGGCAGAAAATTTTCTTTCCACAAAACTCAAACTCAAAACCTTACTCAAGAAAAATCAAGCATATTCCAATTGAATCAACCCTGTTAGTAAACTTATCATTTTTAGAAGATGAAATGACAATTTTCAAAAGTTTTGACGGGGTAAAGAACAATTAATATTTATCTATCTAGTTTTGGAAAAGAAACTCACCTTTATATATATAAAGGAAATCTTGTGAAGAATTTAATTAAATGTCTAGGAACAGCAATTAAATTTACAAGCAAATGCAAGTGACCACTCATATAGTAAGAGTGTCTTTTATGAGTTGGCATTTATCATTCTTATATGATAGTAATTATTGAGTTAGATGCACGTACGCCTTTTGAGTATTTTGATTTAAGATATCTTTAGTCTTTCAAGTTTTTTATAAAAACTTATATACTTATTTTCTAAAACAATGTCAAATTATGTAAATTGTCGTATATTTCATTATTTTTTTGTTGTATATATTATGTGTTCTTATTATAAATCATTGTCCGTATGATTTACAGTTTGGTATAATTGATTTTGATAGATTTATAGAATTAAATGCATGAAATCAATGATACATAATTTATGAAATATATTAGTCGTAAATAATTTAAAATTAATATTTTAGAATTGATTCTCACTCTTCCTAATTACTTACTAAATAAGTATCTAATTTTTCTGGATATATAGATTTTTTGTTCAGCTAATTAGTGACAGAGGAGGAGACGGTGCAAATAATTAAGGGCTAGGTGGACCCAAATCACTTGGTGAGCCCTATGTCTATTCTTAATTAGTTGTTATTCATAAGAGGAAACATAAACTCTGCCTTGTAATTGTAAATTCTTTAAGAAACATGATCTCCTTAAACGCCATAATGTTGTGTAAAAAAGAAACAACCTAATTACTTCTGACTCATCGGACTGATTAGTGCTGAATATCTCTTTTTAATTGTTCAACTGATCTTTCTTTTTTCCTTTTTCATGGTACTGCATAGTGCATACAAAGCGCATACAACCCTGTTTAATATATAGTATAATTAACTGTTTCTATACAAAATTCTAAAACAATAAAATAAAATGAATAAAAGGTGGTAATTGTAAATAAAACTAAAAGAAAAAAAATGAAAATGGTAACTAAACGGCTTTACCAAAATTGGCATAGATTCAGCAAAAGATATGCCATCACTCAAAGCTTTAAATTTCTTCCATAGTGACACATGATTTATAAAAGGAGATACAGAGCTGTTGTATAGGTTCTATTTAAGCTAAACACAATTAATAAAAGTTCCAAATATGGTAGCATTAGCATACCCGGCCCTAGGGTGTTCATGGGACGGGTTGGGACGGGTTTTACCTGTCCCTAACCCAGCCCTAATTTTTTACCGGGTCTAAGTAGTACAGAATCGGGTTGACCCGATATATAAGCTAAATATAATCATTAAATGATCATATAACAATGTTCAAAAGAAAATAGTTCATACAATTAATAAATATATTGTATATAATAAAATATCTCTTAATGTATGCAATATTTTTTACTTTTTTATTACTAAACCAAGAATAACATTATATCACTATATAATTTTATGCAAAGAATGTATTTTTAAAGGTAAACAAAGGAAACTTAGACTCAAAAATCTCATCTAAAATGAAAAACAATAAGGTTAGAACTTTACATAATAGAAAATAATAAGTAATAAATATTATATTTATATATAAAGGACGGGCCGGGTAACCCGAACCCATCCTCAACCCAATGCCAGGTCAAAAAATGAGACCCGATGAGACCCAATTTGATTTTATTCTTTCTTATAGGACATGAATAGACCCGGCCCGAGTGGGACGGGTTGGGATGGGCAAAAGGAACGGATCGGGTCTTGAACACCCCTACCCGGCCCAAACGAAATCATCTATTTCTTAGTGAGAAATGATAGTCATACAACTCTACAACAATACAACAAAGAGAGATAAAGAGAGAAATGAGTGAGAAGAAAGAGAAATGTGGAATGTGACAGGTGATGTAATGGAGAAATATAAAGAGAAAAAGTGTGTTGTATGAATTGTTATATATTTTGATTGTATGAATTTATTATCTCTTTCTTAGTCAATAAGCTATGAGCATAGGCTACCAACATGCTTCTATTTTTTTTATTAATTATGATCAAATCTGTAGTAAAATATTGTTAGGGAAAGAAATTAATGGGTTGTACGTGGTGGATTAGCATTGGTTGGATCTATAATATATAGAGTGGCCTTCTTGACTTATACGGTGGAACATCCTAACAATAATAAAGGAGCAAGGAGGTATAGCGTCAACGTCTTCCAATGTATGCACTATAAAGAAAGATTCACATAATAATGCGACTACTGAAACTAATTTTGGAAATTGACAGCTACACCACCATATCTCTTTCGCCTTCATGCTTAGTTTTTTAAAACATAATAACTACCAAGTATACCATAGGTACTTTAGAGTACAATCTACAATATCTACAATATAATTAAAAATATAATATGTGTTTAAAATTTAAAAATCAATTTAGTTATAATTAATAGATATCTCAGTTTATTTAATTCAAATAAATTGAAGTTAATTAAAACTCAGGAAAATAAATATATATTCTTTAATTAAATAACTATTTAAGAATTCATAAAAAAAAACTATTTAAAAAGTCATTAATTTTGATTTGATTTCGATTTAAAATAAAAACATAAGACACATGTCATAATAGAGAAAAGACATGTGATTTTATGAAAAAGATATATAATTAAATTTTATGTAATTAGCTTTTGTTTCTTTGTTAACCCCTCTTATATATAAAAAAGGATAAATAATAATTAATTTTAAAGGACAAATCTTCTCTGAACTTTCCTTTCTTCCTAGAGATGAAAGCTAACTTGTCTTCAACATTTTAATCTTCATCTCCCTAAGATGGTTAATCATATATAGTTTGAAGTGTCTTTAGTTTGCACGTGGACCTTGTTAAATAATTCGAGCTACTCATATAGATTTAAAAACATAACATTTCATCGAACTTCAAAGATTGATAAAGATCTTTCTCACTTTGTAGTTAGCTAGAATTCCCATGATGACGAATAGACATCATGTTTAAAAATGGTGTTTCCAAAGTCATCATCCTAAGAAGTTAGGCCGGGATTTTTCCTTCCCTTCAACTCAATGCTTTGAAATTGGTCTAGATGATGATAAACTTAACACAACTTGATAATTTTTCTTCCTTATTGTTCTTGAGTCGCCTCTTTTGACAAACCCTTCATATATATGGTCTTGATTTCCCTATACAAATTTTCTTTATCTTAGTCAGAATCTCAGGTGTTTAGGCATTTTGGAATTTCCTATCATGTCGAGACGAGCCCTTTTAGGGTGAGAGGTTCTTCACCAAGATAAACAAGCTTTTTCAATGAGGATTTGGTCCTTCCTTTCGCCATTGGAAGGATGAGATCTCCAACTTTGCCTAATGTTATCTTAGGAAGGAGGGATTGTAGTTCATTGTATTTCAACGTATTGCCTAGTTTCCCTTTGTGGTTCAGGTTTTTTTTTCGTGTTATTAAGATAGACGCATTCCTTTATGCCATAGGTACCCATATCCATAATGGAATTTTCAATATAAGAACTTATCTCTTTATGCATTTTTTTTTTAGGGGAGGGGATCGTTGGGTATCTTGAAGCTCGGTGTGCATTACCCCTTGTAGTATCCATGAGTGTAGTACGTTCAATATTTAGGAATGGCAAAGAGATGTGTCTTGGAGTTTGGATTTTTGTTGAAGGAGAGCGAGTTTAAAATTATGAAACTCAATCTTATCACCGCAGATTCCTTTTGAATTTAGCAAAACACACATAAGATTCCCTCTAATTTACTTTTTATGTTTTATTTAATTTTAATAATTTAAATACATATTTTTTAATAAGTTTAGTCATATATATCTAATACTTTCTAATTCGAATAATATATAAAAATATACATTCTTAAAAATAAGAAACTTAATAATTATATCATTTTAAAGGAATATGTAAGCTTGTCTTTACCTATTTAACTATTATTATAATTAAAATTATTTAATTACTACATCGGAGCGGTTCGGGGTGGGTTCGAGGCGAGTACTTGTATCCCTAAACTTACCTCTGCTGCTGTCACAATCGAGCCAGTGATGGATTTCCCTTAAACCCGGTAAAAGCGGATTTTCCCCATCAAAGACTCACGGGTTCAAGTTTAATTGTCGTCCATACCTGTATTTATTGTATTCTCCTCAAGGTGGCTTCAAATTCTTAATCACTACATTTCCCATCTCTGTTCCAAGACTCCTTATTCCACTTCTTGGACCTATCTCATTCAGTGTTACAATTATACTTACGCAACTACTCAAAATGCATGATCTAGTTTAATATCTAGCTAACAACTTTTCCACGGTTTCCAACTTATATATTCATCTCCGTAGGGGTCATGAACGGTCCAATTAAGTTGGAGTCCATTGATGGCAAGGTAAAGGTTAACATCTCGACTTAAGTTAATTTCCAACACAAAAAAGATTCATTATGAAAGTAAGATAGGTAATCTCAAAGGGCTTGTCTCTGGTCTTTAATTTGGTGAATACGTGTCAAAGAAACTTGAACTTTAGTTGTGTTTTGCTAGTGGAAAATCACAACAAGAATTGGTTGGCATGCACACAATCCAATTGTTTATGAGCATTGGAAGCAACATGGAGTACTAAAGCAACTCTTTTCAATATCACTGAGAATACCCGATAGAGTATAACATTAACGTACAGTATCTTAAACTGTGCCAAAGTATATGGCCTTAGCCACTAGGTCTGTTGTGAACAGGTTTTAATCAAGATCACATGCTCTTAGTCTTAGGAATGTTTGTGAGTAGGTTTGATTTGTGTTTAGGGCAAAATAAAATCTAAGTCGATCATATGCAATTGATTTGATTTTGTTCAACTTTTGAAAAACTTTCTGGTATCTGCATTAAGATCAAGTTGATTTTAGTTTGGTTCATCAATTTAAGATTACAAAATTAAAATACTTTTCAAGTTTTTATCCTCACATATTATCTCTTTATATAAAATTTTATTTATATTAATGGAAGGTAAAAGGTTTTAGACAATGATTAAATTAATTTCAAACATTGATTACTTTTAATCAATATTTTTTTTTACAGTTATATAACTTTGCATATCTCATTTAAATCGTTGCTCAAAATATCATAACAAAATTTGATAGTAAATATGACTAAAAACACTTAGTAATACTAAATAAGATCATAAGAAGGTTAAAATAAATGGAAAATGAATAAATATATATAAAAAAGAGTTTTGAGTACTATTTACCTAAAATATATAAAAATTACTATTTTCGTTTATATTTATATGTTTCATTATAAGAAAACACACATATTAATTAATGTAATAAATGCATATTGCTTTACATTATATTTACTATATTTTAATATATTTTTTATCTTTCTATTGTAATCATTAATTTATTTCTCTAACAGTAATGGACCGTTCCAGCTTAACCAATGGTTTTGAGTTCAAACCCTAGTTATGCAACTATGTTAAATACTTGGAGGGAGAGCTTTACCACCTATATGGTCCTATTCGATTCGAACAAAATTATCTCCCATGGAATATACATATGGTGTTGCAAAAAAATAGAAATCATTAATTTATTCCACTTATATCTCTTTTATTAAGATAAAAATAAAAAATAATTAATATTCTCTTAAATTTCTAAATGGAATAAATAAATAAAAATAAAAAAATTCTCCAAATGGAATTGATACTTAGAAACAGGGCAGTAAAAGAAATAGTTTATCATATGACCAAGATAAATGTAATGGTCAAATAAATTATTGTAATTAATTTGGTTCAAATTTCAAATTAAACAAACTAATTAACAAAATCAAAATTGAACCAATTTGATTAATTTAATTTGAATTATTGGATTTATCGGGTAAATCCAATCCAATGAATGGCTACTTTGGAATCGGTATGATTTCCATGCATCATTATTGTCTAATCTCAATCATCGTGGTTGGTGCGAGCGGAGCCACTGACTCGAGATTCTGTGATCTCATCCTATCTTCAGTGGTTCTCCCTGCCACGCGGAAGTGTGGGGGTCTTGCTTTTAGAACTTGCTTCCATGTTCCCATTCAATACTCTTTGTTAGTATGTCCCTCCGAGTTGGCTGCATAATGTTTGCTATATGTCTCTGCTATTAATCTATTCTCCGTTTTTTTTTTCCTCTCATCGGGAATTTTTTTTATAGAAGATGGTGGTTAGGTAAAACCTTCTACTAGAGGATTCGAACTCCTTATTTTTTAGGTAAAGTCAGTGTGTCACAGCACACTTCCACTTCGACCAACCAATCCATTCTCAATGTTGTTATAGCAAAAAAAAAACATAACAAAATTTTTGTACAAGCGTTATTAAGAAAACAAAACTCATTAACAGTTACACTAGAACTGTGAGTCAAAAGAGTAAACGATAAACGGTGTAAACCGTACAACAAACATGAGTCATGCGATGCCCCAAACTCCGCGAGGTACTCACTCATTTGAATGGACAAAGTTTGTGTTTGTATCGAGTAGCTCGAATGGAAAAAAGGAGATATTTTTATATTTAAACTATGATAAAAAATTTGTAAACGTGAATCAAGATAACAAATTAACAGACTTTATAACCTCCCATAAAACATACTACTTGTAATCTAAAAAAAAATAAAGACTATAAGACGTTACATTATAATTTCTTTTGTTGTTTTTGTTATTTAAAAAAAAAAAAAATTTTTTTGTTCAATGTTTTGGCTTATCTAATATTCAGACATCTCCATGAACATTTTTGTAGAGGTATGTATAATGTATCGCAGTTGTATCATCTTGAAAGTTATATATGCATAATTCTTTTTATATATTATTCGTGAATTAAGAGGTAATCAAATAGTATCTTCTAAGAAACGTAAAAATTGACCCAGGATATAGATTTTAAAAAATTCACTCCAAAAGCAAACGTGACAGAACTGCTGGGGTCCCATAAACATGGGATTTTCATTCTCAAACGGTGGTAGTTTGCATGTGCGCCAGCTGTAGAAGAAAGGTTGAAGCACCGAAATCTTTGTTACAGTTCAGAGAATGCGTGTCGGGTCTTGTACAACAATCAGGGACAACCTATCCATGTGTATTTAGTGTATAGTCACTTGTCACCAACCAAGAAACACTGGCAATCATCCCTTAATCAAATAAAACCATATCAACAGTTTAAAAAAAAAACATTCTACTCATAAGTCACAAGGAGTTAAGAAAAGTGTTAGGAACAAATTAGGGCTTGCTTCATTAACATGCACAGTAACAAATCCTTTTCCGAATGCACCGTGTATGGTCTTCTAATTTATCCTTTCAATGGCCATGAGTTTGAAACGTTACTTTAACACGTTCTAAGACCATACTTATAGATAACTATAGTCAAATCATCTGTAGGAAACACAATTTAGGGCTTACCGTCCACCAATATAAGAATTAAATGGAGTGCATGACTCGTGTATGATTTTTGCGCCAACTGCACCGTTTTTATAGCGTGTAAAAGACTGCTTGCAACTGCTAGCATGCGTTGGCAGATACTTCTGTTAAAAGTCAGGATTTGGCCAAATTGCAATGTTAGGTATTTAAGGGGCGCGGAAGAAAAGAAGATTCGATAACGGACCCAACCATGCAGCATGCAAGAATTATGCTCGGTATATAACATTACCAAACAAATTGTCTCACGTCTGTTCAAACTTCTGTAATCAAATCATAAGCATACAAAAATAACAAATGGGTCCAACTAAAACCCAATTAATGAGAAATGACAAATAAATAAGGTGTACAACTATCATTACTCTGACCAAATTTATTCAGCCTACAGTTTTTCAACTTAAGCCCAAGCAATTGATGTCGTTATCAGAATATGGTTTCCTAATTTAAAGTACACAAGAGGTGGATAGAGTTGGTTTAATTTTTATTATACAGGATAGGGTCAAGCAGAACTGTACTGCAAACTAATGAAACTGTGGCGCACACGCAACGTCACCTTAGAAGTGCACGTGCTGAACACACAATGGGCCATAGTTACAAGGAACCGACCGAAACAGTAGAAGGGTAGAACCATTCAAGTTCCAACCAATGCGGATAATTGCGTCAACAAATGATACATGGCATGTATAAGCGGAGGTTGCAGGAGCAGAAAATATCGTAAAGGAGGCTAGGATTTCAACGACTTAACTCTTAAAACACATACGCTTACTTTCTAAAACATGTGTCTCTAAGAAGGTAGTACCTTACTTCACGTCAAAGGTAGGGCTTGGACAAACTTGCATTAGGCCTGAAAATTTTAAACCGTCATAATTAGTACAAGTGGGTACCCCAAAAATATCATGTCAATAATATGAAGTTCGACCAAAAAAAGAAATGAAGTCCAATATTTAGTCCTGTTAGATGCCTATACTTTTTGAGGGAAAAATATGCATTATGGAAGTTGTCTAATCACAGTATCTCCGCCACACAACACAAACCTAGGCCGGCATTTATTGAATCATCCTACAGGGACAAACAAAAATAGTATCGAAGATGACAAGTTGACTATAAAGGGTATTGAGAAGCATCTGTTCTAAACAGGGATTCACTATCCTTATTAAGGAAAATTGATAAAAATATATATATATATATATATATATAATACAAACTCAGACTACGAAGCTGCAAAACATCCATCAAATCCAACCACTCCTCACAGCAATTGTAGAAACCTCGAATCTTGTTCATTCCATCATTTATGTGGCAATGTACAGGGCTAACCCCAAATTGCAAGGGAGGTTGCATTACTAATATAGCCTATGGATTGCAACTCGGCCAGTCAATCTTCCAGGCAGTGGAACTCCTAACTCTTCTACTTTGTCAATCCTTTGTCACGTGATCTGGGTCTTCTGCAGGAGGTTGTTTGTTTGTGGTAGCTGCAGTTGTTAATACTTCTCTTGGTTCCTGTAAAATTATGAATTAGACACAGAATTGTATGATTTATGAAATAATTTCCTTTAAGCAGATGGTAAAAGAATGTTTCCTCTTAGCATCAGAGAAGTAAAACATAGAAAATAAAAGAAAACTCAAGTTATTATCATCTGCCTTCGCGTCAAAAAATCACAATGTGCAGATAGCAGAATAATATTGCACATTATAATTTAGGATACCGGTGTGCATTAATGTATTTCCAAGTTTAACTACCACAGTATCAGAAGCCTCAAACATTTAAACCATAATAAAGCACTCAGAGAAGGCTCACAAAGAGGTGAGCAAAATTGCCTAGCAAATGGTCCATATGAAAGGAGATGTTACTACAAAATTTATCTCTTGCATGAATCTTGATCCTTATAACATCAGCCAAAACATAAAGACAATTGGGGGGATGTCCAAACACATTGGCATCCCTGGTCAACAAAAGGATGTAATAAAAAATTGCAAAAAGCATGTGATATTTCTCCTTTCACCCATACCTTTCTTACATGTTCAGCAGTAGAAATCAAAAGATATTTTCTATCATACCTTTGAATGAAGCTATTATCCCTAACCAAAATTTTAGGAAACATGCACTATATTCATATGTGCAATAATAATACCTTGTCTAGACTTTTGTCGTTTATTCCTACAACGTTGAAATGAGCAGAATCTTCATTATTTTCTGTCTCAGATGTAGATGTAGAATTCTGATTTCCCTCCAAGTCCTTGCTTAATGAATTACCATTTACTACTCCAGATATAGATGGATCAGTATCAGCAGCCACAGACTGAGATTTTTCAACAACTGAATCACCTCCAGCTTGATTTCCCCTATCAATTGTTTTCTCATGTGTTGCTTTAGCTGCTGCTTCCTCAGCTTTCCTTTTTTCTTCTTCTCTCTGCTGTTTTCTCCTTGCCTCTTGCTCCATTATTTGCCTAAATCTGCAAAAGAATGAGTACAATTACAACAGGTGAAAATAAACAAATAGCATTGTGAAATAAGTGCGGCTACCTACAATTACTAACCTTTCACCAGGTTGTGGTCCCTCTGATGTCTTCTCACCTTGTCTGGTTTCTTCCGCTTTTGTGGAATTTATTTTAGGTACTGACTTCTGAATCTGTATTAGATCATCTTTCATGTTATCATCTTGAACTTGCCTCGCAGGATTTTTTGCACCTCCTAACTTTTGAAGCCATACTTGTTGTGCAGTGCTCAATATATTATTTGTTAACCTGCACAACATAAGCAAAATAGGTTAAATATAGATAACAGGGCTAAATATATAACCAACAGTAAGCTTTTACTTATGCTTACCAGTAAAGGCTAAGACCAGAAGGAACTGAAAGAGCAAAGTAACCAATCATTAATGGAAGGAACTTGGTTAAGGCTTGAGAACTCTTCATGTTGGGATCATTAGCCTGAAAGTTGACATAAAGAAAGATGAGTATTTCAGCTACAAATGTAAATACAAAGATCCACTTTAAGGAGTAGACACATAAAGTAAATAAACATGAATAATTTTCTTTAATCCATGTAGAAGGAGAGCGTGGTGGGGTACACATGACATATTATTAGAATAAAAAAGGCCAAAAGGCAAAAGCTATACCAACATATTGTGTTAATTAATAAGCTGAAAAGTGTTCCACTTTAAGCTATAACTAGCCATTGCTAAAACTCTTATACAGCACAACACGAAAACACTTGCACAGTCAATAAGGTTCAGAAACAACATTATAATTAGAACTGTGTATCCAATTTAATTTTACATGGCTACATGCAACATGACTGACCTGTGATGACTGCATTATTTGGACAGAGATGTACTGAGAGACAACCAGCAAAATAGGTAAGACAAGGTATGCAAATGTATCTGACCATCCAAGGGGAGGCTGACCATCCTGAAGTTAAACAATTAAAGCAAAAAACATTAAAACAAACTTCATTTAAATCCACCTAGAATCTGGTAGAAATCTCCAACAATGTGAGCAAAAAAAATTCATCATATGGAAAATTATTACAATAATCTAGATCAATGAAGGTGAATCAGAAGTCAGAAGTCATATGCCCCACTTGAGAAAAAGGGTGCAATTTAACATTAACATTCTGAGTCGTTGACTCTAAGAAAAGAGAGGAGGGGTGAATATTAGTTAGTCCCATTTATATAAGCTCTTGGTTTATGTGATATATCATACGTAAACACACAGCTATCCTACTTTTTCCCAATGCGTAGCCCATACTAATGGAGCATTTTCCCATTCTGTAACCCTCAATTGACCAATACACACAGACAACCCAGCTTATACTAAACATATAAGCCACAAATTGCATTCATAATATTTTCACAAGCAAATATTTTAACTTACATACCCTCTAAAGTCTGCAATGTGTTCAGCTTGCAATTGGCAAAAGTATGATTGTGCACCCTCAAAGGTGGAGGGTTCTCTATGATTTGGGTAACTTGCGAATGAAAAAGAAGATATTTTCTTATATAAGAGAGTGCGGAAAAATTAGAACAATGGAGATCATAGCTCTCCTATTATAAACAAAAAAAAAAAAAAGAAAAATTTAATCAAATAAAAAAGCTTTCTGATATTTTTTGAATATCGAGTAGCCAACCAGGGAAACCTTGAAAGTTGAAACCAAAAGCAGAAAAACACAGGTTTTAATATGATGTGATTCTGTTAGTAAACCAACCATTAAGAGGGTTTACAGTAGGAAGAAGATGAGAGGTTACAGAAGATTAAAACCACAAGGAATAAATAGGGAAAGGGGAGAGTTAGTAATTGTCCAGTAGACAATAAACGGAGAAGGGGAAAGGAATAAACGGAGAAGAGACAAAGTTACTGAGTTGGTGACGGGACTTATGATTTGGTTGGAATTTCAGTGGTAGGAGAGCCCAAGTCTCTCAAATACCTGGGAGGGGCTTTTCTGTTTTCTGTATTTACCATCTCCATCTCGGTCCTTGTTTGTATCAATCTGATATTGAGCTAGGGATTGGGGTTTGTCTTGAATGAAATTTCTATTTTTCTTATTAATTCTGGTCCTGTTCTTTTAGGTCCTGACCAGGTAACTAAAAATTAAATAAGGGTTCTTAGACACTGTTGCATTTACCTCAACCAAACACACATGATCATGGTTGTTAAAATCGCGAGTCAACTCCTAAACTCGTCCGAGTTACAAGTTTATGAGTCTAGGGTAAGGAAACGGGTCAACTCGCACTCAGACTCGTTTTTCATCAAACTCGGGTGAACTCGCTCAAACTCAGTCAGAATCGCGAGTTCACCTCCGAGATAGCGAGTCAGCTCACAACGCCAAAAATCCTGTGTTTCACTTAAGGGTTTGCTGCGTTCCCCCGTCACGATTTTCCTTGCTTCCTCACTTCTGCTCTTCGTTTTTTTGTGTGTTTTGTGTGTTCCACTGTGCCTCACTTCGTCGTCTTCATTTCTATTGTGCGTCGTCTTCATTCAGTTCTGTGGCTTCCTTGCTTCTGCGTTGCTTTTTTTGTGCGTTCTGTGTGTTCCGCTCTGCCTGGCTGCGCCATCTTCATTTCTGTTGTGCATCGTCTTCATTTCTGCTGTGCATCGTCTTCATCTACTCTGCGTCTTCCTCGTTCTGCACTGCATCTTCCTTGCTTCTGCTCTGTGTCTTCACTCACTTCTACTCTGCTGCATTCTGCATTTTTCTGCATAAAAAATCGACCCCAACTGCATCCCTCTCCCCTATCCTAAGGTTTGCGCTAACTGGTTAGTTTCCTATGTTTCTGGTAGCGACTGCAGATGCTTCTCTAAACCTGTTAGTTTCCTGCCATTTTGATATTGTTTTCTTCCTTGTTCATCTCTTTGTAAGCTTATGTTTTATTGGTTTCTTCTGGTTCTTCTGAATTCTGATATTGGTTAATTTCCCAACCCCCTGTGGCCTGCTGATCTCCTCTGTTCAGGTTCTGTTAATTAGGATTATGCTCATATTGTTTCTGGTGATGTGTTTTGTTTGTTTATGCATAGTTATGACTTGTTTTATGAGATTTTTTTTTTGTTATTTGTTTTATTTTGGACTAAGAATGTTGATTCAATGGTATTATATTTAATTTGTTCCCTATTAATAGTGTTTTTAATTTTTTTTTTTTAATATTAGGTAGACTCTTACAAGACGAGTCTAGGGGAGCTCCTCGAGTTTGACAACCTTGCACATGATGGTGTCAAACTCCTCCAATAAAAATCTTCCCCTCTTTACTACATCCACATTCCCAAAGCAACTCAACAACTTGCAGTTTATAAGCAAATCCAATGATTACCAACAAGGAAAAAAAATCAAAATCAAACAACTGATTCCCCACAATCAATGCAACTAAACAATTATAAAATATAAAAAATATGCCTCTTACTAATGAAATGGATGAACTAAACAATTAGATAATATAAGCAACACACCTCTTATTAACGAAACAAATTAAGATACAGCTCATAATTTGGTTTTATATGATTTTAGCATGAAATTCAATGACCTGGGCAGAAAATAATACTTACAAGGTTACAAAGTTCATATTCTTAACACATGTAATTTTATTTGCTAAGTGAGATATTTACCACAAAAGGAAAAAGCCAAGAGATACCACTGCCATTTTGACGAGCTGCAATTGTAGTTGGACCAGCAAGAGAAGGTATCCAGAAGAAGCCTTCAGTAAGGAGCCCCTTTGTATATTAGACAAAAACATAACATTAGCCATGGAAGAGAGGATCGTGTGTGTGTCCATATGTGTGTATATATATACACACAAAAAAAACAGCAGAGTAAACTGTCAAATAGCAAATCGGCATAATAAGCAACATACTTCATCTGCTACATTTGAAAGGGCTCGATATAGCCCAATCCACACTGGTATTGTTGCAAGTGTAGGTAGGCATCCTGGGAAAAAATTGAAAAGACAGATTAACAAAATAATCACTAACTTCAATTTTTCTATTTGATAAATACCAACATCAAATTTAAAAAATCAGATTAATGCTTTATACGCAATTGCTTGGTGCATCCATCTACCTACCTAAGCCATAAAAAATGCTTGCATATCTAAAGAACAATGCTTATATTTCCATGTATTCCATGTATTAACCTAAGAAGCATTAGGAGAAAAATTATGGAAATAACTTAGAAAGCAACTGGACTTGAGATGTGCAGGCTTTGATAGGGCCCATCCTCAAAGCCTGGAGAAATATCTATAATCCTTTTGCAATAAAGGCAATCATGCCATGGATACCTGCTAGAGGATTGATGTTGGCTAATTTATACAACCGAGCAGTTTCAAGTTGAATTCTCTCCTGCAATAAGACAATACAGAAATCTTGTCATTTCAATTAAGAAAAATTCTATTGGTTAGAGGTTACAGAATTAAAATGCTAACATAGTGTTTGGAAAGCTCAAAAATAGGATTTTAATTCCCACAAATACGACCAAATTTGATAGGATTGTGAAACAACAGCAAAAAAATCAATGGGATTTTACAGATCAAACATTTCTTATTTTTCATCATCCCAAACAAAAAAAATTGATTTACATATCAAATCAAATCCAATTTTTTAACATATAAAAACACACTCTTAACAGGAGTGCTGTGCTGTCATTGGAATTCCATCAAATATTATAGCAGCTCATTCAATTCCCCAGTGTCACAGAGGGGGGAAATTAGGATGGAAATAATGCTTTCATTGTTAAAGTTGCCAGGCAATATCTCAAAAGTCAGCCAATGGTATTTCCCACAGTAGTTCAACGGTTACGAAAAGAGATCTTATTGGAGACAAAATACCTGATCACCAGCATAGCGTTGCTGGATAGCCTTTATTTGAGGTTGCAAAGATCGCATAGCCAAGGCAGATTCTACCTGAGAACAATTTCATTCAACTGAATCGTGATGAAAATGACATAAGAAGAATATTATTTATTACAAACCTTTTTAATGTCAAAAACAATTATAGTCATTTCACAACCATAAATATATGAGGATCAAAAGAACATGACACATATGACCATTTTCAACTCTTCAAAACTGGTGAAGCACATTTCAACAAGGACAAACCTGTTTTTTTGTCAATGGAAATGTGGCAGCTTTTACGAGAACCGTGAGCAGTATAATTGCAAAACCATAAGCATAAGGCACATGCAAAGTAGAAAGCCCGTCCTTGAGTACCTGAAAAAGGTAAATTACTTCCCGTCAGAATTACACTACAATGTATGATGGCAGAAGTAGAATCACATGTACTCAGTTTAGTTATACAAGTACATTTGTAAATCAAAATATTTATCTAATGCACACAAACAAAGTTACAAATTAATTACAAATTCACAATTTCAAAAGGAGAACTACAGGAAATAAGTAGATATAAAAAAATGCTATTGCAAATTGCAACTCCCATGGATTGTTAATTTGTTATTCGTTACAGAGTCATGTGTAGTATCATGTATTATCACCGAAGAATTTACCATATTGGTTGATAATTCTATCATTGAGAGTAAAAAAAAAAAACAAGAAAGAAAAGAATTGATCAAGTTTGTCAAATTAGCAATCTTCAAAGTAGCAGTTCTAGCACTTGAACTTATACAGTGAGATTTGACCAGAATAAATTATTTCATTACTAAGCAAAAATTACCATAACCACTTTAAAATCGTTCCGATGGCACCTATAGCTAGTAGGGGAAGTTGCATCACTAAAATCAGAGTGGAAATAATGATAGTTTGGAATTTGCATAATTGCATTTGGTGGAGGCAAAAGATCCTATTCGCTAGTGATTTTTCTCAAATACAACAGAAAACACCACTAACCATCCGCACCCGAACCCTACCTTACCTACCACCACCAATAACTCCAAACTGTAGAGAGCTACAACCTACAATCTTACATTTCCTGTTTTCCGCTCTAATTTCATATCTCCAAACACAGAATTTCCTTCTAGTCATTGAATTAACCTCCGTCCAGACTGTTGATAATTCAATTCACCGTTTCGATTTCAAAAATCGAGAAAATCAAATAAAATTAAAAAAAAAAAAAAAACCCGTTGAATCAAAGTTTCAGAGAATAATACCTTGAGAACAGTCTCCATGTAATTGGTGATTCCAGAAAGCCAATCGTTGTTCTGTTTGGCTGTGGTGGTGGCCACCGTGTCGGAAGAAGAAACGGCGGCATCGGCAATCCTGTAAAGAAGACCCTCCGCTCGGTTAAACAGTTCGCTGATGACGGCTTCGGCGCCATTCGGCTCGGGCAAGAAACCGGGCTTGAATCCGAACCGGGCAACGGTAAGCGAACCGCGAAGAAAGTGCCTGGTCGAACCGGAGAAAGAGTGGGAGTTAGGTCGGTGCAGGAGATGGCTCTTGCTGCTCCAGTTCCCGAACGGAGCAGAGACTATATTCGGCGCGCAAGGTAACAGACCGGCCATTTGGTGCGAACCGGTTCAAAGAAAATACAGGTTTGGTTCTTCAATACGAGTACCGTAGTGAGCGGAGCACACAGAGCAGTGGAAACTAAAGAAATGGAGAAGCAAGTGCAAGCAGTTGTGGTGATATTGTTGGAGAGTGCAAAGGTTGAGGTTCCTTTCCTCCTCCTTTGTTGGATTTTTTAAAAAATGAAAAGGCCCCACCCATATCATAATTCAGAAATATAAAATAAAACTATATGGGTTCATAGTATTTTTCTATTTTCCTTTCTTGGTCAATACTTTCACGTGATTAGTTTTAAAAAGAGATTAATTATTTATACAATATTTTTTTTTAATCTTTTTTTATTATATTATAATCACATTTTATATTTCTCTCTTTTCTTTCTCTTTTATTTATTCATCTCTCTTGATTATACATATTATTTATTGTATAAAAACCATTTCTCTTTTAAAAATGATGGTTGACCCTAAATCAATACCAGACAGAATATACATATACATAATAATACATATATAAAGTTGCATTGGTTGGCATGCCCTCTTAATTGAGTTATGATTTTGGTAAATTTCACTGTGCTAATTTGTTTTACAATTATTAAAATTCATGTTAAATTCAATAGTTGTGAACGTGACATTATTCATCACATCTTTTATGTTTTGTTTTTTTTTTCTTTCTATTTTTATCCTTCTTACACCTATCAAACCCCAAAAATGGGGTGTGAAAGAAACATTTCCATTTATTTTTTAGGTTTATTAAGAGTCTGTTTGGTAAGTCATTTCAGCTAGCTGAAACAATTTCAACTGTGTTTGGTAAGGAGCTTTTTTGGTAGCTACTAATTTTTCTTAAAAAGCTACTTGAGGTAGCTTTTTTAAAAAAAAACTCATATTTTCAACTACTAGTTGAAAATTAATTACAAGTTTATCCATCAACCACCCCCACTTATTATTATTTAATAATTAATGATATCCTTATATGTCATTTTACCATTTACAACTAGTTTTACCAAATACCTTCAATCAATTCAGCTAATTTTTCAGTTTTCGGCTAGCTTTTCAGCTAATTTTAGCAAACACACTCTAAATAAAAACACATAAGAGTCAAAACATTAAGCAATTTTTTTTTCTAAAGAACATTTTCTCTACTTGAGCCCGTCAATGATATGGGCTTTTTTTGGTCAGTAATTTGGGCTGGGTTTCATATTTTTGTGTAACTGAAAGGAATGCAAGGACCGGGCTAAGCCCAACTTCATGCATATGCATGCAGATCCTCATATTGTCACAAAAACTCTAGTTTGGGAAGAACAAGTTACCTGACAAGATTCTAGCAAAAAAATGAAAGTTACCTAGCAAGCAAGACAATATATTAAGGAATTTTCAACATCCATGTGAAGTGATAAGAAGCCAAGGAATGTGAGGTCCAAATGTCACCAATGAGGCTGTTCGGATAAGAGAAGAATCTAAATATCACAATCTCATTGGACCTCATTTCTCCAATCTGCCTTTGCAATCTATATTCCAAACTCTAGTCAATAGCCAGGGCCAAGGTCTCTCTGCTGCACTAACACCTTGAGAATCTGTGTGTAACTCTCAACTCCCAATTCCCATGGCATCAACCATAGCAACAATGGCCATGATCAACTCCAAGTGCCTAAACACATCCTTACCCAAGTTGCACAACACCAAGCTCACAGCTTCAAAACCCACAACCTCCCTCTTTTCCTTTCAGAACCTGCCAAAGGGCCTTCTTGCCTCCTCCACCGAAAATTCCACCGTGTCCACTTCCATAGCAGGCACTGCCATCGCTGGAGCCATATTCTCGTCCCTTAGTAGCTGTGACGCTGCCTTCGCTGCTCAGCAAATAGCTGAAATAGCAGAAGGCAGCGATAACCGTGGGCTTGCACTGTTATTGCCCTTGATTCCAGCCATAGCATGGGTTCTGTTCAACATTCTGCAGCCAGCTCTGAACCAAATCAACCGCATGCGTAGTAGCAAAGGGGTGATCATCGGGCTTGGGCTTGGCGGGCTTGCGGGCTTGGGCTTGGTGTCGGCACCAGACGCATCGGCTAGTGAGATGGCTATGATTGCTGATGCTGCGGCCAATGACAACAGGGGGCAGCTTCTGCTGTTTGTGGTTGCCCCAGCTATTGTTTGGGTTCTCTACAACATTTTGCAGCCTGCTCTCAACCAGATCAACAGGATGAGGTCCTAGTAACTTTGTTAGGGGATTTTTGTGCAGGTTGTTGCAATGGTTTATTGTACCACTTGCTAGTAAGAAACATGTATCTAATGCTATCTCTCTATATATGTCATATATCAAAGTTTATTCCTTGTCTTCACCTTCTACTTCCCGTTTGCTTTTTCTTGTTTTGCTAAGAACATATTTAGTTTAGTATTGAAACTTGAAAAACTGACGTTTCTAATGTTAGAAATAATTATGGTGGGGAATCCAAACTCGAGTTTAGCCCATTTAAAGCCAGTAGATGTAGATGCACGCATAAAGTATATATGTGACTAAGTGCCTCTTTGATTCTACACAAAATCATGTTATAAACGTAGATCCAGAACAAGAAAAACATTGACCCGAATCCATGTTTATAATGTGGTTTTAATGGAAATGAAACACACTATAAACATGGTCTATTACGTCTTTCAATGTTTGATTTACTTTAAAATTATATTATAAACATGAAATTCAAGCCATCTTTATTGAGTAGGATTGGTCCGAATTCACGTTTATAATGTGATTTTGTATTAAATCAAACACACTTTGTTTGGAGTTTCTAATCATAGGTTTTTTTGGGACATGCTTTATTATTGCTTATTATGATAACCAATATTTGATTCCAAATAAGACTTTACAAAGTTGAATTGCAATTATTGTTTTACACAATGGCTACTGCTGGTATTGTGTGTTTAGCATAGTTTCTGATGAATCAGAGTAGAATTAAGTTGCATTTTGTGCATTAGATAACTAACAAATCAAGGGCATCAAGGTCGTAGGCATGGACCAAATTCCCACTTCCCAGACCCTTCCCCCTTCCTAACCACTTCTCTTTTCATTTCCAATTATTTTTATGAGCATGTTTGGATGGAACTTCCGCAGAAGTACTTCTAGGTGAAAAAAATAGCATGAATCAAATAGGTCAAATGCATTTAACTTCTCCATAAGTTAAAATTAGTTACTTTTAGAGAAGTTAAATGGGAGAGCGTTTGGAATAGGTGGTCTACAAAAATTAATTTTAACTTATGGAGAAATTAAATGCATTTGACCTCTTTAATTCATGTTATTTTTTCACCTAGAAGTACTTCTGCATAAGTTCCACCCAAACAGGCTCTATATATATCATTTGAAACGTGAACGCTTAAATGCTTCAAAAAGATGAGTTTGATTTACCCCAAAATCACGTTTCAAACATGAATCTGGGTAAATGTTTCTGAGAGTAGCGTTGACCTGAATTCACGTTTGAACGTGATTTTACAGTAAATCAAACACACACTAGTTCACTATATATCATTCTAAATTCTTGTAATAGAGGACACGGTATAATAAGGTAATCAACGAGAAAAGAAAAGCCTTCAACTAGAGGACTTAATCTGGAAAAGTTTTAACAACTAACATTTCATAGGAATTCTACATAATGGTTTAGCATTGGCTTGAAACATTTCTAGATAACTTGGATTAATGCACCTTGTTTATCTCTACCATATTGTTACACTTGACTCATGACAAATCACCGCGTGTTCGGTAAACTAGCTTAAATAGCAAACCAGCGTTCTGTTAACCCCTCACATGAGAGTGCAACGAAAACTGAGGAGACAAAGCTAGACAGCACAGCAGCACCAGAAGAGAACAAAAACTGCTGTGCCTACGTGTCATTTTTTCTGCTGAAACTTGTGATTACATGTCAGCAAGGCTGTCTGGAACAAACTCCGGTTGGCTTTCAGATTCATCCAATTGAGAGGCGGTTATTTTAGCCTTCTTATACCTTGTTGAGCTTCTAAGAACGCGATCAATTGTCATCCCTTTTGCATCTGACAAACTGTAAAATGGAAGATTCAGAACTCAACGATATGTTTGGCGTATTTGATTTACTCTAAAATCACGTTATGAATGTGAATCTGAGTTAATGCTATTGAGAATAGCGTTGACTCGGATCCACATTTGTAATGTGATTTTTGGATAAACCAAACATGTTAGTCAATTATGCAACATAACACATGAATATTGAAAAGATTAAAGAAAAGAGAAGTCCCAGAGACATCCATTATCTACAATGATGTAGAGATGGAAAGAATGGAAGTTCAGAATTTCAATGTAACAATTTTGAGCAAGGTTTCCCCAGCTCTTCCCCATCTCTCCTCTAATTCTATGATTTATAAATCTTCAGGAATCAGCAACATGCCTGTCCCAGCTAAAGACAAAGCATTTGCACATTATAAGCATCATTTAATTACCCTTATGTCCTAACCTTTTAACGAGTACATTAAAAATCTTTCAAATAAAAGTAGCATTAGAACTTGGAGGATATGGCTACAAATATTGGCAATACCTTGCCTACATAGGCCTAGCCAAAAGGGGGCTTACGGTTCCCCAATTTTTTTTTAATATTTTTAAATATATAGATTTTATATAAAATATTTTATCAACTCTTAATTTGACACCAAAATATTTTATAGATCATTTGATATTATCATTTTATGAATCTTTTGTTTACTATGTATTTATCTTTGTATTTTTTTTAAAAAAAATCAGTTTTAACTTTCCCTAATTTTCTTTTTCATATTTTGTTATTAACTATTTTTCTTTCTCAAATGAGAAAGTGAAAGAAATTAGAAAAACTCATAAAAAGAAGGAAGAACAGAGAAAAAAAGGAAAATTTATTAGATGAACAAAAGCTTTCAAAAGTCAAATGCTTTTATTGTAAATTTCAAATTCCTGATATATTTTATAATATTTAAATCATTTTATTTTTGATTTTATTTAATTTGATTACAAAATTCTTCTTTGCTATAATGAAAGTTGTCAAAATCTAGTTTCCATAGTGAAAATGACTTTCTTAGAAATTTTAGTCGTATACATTGAGAGGAAAATTGCTAAAAAGTTCAATGTACATAAATAGATAAATTTAATACTTTAAAAAATAAAAACATATATATATATATATATATTTAAAGAAAAATTCTTTTTCTTATTTAAAATATATTTACTATTTTTTATTTTGAATTTTTATTATTTTATACCAACCCGTTACGAAGAGATCCTGAATAGTGAATACGCCCTTGCCTGCAAAGTGATCTATGACAAGAAGTCGACTGTTTTATCTCTCCCATGATGGTGGACATGAATATTTCAATTCACTATGTAAGACTTTACATTACAGTACAATCAAATATTGAAGTTTAACATAAATTTATAGAATAAAAATAAATAAAAATGACAGAAAAATATTTTTTATATAGATACCCTTATCCGCTCTTATTTTCTGTAGGCATCTCTGTAAATGCCAAAAATAGGTATAAGGAGGTCCAAAGAATATACTCACAGTGAGTCTAGTTATGTTTATGTTAATATGTGAGAAATAATTTTACTGTTCAACTATATTATTGTTCCTATGTAAATGCTCATATATGTAAAAAGAAACTTCTAATGATGATAATAAAGCATTAGAGCTGAGAGTGGTAGCATAAAGAGACACATCGGAAACGATTTATTGCTGAAAATGGCCATTCAAACATGCAAACAGACTTACGGCAAAAACAAAAATGCAAATGTCTTTGCCAACTTATTATATCAGCAGAAATGTAGTTCATTAACTTACCTTGCTTTTAAGGAACTTCTTCCACCATTTTCCAGCCTTTTCCCACCATTCGAACCTGAACAATTTGATATAAAAAGAGAAAGAAATTGGTTTGAAATTTTATTATCACCATTTTTATGAACAAACAAGATATATTGTGAACGTAGCATAAAAAACTTTAATTCATGCTTGTCATCTATACCAAAATCAAGAATCAAAAAGCACATTAGGATAAATATTATAGAGGACAACAAGATAAACCACTTGTACATTGATGACATAGTGGATAAAATACTACCATTATCTTAACGACTAAGTGAGATAGCAAAACTTATCCAGGTAAACAGTAGATAAGGACCACAACTGGCTCAACCCTAAGTAGTCGACAGAATAATAATTTCCACGACAAATCTTTAGGAAAGTGGTAAGCTACAAATGTGACTATGCTGAGTGCATGCCTATGATTTCTTGGAATAGAAATGAATGAGCACCAATCAGAAAATCTGAATTGCAATAATCTATTAGTGGTCCATTCATCTTCCAGCACTAACAAAGTAACACCTTTAGATCATACAACTTCAACATTCTCAAAACTAGTAGAGGACAAAGAAGCTTTTCATCTCAACTTTCAAAGTCTACAATATTTTTCAATCTAAATAAATGATCACCTACATGTTCCAGCTCTTCAAACACAACATATTAGGACTAACAGTTGATTACCAAATTGCCAAAGATCAGTTTCAGAATGGAAAGAAAGAAAGAAAGAAAGTAGATTTCACAATCAGATTACCAAACACAACATATTCAGATTTCACAATTAGGAACTCACTCATCCAAGCACAACCAAACCCCTCACAGAGATTAAAGAATATTACATGCACTGTATCAACTGATAAAATCAAGGCATACTCCCAATTAAAGTAGATTTCAATTACCATTTTGTTGTGAATCCAGGCCTGAGCTGCTATCCCCATCTGAAAAATCAGACAAGATGGAAGTATCTGATGGAGTTCTAGTGCTAGCATCAGAATTATCAACTTCATCTTCAGAGGTGCTGCTACTATCATCCTTGAAAATTGCTCCTGCTAACAAGCTCTTCTTCTGCTGTGTGTTACTTACAACTCTGCCAACATTATTCCCAGAAGCTTTTCCTGCTTTATTTTGAACCATTTTGTTGGAACCTTCCAGCTTTGAGTTTGACATAGGAATGCGTTCTCTTCGTTTCTTCACATCCATACTTTTCTCGGCATTCCCAGCATTTTTACGAGGCTTTCTCTTCTCTCCAATTGAAGACATGGCACTGTCAGACCGACTAGACAATTTTGCATCTTGTCCAGTCTTGTCTACGTTTGGCACCTTCTTATCAGGGTGAATGCTGTGTACACCATGCTCTTTCTTACTATCAATAACTTGATCTTTTGTTAGCATATTTGATGTGCTCTTTAAAGTAGAAGTTTGTCTGTTGTTTGATTTCTTTCTCTGTCCCTTGTCCACGCGTTCAGCATTAGATTTAGTTTTGATTTGTTCCAGGGAATCGGCATTGTCACCGCTAAAATCATCTTCCTTGTTAGTCACAGAAAGAACAGTCCTTTGCATTTCCTCTTGCCGTATTTTTTCCCCTTCTGTTTGATTTAAAGGGTTTTCCTCTGTCTCAGTTTTTCCAGACATAGGATCACGTTTCGTTGCCTTAAGAGACTTGACAATAATAGTTTCACTCTCAGAAGCATCCACAAGGTCAATACCTTCTCTAAGTGCCGGTCCTCCACCTGAATTCTTGGTTTTTTTCCCTCTTTTTTTCTTCTCCGATTTTACAGGTTCATTCATTCCCTTCGCATCCACAACTTTTGAAGTCACATTTAATTCTGTGATGTTTGCATTTGCATTATCTTGGTTGGATGGTGTGCATTTTTCTAACTGCATTTCCTTAGGATCATTTTGTATTGACACTTCTCTTCCTTCCTTAGCTCCCTCAGCCTGACCAGCTTCACTTTTATGACAATGACCAAGGCCAACATTCGCATTATCCTCAGTCAGATCCTTAGGCTCATTTGCATCAGAAGGCAGTACTTCCATTTCAGCATCACAATGGTTCTTACAATCTTCTGTTCCTTTTACTGTAGATTGAATGCTTTTTTTGCATGCCTCTGTTCCAATCTCCATGTTGTCAGGAGTAGTTTTGCTCATAATGATATCTGCACCAAAATAAAAATATATATATCAGTGATAGATTTAAATTTTCTTCTAAAATTTTTTATCTTCAACAACAATAAACTTATCAAACTAATATTAACATGATACTAACTAAAAGACAGGTACTTTTCTATTTTCACCGATTTCCTAAGTCGTATCACCTTTAGATAATAGGCAATTGTCAGATATTTCCTCCTGAACACCTTCTCTTTGAGTGCTGGAATGATCCGCTTCTTCATCTTTCCTAGAAGATGTAACTACAGGTGTTTCATGAAGATTTGATGAGTTTATCTTCCCTTTCTTCCTCCGACCTCGCACACTGGTTCTCAGTGTATCAGCATCACTAAAATGCTCATCTGATTGGCCAGCACTGCTCTTTTTTATATTCTGTTGGTCCTCCAAAAGGTGGTGAAAAGCATTGTCTACATTGAAATCATTAATCAATTCTGCATTTGACAAACTTTTTTCTCCCTTTTTCTCCTTGCCTTTCTGCTTCTTCTTTGCAGGGGATTTGGTATCTAAAATGTCTTCAGTAACCTTATTGTGCTTGTATTCAACATCACCCCTAGATTTATCATTATTAAGTTCCAACTGGTCCTTTGAATCTTTCCTTTCCTCATGAGCTTCATCAGACTTTTGTGCTTCATCATTCTGAGATGCTGTCCCTACCTTCAACATTTCTTTAGAATCATGAGTCATAGATCTCTTCCTTTTCCTATGCTTCTTATTTGCAGTAGGTCCAAGTTCTGAAGGCTCTTTCATTGACACAGCATCAGTGTCATTCTTATCGTTGTTATTGTTGCATTCAGGGTGCTGATGCTCCTTTAAACCTTCAGTTTCCTCATTTACTTCTTTATTTGCATTCTCTGAAAGGTTTGCTAGGACTACAGTAGAAGCATCATTTTCTTTTGAAGTATCATCTTGTACTGTGTCTTCTTTTTTCCTTTTACTCTTGTGTTTTTTCTTTGCACTTGGTGCAGGTTTAGAAGCCCCTTCCTCACATACGATATGATCATCCTTAATGCCTTTATTGGATCCATCTACCTCACATTCAACATGTGAATTAGGCCGTGTCTCAGTATCTGAACTGGGAAATGGAATGCCAGGGTCATTATTGCCATAGGATTTTACATACATCTGCATACTTTTGACAACTTCTTTACTGGTATTCTCTGAAACACATGGGACAACAATAGGAATTTCTTCTTTTTCATCCTGTTTGTTCTCCAATTGAGGCACCTGGAAATTGTTGAAACCGGATGCCCCTTTGGATGGAAAACTGAGAGGATCATCAACAGAAACAATGTTATCTTTTGAATTATCCCCCTGCACTGTGTCTTCTTTTTTCCTTTTACTCTTCCGTTTTTTCTTTGCACTTGGAACAGATAGTGAAGGATCTCCCTCACATACATTACTATCATCCTTAATGCCTTTATTGGATCCATCTACCTCACATTCAACATGTGAATTAGGCCGTGTCTCAGGATCTGAGCTGGGAAATGGAATGCCAGGGTCATTATTGCCATAGGACTTTACATCCATCTCCATACTTTTGACAACTTCTTTACCGGTATTCTCTGAAACACATGGGCGAACAACGGGAATTTCTTCTTTTTCATCCTGTTTGTTCTCCAATTGAGGCACCTGGAAATTGTTGAAACCGGTTTCCCCTTTGGATGGGAAACTGAGAGGATCATCAACAGAAACAATGTTATCTTTTGAATTCTCCCTCTGCATTGTGTCTTCTTTTTTCCTTTTACTCTTCCGTTTTTTCTTTGCACTTGGCACAGATAGTGAAAAATCTCCCTGACATAGATTACTATCATCAATGCCTTTACCAGATCCATCAACTTCACATTCAATATGTGAACCTCGAACTTCATGATCAACATAGCATCGGTCATCTTTCTCAGGAATTGAACCAGGTAATGGAATTCCAGTGTCATCATTGCCAGAGGATTTAACTGTCTCTAAATTTTTGACAGCTTCTTTGCCATTATGTTCCGAAACACAAGGGCTAATAACGGGAATTTCTTCATCCACATCTAGTTTGTTCTCCAACTGCAGTAACCGCAAATTGTCGAGGCTGGACAACCTTTTGGATGGAAAACTGTTAGCATTATTTGCAAGGCCAAGAGAGGCCACCTGATTAGGAGAACCATGAGAAAACAATTGCTCATTTTGTCCACATTCCCCCAATGGAGAAGCATCAACACTAAGAAACCAGCTCTTGTCCAAACCATTAAAGGCACTTCTCACAAACATGGAATCTGATAAGTGATAAAAGTACCCCCTGCGCATAACCTACCAAAAAAAAAAAAAAAACTATTTTGTAAGCAAAACAACATAGTCAGCAAGACATTACAACAACCATGGCCTTGAAAAGCAGTAGAGTCAGCATTATATATACCTTAATCCCATGAATCTGTATCTGCCCAATTTTCGGAAAGCATAAGGGGTGTTCTGACAGAATTTTCTCTACATATGAAATGTATGAATATCATTTAAAGTTAAACAAAAGATCAACATAATAAAGTAATTGAAAGAGGAAGAGGATAAGAATAAGGATTACTTTTGAGGTCGGAGACGGTGTCATGGTCGGAAACGATGAGGGCCAAGTGGGTATCGAGACTGGTGTCGATGAAGACGACGTTAGTGTTGTCACAACTCAGCGCCGCCATTATCACTCACTGAGTCAATCCTTATGTTTGATCCTAATTTACGATTCGACTGGTGAAACATGCATATTCATATTCCTCTGAACCTCAGCATCAAGGGTTTATGGCATGGCGGCACCACAACGCCCCAGCTTCAGGTTATGAAATACACTTTCCTCTTCCCCCCACACTTATAACTTCTATATCGTTTTTTTTAATATTATTTTTATCAACATTATTATTAAAGTTTTTTCTTGATTTAATTTTTTGACAATTTAGCAATATATTATGTGAATTAGTAATATTCTTTTGGCATAGGTTTTAGGAATTTTTTTAAAACAATAAATATTTAGGATATTTATAAATCGACTCAATTTAATATAAATGGCAAAAATCAAATTAAAAGTCAAAATTTGACAAAAGAATTTGAATTTGTTATTAGATTAGATTGATTTTTCTGATCTAATTTTGGAAACTAGATTAATCCAATTTAAACCAAACTTTCAAGCACATGTATAATTTATAAAATTATTATATAAATTTAATTTCTTTATGATTTTATTATTTAAATAACATCTTATCATTTTAATGTATTTATAAGAATATCAAGTTTAATTTTATTTTTATGTCTTATATTCATTTTTATTGTATAGATTTTTTTTTAATATTAAAAATAAGCCTCAATGAGAACATATTAATAAATGAGTTTAATATACAGTGTTAAGAAATTTACACAGACATCCAATGATGTGTTGTCATATCATTAATTGAATTTAATAACACATGAGATATCATATTTATTTTGGACGTCTGTGTAAAATTTATTTACAGTTACAGTGTATATTAATTAAATCCTTAATAAAACCACTAAACAAACCACAACAAAGATATATAATTAATTTATTGTTTTGAAGTGATAATTGTAACGTTATGTGATTTTCTTATAAAATAAAATAAAAATATATTAACTTTAGGTTTGTGATAATTAACTTGTGAAATGCGATATTTGCTATTTTAAACGGTTTTTTTCAAATTATTTTTAATGTATTTCATGATTTATTAAATATATTATAAAAATCAAAAGTCAATTTCAAAATAGTTTTAGATTGAATTGGATTAGATTAAAATTTTAAACCAAATTTGATCGAAAATCAATACTACTGAATTCTAGGGTGGAAAAGAGATTCTTTTTACGGTGGAAAAATAAGAAGTGAGATACGGTGAGTGAGTTTTTATAGCCGTTAGATATATTAATAAAAATTTGGAGGTAAGGATTTTTCACTGAAAAATTAAATCTTGTTTGGAGGTTGCGAGTTTTCAGATTTTATTTTAAAATTTTTGAGTTAAATTTTTATAATTTAAAACCAAAAATTAAAAATTATTTTTTATGATTTTTAAAATGTTTGTTTTGAAAATCATAAAAATAAGTTTTTAATTTTTAATTTGAATTATAAAAACTTAATTAAAAATTTTTAAAAACTAAAAATTAAAAACTCGCAACCATTTCAAACAAACCCTAAATGAGTGTTAATCTTTGCAAAATGGTGCCCCCAGGCTCCAGCACCACCATAAAAAAGCACATCACCTGCTGATGGTCTCACCGCTCAAAACTTTTAAAAGAAAAACGATTTGCTTATTCAGTAATTTTTTTTTTGGCGAATTAAAATTTAGGGTGAGGGGATGGTGCCCTAATCTAAGGGGTACAAGTGGGGCAAGTAGACTTATATTTTACCTCAACCCAAGGAGACAAGTGGGGATTCAAACCTGCGATCTGTCAGGTACGAGGCTCTGTCTTGCTCCACTCGACCAACCCCTGGGGTTACTTATTCAGTAAATTGATTTGACCTAACTTAATAGAGACTAGGTTATGATAGTAGTGGAGTGACTTACTTTCAATCCTAAGTGAAATCCAAGTGAATAATAAATTATAATTATTGTTTAATCTCAAATGCCTTCACATTGTTAAAAGTTTTCTTTCTCTTCTATTGCAGCTGCTTTTTTCAAGAAGCAACTCTGAGTTACTTCTTAAAAAACAGAAAATTGGGTGTTTTTTTATTATGCTTTTTGAAAAAAAAAATTAAACAAATATCTTAAAAATTCTTATAAGTGATTTTTTTTAAAAAAAAAAGTGATTCTTTTAAGTAGAGGTGGAAATAGGCCAGACCTCTCGACAGGGGCCTACATGTAACATCCTAAATTTTATTAGGATAGATATTAATTAAATTAAATAAATTAATTAAGAAAATAATTAATTTAATGGGAAATAAATAATAGGAGTGTCATTATTATTAGTTTTGTTTCGTAAAAGTAATTTTAATTGAAAATAGAATAAGGGGGTGAGAGTTGGCCCAAGCCCAATTCGTATTTCTGTAAGGAGGGGTAACAGAGCACCCTAATCCTTGTTCGTATCATTCGTCAGTAAGCGAAACTCTAAGGAGGGGATAAACGGAGTCTCAAGAGAGAGCTGTTGTGGAGTGAACGCCAAGAATTCAAGAAAGGACTTCATTGCTGTAATCAAGCTTCGCTTAAGGTACGGTGGGGGAAAGGGTATTGCCTGTATATGCATGTAGGGGATGTTTGGGTAGTAATCTAAGAGTATAATTTTGAATTGATGAATTTATAACTTAGAATGAAGATATAATCTGTTGGTTGATGATTAATTGTATGTAAATTGAAGAGTATTGGATGAGATTAATGATGATATTGAGAATAATGGAAAAAAGGGTGATTAGGGATTGAGAAATTGGGGATTTTGATGAATTGATGGTATAATCTGTAATTGATAGTTGATTTACGGAGTATTGGATGCTAATAATGATTATGTATGATATTTAGACGTAAAAGATTGATTAGGGATTGATTGGATGAGTTTAGAGAGGTGAGAAATCGTGAAAGCTGCGATCTGCGTCGCGGGTAATCGATTACGAGGAGTGGTAATCGATTACCAGAGTGTTCTGGGCAACCCAGAAGCACTGTTTGCTTGCTGGTAATCGATTACAGGGGTGTTGTAATCAATTACCAAAGAGTTTGTATGTGGGTAATCGATTACATGGGTGATGTAATCGATTACCAGAGAGTTTGCTTGCGGGTAATCGATTACAAGGGGGTTGTAATCGATTACCAGAGACCTTGTTTGCGGGTAATCGATTACTAGAGGTTGGTAATCAATTACTAGAGTGGATTTTGAGATCCTAACTGTTTGATGATGATTGATGTTGCTTGAGAGTACTTTATAATGAGTATTGTGTTGATGATTAATGATGTTTGATGAGGATTGCGATGCTTATGATGATGAATAATGATGATATTTGATGATGAGTGTGATGATGTATTATGATGATATTTGATGATGAGTGTGATGATGTATTATGATGATGATTGACGGTGAGTGTGATGATGATAATGATGTCGGTGTATATCACCTTATTATGATGATGTTTAATGATGAGCATATTGATGTATGATGATGATGATAAGTGTATATCACTTTATAATGATGATGTTTGATGATGAGCATGTTAATGCATGATAATGATGATTTATGATGATGGTGTATATCACCTTTTGATGATGATGTTATCTAAGTTGTGCGGGCCCATAGAGGGGGTACAACTTAGGAGAGATGCCTTGAGCATATGTGATGAGACCTGAATTGTGCGGGCCCATAGAGGGGGGTACAATTCGGGAGGTGAACTGAGTTGTGCGGGCCCATAGAGGGGGTACAAATCAGGGGATCAAGATGGGGCGTTCGATGCACGGGCCCATAGAGGGGGTGCAACCTAGGAGTGATTGTACGGGCCCATAGAGGGGGTACAACCTAGGGTCGAATGTCGTTGTGCGGGCCCATAGAGGGGGTACAACCTATCGGATAGTGTGTGGTAACACCGGTAGACCACCTTGGTACTAACTAGAGTGATTGACGAGGTGCGCCCATTGTGTGGAGTTCCAAGTCATGATCTTTGGGTAGACGATGAGAGGAGTATTGATGTGTGATATTTCATGATGAAATGGTGTTATTAAATGATGTTGTGAATATTGATGATGATGAGTATTATGTGTGAGAATAGAATATATGATTATTGGGTGAGTGATGGTATGAGAACTATATGATGATATATGAATGAGATTATGATGATGATGAGCTTGATGAATGTATAAAGGATATGTTTATGTGTTGGGAATATGAATGATGGTATGACATGTATATGTTGATATAGATGATTGAATATATGTTGAGTTTTATATGAATGTTATTCATTGGTGATTTAATGTATTGATGGCATGATGTAATGATGTTGTGGGTGAGGATGGGTATTCTCTATGTGTATGTATAGGTAGTATTCCTTTTCCTCATCGTATTCTGTGGATATATTTTACAGGTGTTGATGAGGACACAACTGGTGTCGATTATGAATAAATGGGTATGCTCTGTTAGATGTGACATCAGGGTGTGCTTGGGGTTTTACCATGTTCCTAGATTAGGAGTATTTTTATGAACTTTTGGATGTCTTGTATGGCAGTAGATTATTAATTGTTTTTATTCCTATGGAGATTTCCGCTGTTTATAATTAATTTATATTTGGAGTTGAGTTCATTTAATAAATTCGTTTTCGAACTATGAGATTTATTAAGAGTTTCTGTGTACCTTTTACCCACCAAGGGACTTTACATTTTCTAAACTTCTATTTCTTAGATATATAAGAGTATGGGGTAGAACGGTGTCACGTTAGTTGGTATCAGAGCAGGTCGGTTCACCGGCCATGAGTTATGAGTTTACTATGCTTTTGATGTGCTAATCTGATTGATTGGTTGAGTAATTGATTGATTGCTTGAGTGAATTGTCTGCTTGGTTGATTGTTGTTTGTTTGATTTCCTTGCTTTTCTGCTTTACTTAGTATGTGTGCTTACCCTTTCTAAATAAGAAAGAGTAATGATTGGGGGTAGGAACGATCGAGCGATGGTCGATGCCTTAATGGCTATGGCACAGGAGGTTGGCAACCTCAACCAACATCATGAGACAAATTGGCTTGCACGGTTCCAGAGGAACCATCCACCTACGTTCCGAGGGGGTTAAGACCCCGATGGTGCTGCCGACTGGATATACGAAATCGAGAAGATCTTCAGAGCGATGGACTGCCCTATGCTACAGAAGGTGACGTTAGCGGCATTCATGTCGTCGGGAGATGCCAGTGGAAGCGCCCGTAAACCTAAGGCTACTGGGAGAGTCTTTGCCTTGAGTGGTACTGAAGCTACTCAATCCGAAGATTTGATCCAAGGTACTGGTTTCATTGCCGATAATCCTTGATGGTGTTGTTTAACTCTGGTGCGATTCACTCTTTTATATCACCTGCTTGGATGTCTAAATTAAACTTGCCTGTTTCTTCTTTGCCTTTTGTATTGTCTGTGGAAACGCCAACTAGTAGGTCAATTTCTACTTCTGATGTTTGCTTAAACTGTCCTATATTTGTTAATGATAGAAACTTCCTAGTTGATTTGATTTGTTTGCCTCTAAGTCAACTAGATGTCATCCTTGGTATGGACTGGTTATCGTCTAACCATGTCCTTCTAAACTATGCTGACAAGTCTGTTGTTTTTGGTCACCCTGTCGAGTGTAAGAGTAAGGATTTTATGACTGCTAATCAGGTAAAGGCGTCTCTAAGGGAAGATGCCCAGGTTTACATGCTTTTTGCTTCTTTGAAATCTGATAGTAGCGCTGTGGTGAGTGAGATACCTGTAGTGTGTGAGAATAGAATATATGATTATTGGGGTGAGTGATTATATGAGAACTATATGATGATATATGAATGAGATTATGATGATGATGAGTTTGATGAATGTATAAAGGATATGTTTATGTTTTGGGAATAGGAATGATGATATGACATGTATATGTTGATATAGATGATTGAATATATGTTGAGTTTTAGATGAATGTTATTCATTGGTGATTTAATGTATTGATGGCATGATGTAATGATGTGGGTGAGGATGGGTATTCTCTATGTGTATGTATAGGTAGTATTCCTTTTCCTCATCGTATTCTGTGGATATATTTTACAGGTGTTGATGAGTACACAACTGGTGTCGATTATGAATAAATGGGTATGCTCTGGTAGATGTGACATCAGGGTGTGCTTGGGGGTTTTACCATGTTCCTAGATTAGGAGTATTTTTATAATCTTCTGGATGTCTTGTATGACAGTAGATTATTAATTGTTTTTATTCCTATGGAGATTTCCGCTGTTTATAATTAATTTATATTGGAGTTGAGTTCATTTAATAAATTCGTTTTCGAACTATGAGATTTATTAAGGGTGTTTGTGTACCTTTTTACCCACCGAGGGACTTTACATTTTCTAAACTTCTATTTCTTAAATATATGAGTATGGGGTAGAAGGGTGTCATACTACAGCCCAACCTATTTAAGGCCTAATTTGGCTCGGCTCATTTAATAAAAAAGTTAGGTCTAGGCTTTTGAAAAAGCCTTTTTAATTAAATAAGCCAGACTCAAGCTTTTTAAAAAGCCTAGTTGGCTTGACAGGCTGGCCTATTATAAATAATAATATTTTTAATAAACATATAAATATTTTATATATATAATAAATAGTATAATAATATAGAATTTTTTATATTCTTCTGTTGGCCTATTTAGATATATAGAGTGTTTGGTAAAAACTAGCTGAACAGCTCGCTGAAAGCTTAAAGTTAGGTGAAAGCTGAGAAGCTTGTTGAAAGTTTAAAGCTAGCTGAAAGCTGAAAACCTATTGAATGTGTTTGGTAAAACTAGTTGAAAACGGTAAAATGACATTTAAGGACAACATTAATTATTAAATAATGATAAGTGGGGGTAATTGAGGGCTAAACTTGAAATTAATTTTCAGTTAGTAGCTGAAAATTGGAGCTTTTTTAAAAACTTACCCCAAGTAGCTTTTTAAGAAAAGCTTGTAGCTACCCAAAAAAGCTACCTTCCCAAACACTGCTGAAATGGTTTCAGTTACTATTTTCAACTTTCAGCTAGCTAAAATGGCAAGCCAAACACACTCATATACTTATTTTCCTATCTAAACGTATATGTTAGTGACATATTTACATTATAAAAAAGTAAGTATTAGTTTGTAAGCGCACTAACCTATTTAGAGATAGATTTATTGGCCTGTGTTTAAAGGTCATAATATGAAATCGGTTTTTTAAACAGGCTAATAGGCCAAACAAGGCTTTGAAATATGTCAGGCCAGATCTAAAAAAATGGCCTATGACAGGTAACAGGCCAGACTTGGGCCACAAAAAAATAATGCAGGCTAGGCTTGGGCCTTGTAAAGCCTAGTTCGACTTGGCCTACTTCCACCCCTACTTTTAAGAAATAATTTTAAACAAAGGGGTTTTATCTCATCAAAATAATTGATAAGTTAGTTGAGCTGGAAAGTTAGTTAATAATGACAACTTGCAAAGTTAACTAATAGTTAAAAAAACTAATTTTTAGATAAAATTTGGTAAACTAATTGAATTTAAAGTGTTTAGTAAAATTAAATGGTGAAATAGTTGATAAATTTAAAATAATATAAAAGAACATATTTATTATGATTTTTTATATAAATTCTAAATTTATATAATAGATAAAAATATATTTTTGAGTAATTATAATTTAAACTTTTTAAAGATGAATTCTTTTAATTACACTAATTTTAGTTTCAATGATTTTATTTTGTAGCCTAGCATAGCCTATGGCTATTTTTCATAGAAAACATTTAATTTAATTTTGAAAGGGTTTAGGAGAGTTTTTAAAATAAAAAGAATAAAAAATCTCTAATTTTAAACGCTATTTCAGGTAGTGTTTATAAAAAAATACTATACGCTACTGAAATAAGTTCCTTTATCAAATACCTATAGTTTGATCAAATGAAATTATAAAGTAATCAAACTATAAATTAGAGTATTTATCTTCCGGAATACACACTATGTTCACAATGTAATTACTTTTTAATCGTTTTTTCAAAGTAATTTCCCGCTTACTTTTCATTGGTGGTTTGAGAGAATGAACCACAAAGGCTTCCTAATGTTATATTTAGATATGGAGTGAAAATTAAATGGGTGAAAATGGAGGTAAGTGAAAATAAAGTGAAAAAGGGATTAATTATTGAGTTGTTTGGATTGAAAGAAAGAGAAGGTGAAATGGAATGAAAAAGAATATCATTTTCATTCCAATTGTTTGATTTGATATAAAAATGAGACAAATGAAAATGAATATAATACATAATTACCTTTTTATCCTTGTGCTTGGAGCACATAAATATGTGCATTTTTTTACTTCTATTAATAATCATAATAATACTAATAATAGAATTATGTTAAATAAGTAAATTAGAATTATAGGTATGAATAAAAAATATAATTATTCAAGAGACTTTTTTTTTTGTATGAAGAGAAGGAACAAAAAAAGGCCAAAAGAGACAACAATCTAACTATACATCGTTCTGGACATTTAACCCAGAATTATAAAAAACATAGTGAATGATAGCAAAGTGAGAGATGTCTTCAAACAATCGAAACTGCTCAGCAAGGTCCAACCCAAATTTGGCAAAGGAGTCAGCTAGGACATTAGCTTCTCTGTAAGTATGTCTCCAAATAATTTCTTCAAACCCTTTACTTAAACCTCTGATGTTGTTGACACTAGAATTGTATAGAAGATTTTCATGGCACCCATCAACAATTAGGCTAATGGCCATTAGAAAGTCAGATTCCAAAATAATCTTCTTAAGGTTCTTCTAGACAGCAAGAGTAATTCCACGAGAAATTCCCAAAAGCTCAATAGCAAGGATAGACTCCTCTCCTAGCTTATTAGCGAACCCAGCTAAGAAGCAACCCCAATAGTCTCGAATCACTCCTCCACACGCCGCCACACTGGTCCTTTGCGCCAAAGCACCATCAATATTAACCTTGTACCATCCAGACGACGGAGGGTTCCACTGAATGGACCAAGAAGAGCGACTACCATCATTAAGGGTTTGCCTATTACCACTCCTAAAAGCTTCCATTATTGCTTGAACATGAGCACAAATTTTGAATCGGATATTTTCCAAGGTTGCGCGACTGTTGTTGAAGATCACGTCATTTCTGAACCTCCAAATCTCTTCCAGAACATATTCGAAAACTAAATCCCAACGGAGAATATCACCATCACCAGGTTTGAGAGATAAAGAAGCAAGCAGCCAGGAGTTAAGATTATTGGGTCTGAGAAATTTCGTCAAAAACTCCCCTTTGAAGAAGCACAACCAATGATTATTGATCAAAGGGCACCCTCTAAAGAGATGAAGCTTCGTTTCCTGGTTATTTGCACAAAGGGGGCATGAACTATCATTTGTAAGTGTAACGTCCTAATTTCTTAATTCAAGAATAATGTCCGTTGGAAACACTATTCCTGAATTTCTGAAATTATTTCGCGCCATTTTCGATATCAAATACAATTCACATAAACGCTTAAGCAGTCCAACATTTGCTTAGGCTTCCACAAAAATTCATACATTATAATTTTCAATACAAATTCTTAATTAAAAACCTAGGGAACGAACCTACACTTTGGAGTGTTATGGTTCATAAAACTCCTACCGGAAATCCGGCAAAGTTTCCCCTAAAAACTGGACATTTCCCAATCTTCCAACTTAACCTGAAATCCAGAAAAACCACCAATACAATTTATAATAACACAACACCATTTAATTACAAATAAGCCTTCGTGGCCAATATAAAGTTTTACGTTGATACAACATTAATCTTTTAATTACATTTAATTAACAACTACGAATGTCTCTTGGCCATTGGGAATGGGTGAATCCACTCCAAGAGCTTCCCTTCCCTCCTAAACTTGTAGCTAAAACGCCCTGCATAACTAAAATATATCCCCGTAACGTGGGGTGAGACTACAGTCCCAGTGAGCAAAGCAATGCAGCAAGCAGTATGGGGAAACAAGCAGATGCAATGCAACACCCAACATAGTTCATTAAAGCATGTTGAGTCTCAAAAATAATTTGAGTAATTAAAAATACTCTGAGTCTCATTCCCTTAAAAAGTTTTAATGAACAACAAATATAAAATACAGATGAATTTATATGGCAATATTCTTTCACAAAGATTTTGTTATGTTTCAGATCTTAAAGAATGAGAAACATCATCTGAAGCTTCAGATCATCTGAAGACACAACCACCTTCTGAAGAGCGTTTATCTTCTGAAAGTGTGAAGTTCATCTGAAAGCTGAAGACATCAGGACTTTTGACCCTTGAAGACGTTGCTGAGTACGAGGAATGTTCATCTCAATGATCTTACCTATTTCAGCATAAGAGTCAAAGCTGTTTTTCTCTCCTTGTTCAAATGTTTAGCATTTTTTAAGGAAAGTCTGCAACGTTGCTGCTCCTGCCAAAAAGCTTTGTGTGCGCAAACCTATTGCACCTTGTCTGCTCAGAATGCCTTGGTCAGAGCTTGTGTCAAACGTCTCCTTGAGCATTTAATGCTATTTGGCAACGGGCATTAACTCCTGAAGACTATAAATATGTCTCATGAAGATTTGAAGAACAAGAGAAGCATTCCTATCAAAGAAAGAACACGCTGCAAAAATATACTCTGATATTCTTGTACTCTTGCTCAAATTCTTATCCTGAGTGAATCTCAGTTTTCTGTACATTTAAAATTCAAAGCTATCATTTGAAGGATAGTGAACTATTTGTTTCTCTGTTCAAACTTTAAACAGTTTGGGTGTTTAAGCCTGGAGAGGCTTTCTGTTTGAAAGAATACTTGGGTTACACTTGGTTAAGTGTCTGAGAGCCTGAAGAGGCTTGGTGGAAGAAATAATACTTGGTGTAGATCCTGAAGAGGCTTAAAAGAAAAGAATACTTGTAATCTTGCAAGATTAGTGGAAATCCAGGTGCTGGTTTTTGCCCTGGGACTGGACGTAGCTCACGGTAGTTGTGAGTGAACCAAGATAAATTCTTGGCTAAGTTTTTGTCTATCCCTTAACTATTTTTTTTCAGTTTTAATCTAACTAAGGGGTTTGAAAAGTATCCAAGTGAAAACTTCTTCTCTGAATCAAACAAATTTTTTAACCAATTTCTTAATCTGAACTTAATTCAGAAAGTAATTAAAACCTTCAGACTGATAACCATCATCTGAAGAGTTTTAGAAGCAAAATTTTCAAAATATTTTTGAAACAGAAAAAGTTTCCATTGAAACACTATTCAACCCCCCTTCTAGTGTTTCCCTGTATTCCAACAAAGCATACTTGAATATTCCGGTCACTTACTTCATAACTTAAATCAATGGAATTAGCAGATAATCACAACATGGTAATCAAGGTTGTTAAATACTCAAATAAGTTGTTGTACACATAAGCTTAACATGAATGCACATGAACGGCATAACCCAGTCGCCGGGTTCTTATCATGAACGGCATTAGCCCAGTCGCCGGGTTCTTATCACTTAAATCTCAAATAACTATTTGGTTAGACCTGAGCTCAGACTACAAGGAACGTCTTCCTTGGGCACTAATCACCACCACTGGGCACTAATCACCATGGGCACTAATCACCCCTTAAATCTCTGGGCATTAATATGTTGAGTCTCATAATCAATTTATGTATTCAAATCGGATTCAAGACTCACATATCCTAAGTTTTAATAGATAACAAATTTGATTTAAAAAGGGATTGTTTGTAAGAACAGTATCACTTAAAGGTATGTTTGCTTTATTGTTTCAGTAAGTGCTATGAAGAAGAAGCTTCAAGTTAAACCTACTGATATGAGGGAACCTTCCGAAGAGCCAAGATCTACTGAACTCATTTCAGCCTTCTGAAGTGTTACGAATTTCTAGAAGAACTGCTGAAGACCTCGGTTTAACTGTTGACTAAAGCCTGGAAGCTGCCTGCTAAGGTCAAAACACCTTTTTAACGCCTGAAGCAAGTTTGATCCATTTAAGGAATGAATTCAAAGTTCGATTGTGTTGTCAAAATTACATTACCTTAAATGGAATCAGCTGTTCAAGTCAGAGCAGTGCTGTGGCCTGCAACTCCTGCACATCTCAAAAGTCTAAAGCTATCAAGAGAGTTTCTCACAATGACTCAAAAAGCATTTAATGCTATCTCACAATGGTGAATGAAGCTCTCCTCAACGGATTTATTTTAAGACCTTATAAATAGCCTCACGAAAGACTTTGAAAAGTGGCAAACCTTTGGTGAACCCCTGATGAAGTTGCAGCAAAGCCCTATTCAAAACCAGAATGAGAATGAAGCTCAAAGATAGGCAAACAGTTAAGCACAAGAGAGAATGGCCAAGATTCATCAGAAATCCTTTCGAGCCAAACACTCCTTGTTATAGCAAATTTCCTTGTACTTAGATTTATTATGTGTATCTTGAGTTATTCTCAGTAATCCCTTTGTATAAGAGAACCTGAGTTTAAGTTTCCCAGAAACTTAAACTTAATCTTTGTTGTAAACACTATTAAGTGTCTGAGAGCCTGGAGAGGCTTGGAGGAATAAAGAATACTCGGTTTAGCCTGGAGAGGCTGTGTCCAAAGAATACTTATGTTTAGCCTTAAGAGGCCGTGTCCAAAGAATACTTAAGTTTAGCCTGGAGAGGCTGGGTCCAAAGAATACTTGATGTTTAGCTTTAAGAGGCTGGGTTCAAATAATACTTGTATCTGTGTTCAGATAGTGGAAAATCCAGTGGAGTTTTGCCCTGGGACTGGACGTAGCTCACTGGGTTAGTGGGTGAACCAGGATAAATTTTTGTGGTCAAGTTCTCTCTACCCTTATCTCTTACTTTCTATTTAAACTAACCAAGGAGGGTTTAAGAAAAGTTGTTTTATTAATCTACGCAAAAAAAAATCTTTTCTTCACGAAAAAATACGTTTCAAAAGTTTTTATCCAACCTTCTGAGTTGCATCAGCAAGTAGCTGAACTTCTAGTTTCGGAAGGTTGTTCAAATATTTTCAAATCAGTTTTGCTTGTTTCAAAGGTTTTCACAAAAATCTGCAAAGGTTTTTAAAACCCTATTCAACCCCATTCTAGTGTTTCCTATGGTTCTAACATAATCACCCTTATTAGCTGGGCACTAATCACCCAAGTCTTAAATCAATTTCTGAAAACAATCTTGTCACTTTAGATTAACTGGGCTGAAGCCATTTTCTCTGGCCGAAGCCAAAAACCATTTTCTCAGTCTTAATTGGGGCCATAGGCTAAAAACATGCAACAACTCAAACTTTACAGATATTACATGTCTCATGATGAATCCAAGCATAGAACTACACCTGTACAGAGAACAAATGTCATACAATGAATATAAGTTTTATCATAATAATCATACCACCTCAAGCATGTGAATCTCAAAATACATTCTCAATTAGCAACCTTGAAAGCACATTATATAATAAACCCTAACCTATAAACATACATCTTTTTACAACAAAATCATCATGGAACATAAAGATTCTTCAGTAAAATCACCCAACAACAATCATTCCCCTCAAAATCCCCTAACCGAAGGTTCCACATTCAAGCTCCTACACAACTCAAATCATGCATATTCTCTAATCCAACAATAAATCAACTTCCATAAACTAGAAGCAAGGGAAATAGAAGGATGGGCGTCATTATGGAAGCATACACAAGATGAGGTGGAGGTGTGTGAGCTTTACTCACATTTAATGGAGGAACAATGGAGGAAAAGGAGAAAGGAGGAGATTGAGCACCTAGGAGAAAGGGTGGGAATGAAGAAAATGGGGATGAATGCTCTGTTTTAAGAAAATAGCTCGCGTGCGTGCTTCAGCGCACCCTGGGTGTGCTCCAGCGCACTAAACTCAGGGGCCAATATTGATTTTGATGCCCTGCGCGCTGCAGCGCTCTTTGCGCGCTGTAGCACGTAAACTTGCTGTTTGGAGGTGCAAACGAGCTCATAATACTATCATATAGAATATCAAATTGAAGCCCCGGATCTAAGCTTTCTAATGCAAGTGGAATAACCTCAATTGGACACCCATAGCTCTAGATATTTGCGAATTAGTGCACCAAGGTCATTAGGCTTAAAACCCAAAATGAACAACAACCTTGGTTGAAGCCTAACGGCGCAAGCTTTACATGAGTCATGTTATAACTCATCAATTGACTCCAAAAAGGCTAACGTTAAGGGTTCTAAGTGTCCATGAGACCATGCTCCTCTATTCCCTTGCTCCCCTTCTATAAAATCATCTTCTACCCCGGTTCCTTTAAACTCATAACTCTGAATCGATTCCCTAACTCTCATCTAATATCATATCTTTCCAACTTAGTTCTTCTTCCTCTAACAACCTTCCCATTCTTAAATCGTTATAAGCCTCTTAGATCGTTACCAAATTCCTATCTAAATTCTCATTCAATTTCAATATCTCATACCACTTCCACCTCTCTGCTACTTGGCCGGAACCACGACCTAAAGCTCTCACTATAGTTTATAGGCCCAAATTTTGGGATGTTACAATTCTACCCCCCCTTAAATAAATTTTGTCCTCAAAATTTACTCCAATTATTCTTACGCAGAGTAACACTCTATTCTTATCTATGTTTGTGTACTTGGAATCCTCCCCAAATTTTCGTTCGATCACTAATACCTCAAGGTGGCTAACAGGGAATTAGGGTTCGATTGCATTCCTAAACTCGTCCTCTTAGTTCTACCCTCATAGGCTACGCCTCGAACGTCACTATTTTCTAACTATTTCTATACCTAACTCACACCAACTCCAATCAGTCCTCTCATTCTTCCTCGGGGTACATACCCCAGCACCTACCCTTCCTCCACCACAATCCTAACATGGGTTTCTAATGGACCTCACATTGGTCTCTTTACCCTGAAATGACTGAACTACTTTAGTTAATCAAACTACCTAACCGAGTTGAAACATAAAAAGGGCTTCACAAAACTCCTGGTTATGGTTCCTAACTCAATACTTAATCCGCGCACCAAATAATGGGGAGTACCTAAAAGCTGTCTAAGTTGTTGGGGGTTCTTAATTTTGACATCTACAAAGTGATTCAAACTTTGGACTGCTAACAACCTAGCTGTGCTCCGAGTGTTTCTAGTTAGCATTCTAAGTTATTACTGTGGGTTCCCAAGTCTTCTCCTACAAGGCTACCCCCTTAAGGGCTCGGCCCTCTCTAACAACCCTCAAGGTTTTCAAGTCTACCACCTAAACTACGCTGAGACCTTCTAAAAGCTAGCTGGTATGAAATGTAATCTCATGATCAACATCACCTCATCACTGGGCTTAAACAACAACCCACAAATTCTCAACAAAAGAACATAGAGTTGCAGCCAAGGGGTACTCCTCTGATACACATATGATAGAGAATGGACAAACTCCTGCAGTTCATGAGAAAACCAATCCCATCATACATAACACGATAATGTGTAGGTCTGCTGTATCTATCACTCCATCATGTGCACAAACGTAGAGAAAACATAATTGTCTATCATTCTAACCTAGGAGTCTGAGTTACGAACGTCTGCCCCTATACAAGGACATCACAGCTATTGACTAGAGCTAACAACCGCAGCAATTGAAGGAACATCCAATTGCCTTGGTGACCAAGGGGACACATTGCCGAAACCGTAGAAGAAACAAGAGAAGAATGGAAGGAGGATGTTCAACACCTAACACGAGTTCAACACACCAAGCTTAACACTAGTCTTTAACAAAATATAATTAGATACTGATCATTGGCTCTCGCAGGAGTTATGCATTGAGTAACAATTCTATATTCTGCAAGATTTTTCTTCTTCCATGGACTATAAAGATCAGAGTTTTACCACCAAGGAAACAGGAAGAGGAAAGGCTGAAAAACCCTACCTATAGGCTTAGATCTACCATTGATAACTTAGAAAAAATAGGTGAACTACCCGTGTGCTGGTAACCTACTCCTAAACATAGGTAACAAAGTGCTTACCCCCAGAAAACAGAAAATGATATACTAAGTGCAGAACTTGATATTTATGAGACTTCTACTCTATACACTTGACCAAACAACAAGGGACCTTATTCTTCAGGTGCTAACAGTCAAGTATACCTAGAACGAAAGGACTGACCATGATTGCAATCTACTAAGTACCTCTATCCATCCAATTTTCCAATGTCGCTCACTTCCTTTACCAACTTGGGTTTTACCCTCTAACTTAAACCGAACTAATAATGGGGTCCTCACTAAGCGATAATGCCCCAATCATAGCTCAGACATGGATAACATGGTTCCATACCACAAGGGACCTAAGGTGATAAGGGTGCTCTAAGGTAGAACAGGGTGGTTATGGAGTCATGGTCTTCAAACTTAAATTTCCTCTATTGGTTCAAGAAGTAAGAATACACTCAAGTTACTTATATACCTATGTGAGCCGAAATTACCTCTAAGAACTCTCATATAGATTTGTGAAGGTACCAAAGGTTTATACTTTTCCCTTAAGAACTAGAATCAGATTCACCAGTGAATGGACCTAAAGGATAAATAAGGATTCTAAAGTGTCAGTTTAATATCTTAGGAAACACAGTGTTGGACTTGCTTCTTACATACTAACACCAATCACTGTACATAAGACTTAAACATTTTCATCACTCATCAATTTAACTCACTGACCTTTTAGTTAGATATTAACCAAATTGGTATAATGACTTAGACAACCAAAGGTGAGATCAAAGCCCTAATTCAATACCCCGAGTTGTATCTAGGGTTACATCTGTCTATTGGTAAGCAACTTAA